>NC_061167.1:38391184-38393684 GCF_022113875.1 Hydra vulgaris | reverse complement strand
ATAGAGCAAAAATCTCTTCAGTTTTTATTTCAATTAGAGAAAAAAATAGTCAGAAACTGCAGTTAAGAGTTCTTCGATATGTAGTGCCCACTTTGTAACAGGTTGATATTTTTTAAACTTTGGATTTTTACTCATACAATTGAATATCGCATTTAGTTAATACTTTGCACACTTTTATGTCACATTATGTGTGTTACTTAAAAGCAAAAATTTAATTTTTTTTATATAAAAGTTTTATATGTTGTTAATTATCACCATACAATATAAAACGCGTATGAAAGAACTAACAAGCTTTTTATGTTTTTTAGACTAAAATTTATAACTCTATTGCTTTTTCTATTATAAGGAAAGAAATCTAATGATCCCCTTTATGTAGACTATGTACCATCATTATTTTTTTTTCATAAAATTGCTAAAAGGAGAACAAACGCATCTGTTGAACGATATCGGCGATGTCTTCAACGTGGTTCTAATAAACAGAAAAATATTGTCACTAATTATAACACAAAAAAAACCTGTCAATGCAAGTAATTGTGAAAATGTATTATCCGAAGCATGTTCATTAGAATTAACGTTGCTTAGAAACGAACGAAAAAGGCATTACTTAAACTATGAAAATTTTTTTATCCGAATAATTTTATATATTTTTTCCTTTGTTCAAACAGATTGTTTATTGTGAGTTGAGTTGTTGTTAACAAGTTTTTTTCAGTAGCGTAACTAGAAGGAAGGGGGGGGGGGGGGGAAGGTGCAAGGACCTTTGATCCTTCTAGTTATAAGTTAGTTATAACTTATTTTTGGTATAAATTAGTGCAAAATGCCCCTTTTATTTTTTTGGAAATCAAACATTTCAAACCTATGATCAATCATACAGAGCATAATATAAGATTAAAATAAATTTATTTAAATCAAAGAAAATTTATTTATAATAAATAGCTTTACGTAACCTTTTATATCGTTTTAGGTACACAAACAGAAACAGAATCACATTGTTCTAAACTTAAACGCATCGTATCTAAATAAATAATAATATTATCAATATTAAAAAAAAAAAAAACAGAAAAAAAAAATAGAATTGAGTTATTTAAATCATAAAGAAATGATGAAACTCTACGGAGCAAGTTAATGGATTATAAAAATATCAAATTTGATAAAAAAACTTGACTTCAAGGTATCACATCACAAAAGAAAATGTTTCTATAAAAATTTGAAAATGGTTACCAAAATTACCTAGAGTTTTGAAAAATCTTATAATATGGTCCAGTAATCATCTCTTGAGAGCTACCTTACCACAATGCTTTAAAAACTGTTGCTGCATAATTGACTGCACTGAAATATTTACCGCAAGACCATTAAACTTAACAGCGAGAGCACAGACTTACTCTACCTACAAGTCACACAACGCAATAAAGTATTTAATTGCTATGGCTCCGGCTGGAGCAGTAAGTTTTTTATACGCAGGATGGCGAGGGCAGGTATCGGACAAAGAAATAACCATAAAATCGAGATTTTTGGATAAGATTTTTTAATAGAAAAGGAATTAGCTACAAAAGAAGCTGTGCTAAGAATACCTTCATTTACAAGAGAAAAAAGTCAATTATCTGAAGGTGATGTAGATATATCAAGACAGATATTTCATGTTAAAATACAAGTTGAACGTGTTATTGGAATATTAAAAACATTAAAAATTTTATCAACAAACATTCAAATATCACAAGTATATTTATTAGATCATATCATGGTTATAATTTCGGGCATAATTAACATGAATACTAGTATTATGAAAATGTAACAATTTTTATAATATTGTTATTAAATATTATTTTAAATGTTGTCAGAATAATGATTTTAACAACATGTAGCTATGAAAACAACCATTTAAAAATTTTTTTTAACTAACTAAACGGCAGTGATCATATAGATTACAAGATGAATGACATTAGCAAATAGTTAAACGTTGCCGGAACCGTAGTCAATCGATAAACCATAATTAAGTACAGATTTACAAACAGCAAAGTAACAGTGTTAACATGCAGAAAACAATTTAAAATCCGTCTATATATATATATATATATATATTATATATATATATATATATATATATATATTATATATATATATATATATATATATATATATATATATATATATATATATATATATACTAGGTTGGTTGAAAAGTTCGCGGAGCGGCACCTATGTTGCAGTAGTAGAAACAAATTTATAAACTGTATTAAACGTATTCATTCTTCGTATGAACGCATAAAAAATTTCAAGTCGATATGTCATTTCAGTCTTTGTTTACAAGCTATTGAAATTAGACGTGTCATAGTATTTTTTAAAATGGAAAATATTGAACATCGTGCTGTAATAAAATTCTTTGTGAAAAAAGGTTTAAAGCCCATGGAAATTCATAATGAAATGGTAAATGTGTTGGGTGATGATGCTCCTTCAAAAACAACAGTATGCAAATGGGCTGCGGAGTTTCAACGCGGGCGTTCAA
>NC_061167.1:38386184-38388684 GCF_022113875.1 Hydra vulgaris | reverse complement strand
CTGTTAATTATATCAAGAAATTAAAAACATATTTTTAGATTTAGACGAGTTATTGAGGCTCCTCTGGAAACCCAAAAATTTATACGGCTCCTAAACTTATTATCAACCTTGGACTCAAAAAAAGTGGAATAAAATGCTTCTTTTATAAATAACAATTTTATTGATATAAATGTTTTGGTAAAATAAAAATTGTTGCAAAATTACAGCTTAAAAACTTTACTGCAGTACTAAAATACTTAATTAGATATTTTGTTGAAAAGAAGGGTTTTCAAGAAAAAAGTAAGCCTTTTTAATCAAAATATTTTTTAATCAAAATTCGCAGCTCTGTGACATTAAATTTCAGAAAAATTTCTGAACAGTTTTAAAATTGCTCCACCCTTATTCTGTATGTTTATATTAATAATTTATGCATAGAATCTGTCAATTTCAACAAAAGTTTACCAATAACGAATTTCCCAAGTAAGTTATCACCAAAAGAAAATCTTAAACCTTCTGGCACATCTTCGTTGTTACATTCTTCTCCTATGAATAACTTATTTAATCAGGTGGGTGCAAGGGTTAAATCCTGCTCAAGATCATCTTCTCCGCCTGTGCCAAAATTTCACAGTATTTATCAAGAAGTAATGGTAAAAATCAAGTTAATAATGCCAAGATTTTGCAATCATCTAACTCAAGCTATCAATCACCTATGAAAAGATTTAGAAGTTCTATACAATTTTCTTCAACACATAGCCAATCCCCACCTGTTATTTATCATTCACTTGAGGGAGAGTCAACTCATTAATATTGTCATTTTGGAAAACCAACAAGAAATGATGGAGGTTCAAATGTCTTAAGTAAATTCCCGCTGTATATATGTGTATATATATATACTATATATATATATACTATATATATATATATATATATATATATATATATATATATATATCAAAATTTCAGACTTCCAAGTGCAAAGGTTCAGAAAATATAGCTTCATAAACATTGCGCAGTGGCCCACCTCGATTTAAGAATTGTAAAAACAGACTACTTTAAAGCCTCATAACTTTTTTCTAACTTTCAACAAGTGTCTCATTTTTTCTAGAAGTGTTTTCGGGTAGTTCTGTAATAAAAATACTGGTTTTTGTTGACTTGTATCATATAAGAAAAAAATTATAGCCTCCGCAACTTCGAAAAAAGTTTAAAAAATGCTAAAAGAGGCCAAAATGAAATTAAGTGTAGTACTTTTCTATTCTGCAACAAGTCCCTACAGTTTTGTTTTCTGATTAGCTAATCTTATCTACAACAAAGAGGCAAAAAACAAGCCGCTTGTTGCAGTTTAGAACTAAAATACATCTTAAAATGTATTGTCCATTTGCCAAAAAAGTACCATTTTCAGCCATTTTGAAATACTCGTAATTTTTTCTAAAACTTTGTATTGATCTAAGCTTAACAGCAATCAAGACCATAAGGTCCAAACATCTGAAAATGCAACCATTTTTTACTTGTTGCATTCACATCAAAAATGGCAGCATTTTAAAATAGCCCTACTTTTTAATTAGCTAGGGTTGAATGCATTATTAGAAACCTGTGCCCCCCCCTACCTGCCTAATAGCATATTCAATGGGTGCAACTGATTATAAATTGTTTCTTAAAAAAATAAAAGATATGGTTGATTGCCCCCATGCTGATCTATTTTTTAACCTGGGTAGGGGCACAAATAACGAGGCAATAATTAGTTAAAATTTTAAAATAGTGATACTTTAAATATTGTTTACACAATTCAGGAGTGTTTTATCTCAAAGTCAAAGACCTATGATTTTTTCCAAAATAATGTTAAACATTTTTTAATAAGACTTTCATAATATATCAAGGGAATATTCATGAAATATCAGGGTGCTTAAAAAATATAATAACTTTTATAAAAGAAATAAATAATGATCAATAAAGGAAAAAGTCAAAGCTTGTTAGAAACCACTTTTATTATAAGGTTTGGTTTTTACTTTTTAATTGATAATTAGTTGCTAATTCAAAACAATTAATGCAGTATAATTCATTTAATCTTGTTTTTTATAAAATAGGAGTAAAATCCTCTTGTGTTTTGGAGCTCAGGCTCATATAATGTGGCAATAATGTCATTAACTGTTTACCAATGGATATCTGGTGTTTTTGGATATTTGAAATAATTGCCAGCCCTATGCAAACAGCTGACAGGTATGTAATCATCTTTAACATCTATAACCTTTCCAGGAAAAAATTCACCTAAATAATGCGCTAATACCAAATCAGCAATATTGATGTCAACAGTTACTGACTTTTGTGTATTAATGCAAGTATCTTCCAGCATGTGAAAAATGTCAAATGTTGTGCTCATTGATGTTACATAAGCTTTTAAACAACACGATAAAGGTGAAAAACAATGATATGCGCGCATTCCTTTGATAGCAGGAACATTCTCAAATCGTTTAGCAAGAACTTCATGAGTGTTAACAGCTGTTTCGTTTTCAGAAATATAGAGAAA
>NC_061167.1:38357631-38385184 GCF_022113875.1 Hydra vulgaris | reverse complement strand
CAGGTGTCAGCATTATTACAGTATGTTATAATATTGTCATTGCTATTCATAAATTTAAAGCCTTAAAACAGTTAGAAAGTAAATAAAAGAGATAGGAAATAAAAAATAGATAAACCTAAATCTGGATTTAATAATAACTTTTTTAAAATTTATTCATTTGCAACTTATTAAAAGGTAAATCATACGACGTATTCGTTACTTAATTGAATATCTTTAACAAAATAAAATTATGAACAAACGATAACGTTACGCATGTGTACCAATATGTAAAAATGTCAATATTGGCCAATATTTGAGTAATGAAAACAAAATAATATTGGGCCAATATTGGCAAACAATATTGCACCAATACTCGTATATCAATATTGGCATGTCAATATTGCGCCAATATTATATTCCAATAATAGGAAAATAATATTGGCGTAATATTGGTTTGATAATATTGACCAATATTGATATGCCAATATTGGCGCAATATTGCAATCTTGGGTATATATTAGCGCAGTATTGCAATATTTGGTATCTTGGCCAATCTAGGCCAAGATACCCAATATCGCGCTAATATTGTTTGCTACTTGGGATGTTTCATTAACTAAAATATTAAAAAGTCAAACTTTAGTTGCTATAAAAACAGATTGAAAATTACCAAATTCAATTTTAAATAGAATTCATAAATAAAAGTATATTCAATAAATATAGTTTTACGATAATGATTAAAGAGATATTCAAAGATATTTAGAGGTTCATGAAAGTCCAAAAAGCAATTTAAATACTTAGCGCATTCACATCTGCAGTGCCTCGTGCATCTCATGTTATTTAAATTATCAAAGTAATTGATGCGCTCTCGGTTAAGAATGTTTAACAGGGGCGTTGATAAATAGCTGTAAATTTTTAAATTACCTTATTATGTTAATATTATATTGTTTTAACTTTTAATTATCTTTAAAAACAATAAATTTTCTAAAATAATTTAGTTTAAATATAATATTAAAATTTTAAATTATGTTCTCAATAAAAATATACTTTTTAAACCCGCATACCGTTTAAAAAAAAAGTTAAGGTCGCCGCGAAGCATGTTCATCAGCTTGCCACGCGGTTTTGTTGTTAAAATGCAAATCAAAAGTTATATAGATTTTATATTCTATATATAAACATGTTTTTCACTAATTTTCCTTGCACAAACTCAATTTAATTGTAAATAAACTTAAAAAGTTTAACTAAAATAACATAAGTATCTCAATAATGACAAATGCGCATAAAAGATAAAAAGGAGAGTCGCCGATGGTAGGACTCGAACCACTGTTATCTTGGTGTTGAAGCCCAGCACGCTACAACTCTACTACGCTAACACGTTGAGCGCCGAAGATTTAAAGTTAAATTGTTGACAGGGAATAAATAGGATATAGCTTTCCATTCATGTTCTGGCGTATTTGACATTAAAATCAGCTTTTCGCACCACGAATGTAATATTGAAATTGGATATGCTCTTAATATTGAATCTTGTAACATTTCTTTAATGCAACCAATAAAGTTTCACACTAAATTTTTAATATATAAAAAGTATCTATATAGAATTCTATAGTAATTATAATATAAACATATATATGTATAAAAATTTTTGTAATCGAGAAGTTGCGGTTTACTGCTGTGATGGTTATGAAATAGGCTTTATCGAAATAGGCTCATCAAATTGAATTTTTTAATCAGAAGTATTTTTTTTGTGTCTTCTACGACCAGCACTTTTGTATTTGATGGTTTGACCACTATTTTCCTATCTCTGGACATATCTTCAGCATTTTATACAATTAATCACAGCCTGCTGATTACCCGTATCAAGAATGAATTTGGTGTCACAGATATCGAAATGAAATGACTACTATAATACTTGCAATTTTAAAAAATTTATTGGATTATCAAATTTTAGACAAATAGCAAGTTCAACAGGAGTACCACAGGGTCGTGTATAAGGCCTATTTTTATTTTCCATGTTTGTTTCACCTGTATATCATATTATAGCTAAATTTGGTACAAATTATTATCAATATGCTGATGATACCCAACTTTATACTTTCCTCATCCCTGGCAAGATAGCATCCACAAAATCACTGAATGTGCTAATGCAGTAACAATATCGTTTCTAGAAAATGGACTCCTGCCTAATCCAAATAAAACAGAAGCTATTTTATTTGGATCTAGAAAACAACAAGCAAATATAAAAAGATTCGAATATTGCATTTTCTGGAACCACAATAACTACAATAAATTCAGTAAAAATCCTTGGAGGGTTAGGGGTTAACCCCCTAACCCTGACCCTGACCCTAACCCTAACCCTCACCCTAGATTTAAAGCTCTCTATGGACAAGCACATAAACAATATTATTAAATCCTGCAATTACCACATTCGTGCACTTCGCCAGATTAGTCCATCTCTGACCATAGAAGCTGCAAACATAATTGCTTGTTAATTCTCAGCTTAACTATTGTAACAGCACTTTATCTGGCACTTATAAAAAAAGTCTTTAAAAACTCCAACGAATTTAAAAAAACTTATCTCATATTGTTTTCCATTTTCCTTTCCATTTAAAATCAGAAATATTGCTGAAATCTCTTCATTGGTTACCAATACATCAAAGAATAATCTATAAAATATCAGTTATCACATAAAAAACTTTATTACCAAAACTACCTGCATATTTATTAGAACTCCTAGAAGTCCGACCTTCAAAACAAAATACAAGATCAGTAGACAGTTGCAAACTTACACGTCGTCAACAGAAAACCACCCTGGGCTCAAAATCTTTTTGAATCACTGCACCTCCATTTTGTAATGGTTTATCTTTACACACAACAACTAACAACACACAAAACTTCTTTAGAAACATTCAAAAAAAGACCAAAATATGATCTTTTTATGAACACTTTTTCAGACTTATATATATATATATATATATATATATATATATATATATATATATTTATATATATATATAAATAAATATATATATATATATATATATATATATATATATATATATATATATATAAATATATATATAATATATATATATATATATATATATATAAATATATATTATATATATATATATATATATAAATATATATATATATATAATATATATATATATATATATATATATATATATATATATATATATATATATATAATATATATATATATAATACATATATGTAATGGTTTATCTTTACACACAACAACTTACAACACACGAAACTTCTTTAGAAACATTCAAAAAAAGACCAAAATATGATCTTTTTATGAACACTTTTTCAGACAAAAAAAATATAAAAACTTTTTTATCGTAAGTTACAAAAAAAACTTTACTGGAAAACAAACTTGTAAAAAATTGTTTAAAAAATGCCAAAAATTTTTTAAAAGATTTCAGAAACTAAACGAAGTAAAGTGAAACAGAAATAATTTGAAAAACCTGAAGCTGTAAGTATATTTTTATGAAATATTTTTTTGTAATTAACCTTTCTTTGAATAATTTTTTCTAGGTTGATAAACCATACGTTCCGGAAAACATTTATAAAAGTCCTCAAATTTAAATACCTCGAGTGGTAGAAACTTGACCACTCGAGAGTGATGATGAAGATATGTATCATAACGAATTAGAATATAATGGCGATTTGCCAGAAAGAGATCACGGTAAATTTATAATTTGTTAGAAAAAATGTTATAACATTTTTTTATAAATTATCACATTTTTCAGATCAAATGCAAATATTGTATAGAATAATGGAACGGTATATACGAATACACGGTATGCCTGAAAATGGAACACTGCGTCAAAATGATTTAGGAACACCGCAACAATTGTGTTTCGGTTGCTGCATGTGAGATAATAGTAGTGAACATCCACATTGCTGTGCGACAAATGTATGTCCAAACATACAAGAACTATGTACTCGTTGTCGCGGTTGTTATTGCTTGTAAATAGTTCGTATATATTGTTTGTATAAAGATAAAATTATATGTATATAAAGTGTTTATAATAAAAAAATCATTTATAAATGTCTTTTGATGCGCCGGACGCTTCTTTCTTATATTTATATCAGCTTAATTTAGATTTAAAAAAGCATTTACAGGACACAAATTTAAATCAAGGTGTTGAAATGAATAAAGTTTTTTTAGCCGAAGAAAGCAAATTGGATAGTTGTAAAAGAGTTTACGTTTTTTATAAAAAAGACATATCAAATAGAGTTGACAAAAGTTCTTGATTTGTTATTTAAATGTCTTCCGTATCGCGTATTTTATTCCGACACGTGTTATCATAACTATAGTGAAATCATTGAACATTGTCGCCTTGTTTTACAAACATTTTATTTTTATTTTACGTGTGTGAAAGTAAAAAAAAAAAATTATATTTTTTAAATTTAACTTTTTACAAAATTTTCGTAAAATTGTTCGTTTGTCTTTTTATTTCATTGTTTAATAAGCGTCCCACTCTAGGAAATTTCTTTAGAACTTCGCAAAAATTTTCCCCATGCTTCAAAAATATTTCAAATTCACCTGGATCAAAAGATTCTAATCTTTTGTTATCAATAGTTGATAGTCTCATTATTTTATTATGAATAAAAAAAAAATATTAATTTAAAAAAAAAATAATATTTAGAAACATTACAAGGTTTAAAATGAGGATCATAAACAAATATACATTGTTCAATTAACCAATCTATACAATCCATATAAATATTAAAAAAGATATCATAATTAATCTGTGTTGTTTTGTATTATAACGAATTGTTAAGTTTATATATTCAAAAAATTCATGGTTATAATTAACATTTGAACATGTAAATAATGTGTTGTACGTAAAGCATATTCGTTAATATCATTAAAAAATTTGTCTTCATAGAATTCATAAAGAGATTATAGTTTTTTATTTTTTCATTTTTCTGAAAAACCGGATACATTCAATCGTTTTTTTTTTGTTTTTTTTTGTAAATTTGGTATAACTGTGCACAAAAGCTTTTCGTCAGCCAATTTTCTATTACACAAATTTTTTAAAGACCATGTTTCAACACGGGAATAGAAAACAAGTTGATATTTGTAATCATAAACTTCTAATTTGTCTTTTGTTATTGAACGAAGTTATTTTATTTCATTTAGCATTTTTATTAATTTTAATTAATTAATCGTTCTAAAAAAAATATACAAATTAAAAGAAAAATAAAACAATCCTGTTGTTTGCAAGTAACAACTTCAGGTGGATAATTCGTTTGATTTTCAACGTTTTTTTCGTACGGTGGTGGTTGATTATACGACACGCTTTATTTACTTTGAGAATAGGGTGGATCGATTTTTAAAACTTTTAAATTTGATTTGTCTTAAGGTGAAAAAAGAACCTAACTTTTATTTTTTTAATTTAAATGAGTTTTAGAGGTTCCACTTTGGATTCTAAATTTATGACGGGTTCTAATATTGTTGAAATTTTTTGCATAATATGCTTATTTTATATATAATTTTTGTTTAAATTTCAAACTAACTCTTCAAAATCAAAAAATATTTTTTAACTTTCATCTTATAGACATTGATTCGAAAACTTATAGACATTGATCGTGACTCAGGAATATTGATTTTTAAACTTTTTTTTTTTTTTTTTGCTATGAAAATAGTTCCACCCTATTAAAGACACGGCTGTTTTACTCAAAGCCAGTTTTTTTTGTGTTTATCAAAAAAAAAAAAGTATTTCCGTTAAAAAAGTTAAAAATACAATAACTTTAAAATAGTTTTTTTTTCCTTAAAGCGCTTTTATCTTCGTATAAAAAAATATGAAAGACCTGTCTTTTTTTTAAAGAAATATTAACATCAATTAAAACAAAAATATTTGTTTAAATATTGCTAGCGATTTGAGATTACTTTTCTGTTTCTTGTGATTTTTACGGAAAACCTGTCTTGGGTCGACTAAGAGCTCTAACTTAAGAGCTCTAGGTAAGTTAACTAAATCAATTATTGCTCTTGTGATATTCCCTATAATAACTTTTATTAATGTGGTGCCACCAGTTTTACATATTATGTTAGGAGTTGTGTTAAAACTGTATAAGTAATTGTTGAAGGAGTGTACGTCTTTAGATTGTCAAGCTGATTTGTCTTTGACGCACTGTGAGCACTGTGAGCACTGTGACTGACGCAATGTGAGAACGAATGAATTGTGGGCTGCTAAAAGCGTTGAATGTTCTAAAACAGCAGAAACTTTGCGTTTATTAGGAAATCAATTTGCAATTGCAAATCTAAAGGCGCGATGGTTGGCTTTTTATAACAATTTTTCCGAATAAGAAAAAATATCCCTTAACTCCTCCAATAAAAAAAAACTGTAAACAGCAAGAAATGTGTGCTAGAATCAGGTGTTTAATTACTAAATATGATTGTAACGTTGATTGGGTGCAGTGTGTTACGTGCCAAAAAAGTTTTCATCAATATTGTGAATTTATTGGTGATTCAGAAGAGTGTATTGTGTTACATAGAGATGTACCAGTGTTTAGCGTGTCAGTGTGAAGATATAGAATGTCTTGACCTTTATATTTCTGAAAAAATTTCTTTTATACACGCACAACGCAAAGTTTTAGACATTGAATATATTAAATTGCAGATGGAGTGTGAAGACCTAGAAAAATTATCCAAACGTAGCATGGGGACTCATGAGAGGTCTCTTAATAAGGCCCTTGAAGATATGAAGGTTGAGCGACAAGCGTACCATGGTAATGTGTTTGAAGGTAATCATTGCAAAATAGTTTTAAGAAACCACGTGTAGTGTTATTAATGTAGTGTTATTAATGATGAAGCTTTTAAAAATAGATTTGTACGTGTGCTTAGTGTTTTTAATAAGTTGCAACCTATTTCTTTTTTAGCGAAAATTTCTTTCTAATGCCGAAATTACTGAACTTCATCAATATATAAATTTATTTGCTATCGAGTTTCATGCTTGCTTTCCAAAAAAAAGTATCACGCGAAAAATGCATGAACCCATTGAATTGCATAAAACTATTGGGTTGCTGAGTGGAGAGGAGGGAGAGTGTTTGCATAATAGTGTAAATAAGGAATTAAGACAGTTGCATTCAGTAAGAAATTAGGAACAGAAACTGCGTTTTGTTTTAAAACGCTTTGAATTACACAGCAAAGCTGATAGGAAGCTAAGGTGAGAAAGTGTGTTGTATGTTCTGAGCGTGGTGAAAATTCGTTTTATAGACGAGGCCTTTTTCTTGCTTGTGGTCATAAAATTTAGTCTAAATTAATTAAAAAATAAAGTTTTTAAAATATTTATTATTTTTATTATTAATTTTATATATTAGATAGGTGCCCATTTTGTTCTTATCTTCACAAGTTAATTATACTTAAGCAATACCATCCAGGTTAAAGAATGGTACATAAGTCTTGCACCAAATGGGTATAAAAATATAGCTTACAACTTTAACTTGTGAGTAGAGAAACTGGTAAGTTTGTTGGCTATGATATAAAATATTAGTTTGTGTAGTTAATTTTAAAGATGTATTTTCTTTTATTATATGTGACATTTAATTTAAATATTAGATGCCCTTTCAATTATTACCATCAGAAGTTTTAAAGAATAATTCATTGGTGATTGCATCAGTTGTAAATAAATAGCCATGACATCATCTTTATTATAGTCGCCGTAAATTTTTAAACGGTACAAATTACCGTCTGTAGTATAAGATGGTTGAGTATAAAAAGGTTTGTTGATTGTAAACGTAAATCCTTTTGATCCATTTCTATAAAGTCATTGGATACTTGTTCATTTTATTGTTTAACAAGTTGGCAATCTTTTCCATTTCTTTTTTTATTTTGATCTTTCTGATCCTTCTTTAACGTTTTGCAAAGATTGGTTTATTTTTTGAATTTCTTTCTCTTGCAATACTGTTTTTGCCTTGGATTTTGTAATAAATTTTTCAATATCAGAATCCACGTTGTCCATTCGTTTAGGCAGAGCTTCAAATGAGTATTAACAGTTTCTAAACTGATTAGAATTTTGTTGGTAGTCATGTTTAAAAAAGCCAAACTTTTTTTTGATCCATAATGGCTTCTTTTTGTCTTTCCATAATTTCCTTAATTTCGTTTTTAAAACGATTTAAACAGTTGACAACGTGTTGATCAATACTATGTGCAAAAATTACAAAAAATAGCATTCAAAAAATATTTCCACTTATGTTTTGGAAGTAAGTCTTTGACTGTTCATTTGTATTCGTTTTACCTGAACACCCTGATAACGACTGTCAACTGCATTGAAGATATTGGTATTACGGTATCTTCTGACACAAAATTTTCCAAACACTGTTCTTGTATTGCCAAAAAAGCTTACGCCCATCTATATTTACTTTTCAAAACCTTTATCAGTAATGATTCAAATCTCCTCCTAAAAGCCTGCAAGATCTATGTGCGTCTAATATTAGAATCTTGCACCCCAGTGTGGAGTCCTAACCTTCTTAAAGATATACGTTGCATCGAAAACGTCCAAAAATACTTCAGCAAAATTACCTGTAAATGATGCCATATTTCTTACACTGATTACGCCTCGAGACTATCTGTTTTAAAACTCTTGAACACCGCAGAGTCAAATTCGATCTTTTTATGACCTACAAAATTGTAAGCAATCTTGTCGACCTTCCTTTTTCCGATTTCTTTACATTTTCCTATTCTCATTACCCCACTAGAAGTCATGCGAAAAAATTAGCTTTACGCAATAAATGTACTAACGATACACGTAGATTTTTTTTTTCAGTGAAAGAATTGTAAAAATATGGAATTCATTGCCTGTTCACATTGTCGATTTATCTTCATTATCCATAATAAAAAAAAAAACTATAAACTTAAGACTTACAACAAAGTTGCGTAATTGTATTAAAATGCCTTCGTTCAGGTGTTACATAAGCGTAATCTTGTGAATACCTGTTTCACCCATTTGAATATTAATGTATTTTTTTTAATGCAAATAAATATTATTATTATTATTATTATTACTATTATTATTGTTATTATTATATACATTATTTCTTTTTAATTTTTCCACAAACTCATTCAACGTTAGATCGAATGGGTCTAAACTCAATCTCTTGTTCATCGTCTATAACTATAGTTTCAACTGGTGTTTTTGACAAGGAATAAGTCGTGTTCGTGTCATTTGATTTTTTATGTATACATTTATCTAAATAAAATTAAAATACTAAGTGAATAATTGTTTTTTCTGCGTTTTGAGTATATTTGATTTTTTTATTGACAGTTTTTGCTTGCCTTGACAAACGTCGCACGAGAGTTTAGTTGCCTTTATTTTAAAAATCGTTTGTTTTGGTATATATTTTAACCATAATTGATCGTTGATCACGTTAGCCGTACATAGTTTTAATATATTCAATAGCTTTGGGTCTTTCGAATTAACAACGTATATTTCTCCATAACCAGCACCAATTCACATATTTCTTCAATTATTTGCTCTTTGATTTTGCACAAAACTTATTAGACGCATGTTGTTCGTTGTATGTTTATATTAAATTTTGGATTTTAATCTTTTTTTTGGTCATGACATAATCGAGAGAAACATCCATAAAATTATCTTCTGTAATCGAAAAAACAAATTTCGTTCATGTTTTCGTATTGTTTTAAATGAATGTTTTCTTCGTTCATAACATCTCGAATAGCATTAATATCATGTATAGATATTTTATCCTATTGACATTCATTGTTTGTTCTCAATAATCTAGCATCGTTGAAAACACTTCTAACTTTGTTATTTGTAATGACCTCATTTTTAAAAATATTATTTATTGGAATTTTCTTTGTTTTCATTGTCACACAATTACGTACAAGACTCTCGTTTTTTCTTCAATAGAGATGCAGCTTCATGTCTTTTTCAAAGAGTTGTTTAGCAGTAACATCTAAGTGTTTAAATAATTTTGTTTGAATAAAGTTAAAAAATGGAAGTAAATTTATCTGAGCTAGTTCGAGCATGAAGAGTTAAAACTTCGAAAAAGTGATACTTAAATAATCTGCACAATTAAGGTAAATAAATTTGCCCATCAATAAGATAGTTTGGTAAAAGCGATAAAAGGTTTAGTATAAGTGACAAAAGGTTCACACAAACTACTGTTTTCCCATTGAAAACAAGTTTTGTTATGAGAAAACAAAATAGTTGGTTCTCCAGTTAATGAACTAGATATTAAAATAAGTTTTGTAAACCAATAAAATTCATGATTATCCTTTGACCATTCGTAAGGAAAGTAATGATTTTGTCGCATGTAAGAACTTATTTTATTCTCATCTTTAATATATAGTTGTTAGAAGTCAATGTTCAATGTTCAATGTCGCGTTACGTCATCGTTTAATGATTTTTTAAGTAGACTCTAGGCTTTTTAAATTTAAAGAGCGCGTTTTTTAAGTACATGCGGTCAAACCCTGAGGTCTACCGAGCCAGACCTGACGAACTTTTCTTAACTTTTTAGGGAAATCATTTTTATATAGTTTCATTTAGCATGTTCACTTAAGTTGATTTTAACAATTTTTTATTTTAGAACGAGTGTTTGTTGATATTATGTTGTTATAAAAAGAAGAGTTGAAAAGTAAAAATCTTATTTTTACGTTATAGGTATTACTTAATTTTATTAATTTAATTATATTATATTAGCAATTATATTTAGATAAAGGAATTTTAAGAAAAAAGAAAAATGAACGGTAAAGTTTTTATTTTAATCTTTTTCAAAACATTTTATTTGTTTAACATCAAAGGAGTCTTATTGTAAGGAAAAATTTAAACTATGTGAAAACTATTTGAACGATTTAAAAGATAAATAAGACTGATTAATAATCATAATAATAATAATAATTTAAGTTACATTTTAAGTACATTATCAAGTATATTAGTCGTGATTAATAACTTTTTTTTCTGTTCATTTGATGTGTGATTTTGATTTTTTTTTTTTGGTTTACTATAATTTATAATTATTTGATTTATATTTTGATTAATATTATTACATTCAAGTACAGATTGTAAATAATATTTATTTCTATTTAGTTAACCACGGAGATGAAACTGAAAGTAAATGTTGATTTTTTAAATATTTAAGTAGAATTTAAAATATTAGTAGTATATTAGTAGAGTATTTTTGGAGTTGAATTTTCATTTAGCTAACAATGATGGAGAAGATGAAAGTAAGTTTTAAATTTGTAACTATTTAAGGAGAAATAAATTTTTATGTTAATAATGACTTCTGTCATCATTCACATACATATTTTGTCTTTTAAATTATTAGATAATTATAATACATGCCTTTAAAAGATTTTAATATAAGTGTATTTATTTTATTGTTTAGACAAAGCACTAAAGAAATACAGTCAGTATTTTTGACATTAAATATTTGTTATTTGGATCACACCCTGTAAATACCCATGATAACATCACCCGAAAGGACCGAACAAATCCTTTTAGGTGGGCATTATATTGACCTTGTGTGAACATTTAGAGCAATTTTTGAAATTTTTGAAATCTTTTAACTACGTCCGAGCCATTTTTTTCATTTTAAAGTTATTTAGTGAAAATAACCAAAATTCCAATATTTTCCAAAAAAATTAACAGCTTAAACTCATAATTCACAGTGACTTTTTAAGCTGTTGGTATTAGGAGATCATTAAACAATAACTTTAAGGCATTTCAAACATTCAAAATGTCAAATAATTATTGGAAATTTAAAAAAAAAATGAATTTCAATAGAATTATATTACTTTGTAATTAAAAAGTAAAACAGAGTAAGTGTAAAAAGTAAAACAGAGTAAGTGTAAAAAGTAAAACAGAGTAAGTGTAAAAAGTAAAACAGAGTAAGTGTAAAAAGTAAAACAGAGTAAGTGTAAAAAGTAAAACAGAGTAAGTGTAAAAAGTAAAACAGAGTAAGTGTAAAAAGTAAAACAGAGTAAGTGTAAAAAGTAAAACAGAGTATGTTTAAAAAGTAAAACAGAGTAAGTGTCAAAAGTAAAACAGAGTAAGTGTAAAAAGTAAAACAGAGTAAGTGTAAAAAAGGAAAACAGAGTAAGAGTAAAGTTCACAATATGATTATTCTTATTGTGTACTTCACTCTTACTCTGTTTAATCGATTGTGTACACAAAAAGATTATCATGAAATTTATGAAATAAAAAAACATTTATAACTATTTTTCCTTGCTGCATGCAGAACATTTTTTTAATAAAAAATCAGAAATTGCACATTTTAGAATTTTTTTTAGAAATTAAAAAACTGTTTTTGAACTTTTGTATTTTATAAAGAAAGCTTTTAGTACTAGTCTCTAACTTGCAATATGTAAGAATCTGTATATTTTTCATCATAAATATTGTTCAGATGAAGATCATTGTGAAAATATACTATATTGAATTTTACACTTTGTGTTTATTTTACAATAGCGCTTTAAAATAAGAAAAATGGCTCTGACAAAATTTTGAATGTTTGAAATGATTTAAAGTTATTGTATAGTGATCTCTAAATACCAACAGCTTAAAAAATCACTGTGAATTATGAGTTTATTTTTTTTTTATGAGTTTATTTTTTTTTATTTGTTAAGCAGTTTATTTTTTTGGAAAATATTAGATTTTTGGTTATTTTCACTATATAACTTTAAAATGAAAAAAATGGCTCGGACGTAGTTAGAGATTTCAAAAATGGCTCTAAATGTTCACACAAGGTCTATATAATGCCCACCTAAAAGGATTTGTTCGGTCCTTTCGGGTGATGTTATCATGGGTATTTACAGGGTGTGGGATTTAATTAAATTGTACTATTTACTTTTAACTTGCTTTTTACTTTTTGGAAAATTGAAACTTAGACTAGGTATAAATTATTTTATTTTTTCTATATTTTTTTTTTATAAATTTATATATATATATATATATGTATACACACACACACACACACACACACACACACACACACACACACACACACACAAACACAGAGTAGTGATAGAGCCTTAAATTTAACTCAACATTGTAAGTTTATCCCAACTTTGAAGACATTTTTTCAAATTCCTCATTTGATTGATTATTTTGATGTCTTTTTATAAAAATTTTATGTTTTAGATGATTTTATGGATGAGATGAGGAAAACATGTTTTTTATGTTTTAGATGATTTTATTGATGAGATGAGGAAAACATGTAAAAATTATATTTAGATACATACATACTTTTTATCTTAACTATTATTAACAATGTTTTTACAATTTTTAACATTTATTTTTTTTATGTGTCATTATTAGTGTCTAAGACTGTGTAACTGATAGGGTTAAGCTTTTTATTTTTATTATTAAAATTCAAATATAACATTTGTTTTTTGTTTTTGTTTTTTTCTATTCTACTCTTTTTTTCAGCATCATCTGGTACTACTTCAACATGTAGGGTTATGCTTTATATTTTAAATAAAATACTAATATCAAACATGTTAAGTTTATATTTTTCCATTTTTTGCAGCATCATCATCTGATATGACTGCAACTGGTAGGGTTATGCTGAATAATTTTATTTAAGTACAAAAGTTAACAATTTCAGTTTTTATTTTGTCCAACTTTTATTTTATTTTCTATTTTTTAGCAGTGACATCTGGTACTACTACAATTAGTAAGGGTATGCTTTATATTTAGATTAAAATACAAAAATCAACCTGTTTGGTTTTTATTTTATCCTTCTTTTTTTTCTCTCTTCCATTTCTTTAGTCTTACAATTTAATACTACTACAACATTGTACTATCATGTTACATTATCTCAGTATCACAATTATAGACTTTCGGTTAGACAATTTTTTTCTTCAATCATTTATGGCAAGAAACTATTTCAGCAATATGCTGTTGATGCAAGGCGCTGGCCTTCAATGTCAAAATTGAAGGCCAGCGCCTTGCTTTTATCAGAAATAATCAAAACAAACTTAGAAGCGAGCAGTATGTTGCCTTACATGAACATGTAAACAACCTTGGAAATGATCATGTTAGACCAGGGCGCATTGTTGTTTTGCCATCTACTTATTAGAAAGTCCTAGAGCTTTAAAAGAGAACTTTGAAGATGCTACAGCTATAATTAAAAAGTATGGTAAACCAGATCTTTTTATTTCTTTTACCTGCAACCCAAAATGGCGCGAGATAACTGAAAATTTATATCCAGGTCAAACTGCAAATGATAGACCTGATTTAATTACATGAGTATTTAAACTCAAATTAAATAATCTCCGAAATGATATTTTTAAGCATGCTGTATTAGGGAAAGTCGTAACCCATGTTCAGGTTATTGAATTTCAAAAGCGTGGTTTACCACATGTTTATATTTTACTTCACTTTGCAAATGAAGACAATTTGGAGACAGCACAGGATATCAATAGTTTAATATGTGCAGAAATTCCAGATCCAATTATAAATCGTGAACTTTATGATGTTATTAAAACTTGCATGATTTATGGACCATGTGGCATACTAAATCCAAATTCTCTCTGCATGAAAGATTGGGTGTTCAGCAAAAATTATCCTAAAGAATTTAATGCCAACACAGTAGCAGTTCATTATGGTTATAAAATGTAGCTAGTCTAAGGAAGTAGAAATTACAAGATTACGCGATAACGGACGTGAAGATTGTAATAAAAGATAAAGTATTGTGAAAAGAATTAAAATTGTTAATGAATTTTTATTCAAACAGTTATTTGATTATCTTCAACCAGTGTTTGTGGCAATTTTCAAAGTTGAAAAATTACTACAAATTTTGAAAATTATGATGTTGTTTTTGTCCAAAAAAAGACTTTAACAAATTGGTAAAACTCTTAGCTCTTCTGCCAATGGCTATTTGGTAATGCACGCATATAGTTATCATTATTAAAAAGGATTTTACAATTTCAATTTTTAAATGATTTTACTTTGCTATTAATAAAATTATTCTGGACCTTTTCTAAAATGTTTTAAAATAATTTACACTTAGCTTGAGTTAGTTAATTAACTTTACAAAGTTTTTACAACCCTATTTCTCTTTAAATGATTATAAATATGATTAACACCTCCCTCCATTAGGTGTAATTCTGTTGAGAAAAAATAATCTGCACTAAGTGGTTGCTGGTCAATTGGTCTGCATGCGTCAATAGAGGATTAGAAACGTAGCAAAGTTTTAAACCTTCGCTTTCACAATCTGACATTAGGTTCAAACAATATAAAATAAGAAATTTTTTAATTTAATAAAATATTGTATCTTTTTTGTTTGTTTTGACTGAATCATAATTCTATATAAATATTAATGATGAAATTTTTATATTTAATTAATTAGCGATTACTAGGATTAGTTTTGTGTCAGTGATTGGAAAATTGTCAAAAAATATTTGAAGTGCCCCCAATTGAATAAAAATATTATTGATAAGTTTGAACTTTATTTAGCATTGCAACAAAATATATTTGAATGAATAATTGCTCATACAAATATTATACTTGCCCTATTCATGATACCCGTCTTCAGGCGGACTTGGGCAGCAAGTTATATTTTTTTGATATAACTTGTAATTGAGAAACATTTTTTATACATTGCTAAATATTTCATTTCAGAGATGGAACGACATAAATTTTACAATCCCGAGTTGATGTCACAGGACGATGTTTTTAATTTTCTAGATTCAATAGATGCAGGTGAATTAGATACTGATATTGAAGATAATTTCCTTTCGGATGATGACCCCGATTTTGTTCCTAACGCTCATCATTTCATTATGTAAAATATCTTAGATAATGACGCCGATAAAACGAATGAAATACTTACCGCAATGGACGAAACCAATATTGAGCCTGGTACGTCAAATTCCGAAGTACAACTAGTTGAATATGAAGAAATTGAAATAGGACCATCTCAATCCAAAAAACCTCAGTTAGAGCAAGTTGAAAATGATTATTTTGTGAACACTTTTATTAGATCCTCTACCGAGATAGACCCAAAAATATAGCTTTCAAAAATATTTTGTGGCGCAAGAAAAATATTCAGCTGGAGAAAAAACAAATAAAATTCAGAGGAAATGAAGAATTACCGGCGCGTTTTTATGAAATTAAAACTCCTTATGAATGTTTTAGATATTTCTTTGAAGATAAATTATATCAGAAAATTGCAAATACAACTAATCTTTAAGCTCGCCAAATGAATATTTCAACAAAATTTGTAACTAAGCCGGCAGAAATACAAAATATGTCGGAATCTTATTTTATATGTCCATATACAGATATCCAAATACTCGAGAATATTGGGGAGAAAATTCGTTTAAACCAGTTCGGAAAACTAAGACCAAAATCGATTTGAAGAAATACGTCGTTATTTGCATTTCAACGACAATACCAAAATGCCGGCGCAAGGGGATTCCAATTTTGATCCGATATTCAAGATGCGGCCATTTATTGAATACCTCAGTATAAGTTTTCAGTCGGAACCAATGTCTCAACGCCTGTGTGTAGACGTACAGATGTGTTCCACAAAAATGGATTCGCATATTCGGCAATACATGCCCGCAAAACCACATATATGGGGCATGAAACTGTTCGTGTTGTGCGACACCTATGGGTTTTCATACGGATTTGAGTTAAATTCTGAAGCAATTGACAATAAAATTCCAAATGGAGGTGCAAATAGGTGCAGCAGCCAATGTGGCTTCAAGATTATCGCAAATAATCCCTGATCACATGAATCACATTGTATATTTTGATAATTATTATTCCACTTTGCCATTGATGATTTATCTGTATAGCAGATGAATATATTCTTTGGGAACCGTTCGGGCAAATCGAATTGCAAATTGCCAACAGATAAAGAAGTTGCGAAGAAACCTCGAGGATTTTCAACTGATTATGTTGGGTCTTGTTATGGAGTAGACTTGTCGACTACAATGTGGAAAGACAACAAAGGTGTTCGTTTGGCCTCAACATGCGTGGGAGTATTATCATTTAAAAATAAAAGTAATAACACCCTGAAGGCATCAAGATATGATCGTGCCCAATAGAAGAGAATAGAAATTGATTGCCCAAATATCATCCGCGAATACAATGCACACATGGGCGGTGTCGACCTAATGGACGGTCTTTTGGGTCGATATCAAATTCGCATGAAAACAGTTAAGTGGACTAGTCGTTTCTTTTATCATGTGTTGGACTTGGCCATGATAAATGCATATTTATTACATAAGAGGATAAACAGACAAAATAAAGCATGCAATATACAACTCCCACAATTAGAAAAGAAGTGGCTGCAATGCCTTGCAGATTTCAAACAGATGAACCGCAAAAGAGATCTGTTGGAAGACCGCGATCAAAAAATGCAGAAGATCCCGCCCCTAAACGACTGGGCAAGAGGACATATTTACCAGCTGCAGACATCAGATTTGATGGCAAAGAACACTTTCCTCAGTGGCTGGACAGATCCGGAAAGCGCGAATGTAAATTGCCTGGGTGCAAATCTGAAACGCAATGCACTTGCTCTAAATGTAATATAAATTTATGCTGCACTGCAGCGAAAATTGTTTTGCAATATTTCATAAACAATGATATAAAATTTTTTGTAATTATTCAATAATAAATTATAAAAAAGAGATTATTTATAATTATTTGATCCATCAAAAAACTGAACTTTTAGTATCAACTTCCCAGGTTCGCCTCAAGGCGGAGATCATATAATCGGGACTGGAGGTCATTTTTTACTTTGGATAAAATTTAGCTTGAAATTGAGTTTTAATAGCCTCAATTTAGCCTAGCGTATTTTTTTGATGAAGAATAAAATTGGGGCACTAGAGGGTTAAGTTTCTTTTTGTAACATCAAGATCTTAGTAATCAATTACAAATAAATCTTCAGGTGCACCATTAACTACCGGAAGTTTTAGCCCCTAAAACATAATTATTTTGCTAAAAGGAATTTTATGATTTCGGTGACATAGCAAACCTAAATCTACTCATTGTAACGAAACCAATGATGTATGACTATGACCGGGTCAAATTGCAAAAAATTGCTAACTAAAAAGAGGTTGGAGGCATGTGTGACATGTTTAAATATGTATATACACATTTGTTCCTCTTGTATATTTAATTGATCATATTGCAATGCTAGTCGTAGACTAAGTAGATAGCTACGATATAAACTTTAAGACACTTCTAATTTTTCTAAATTCTTTTAACTTTTAGTAACTGTAATATTTTATTTTCTGTATTTTAAATAAGAATTATGTTAATTAAAAATTTTTATTTATTCAAAGATTGAATTAAATTGTATTCAAACTTATTTAATTAAACATTCCATATATTTCATACATATAACTGCTTCGTTTCTTCAATAATTTAATATACAGGTTATTTTGTTAGACACCAAATTAGCACAGTAATTTAAGCTATATTGTCGGATGATATATTTTAGGAATAAGTAATCAATTTATATATAACTATAGGTCGGGTTTGATCTCAATTAATTATTATTAAAATCTATGCGGTAATGTATACACACTTATAAATATATCTGAATATATATGTATATTATATATATATATATATATATACATATATATATATATATATATATACATATATATATATATATATATATATATATATATATATATATATATATATATATATATATATAATATATATATATCAGGGGCGGGTTTAGGGTTAGTCTTGTTAGGCGCATTGACTAACATCTTTTTTACTAAACTAAACAACGATTAGGCTAATGAAATAGGTTATATATTTTTGAGATTTTTGAAATTAAATAAAATCTCTATTTTTTTGGTCTAAACAGCAATAGCAATTAAACCATGATAAGTATATGCGCACGCAATAGCCCCGTCTTGTAATTTTTTTTTTTCGGAAGCGTAACTTCGGACCAAGTTAGTCAAGAAATCTTGCGACTTATCTGGCCCGTTTATTCGGCTGACGAGATTTCAAAAAATTATTAAAGTACTTTAAATTTTTTTAATTTTTACTGTTCGGTAACGTAACTTAAGGCCAAGTTAGTCAAAAAAATCTTGCGACTTATCTGGCCCGTTTATTCGGCTGACGAGATTTCAAAAAATTATTAAAGTACTTTAAATTTTTTTTATTTTTACTTTTCGGTAACGTAACTTAAGGCCAAGTTAGTCAAAAAAATCTTGCGACTTATCTGGCCCGTTTATTCGGCTGACGAGATTTCAAAAAATTATTAAAGTACTTTAAATTTTTTTTATTTTTACTGTTCGGTAACGTAACTTAAGGCCAAGTTAGTCAAAAAAATCTTGCGACTTATCTGGCCCTTTTATTCGGCTGACGAGATTTTAAAGCACTTTAAATTGTTTTATTTTTGTCGTTCGGTAGCGTAACTTCAGGCCAAGTTAGTCGAATTTAAATATATGATGATTGCCCCCTGACTAATTTAAAAGAAGCCTTTTCTAACAATAATTCTTTGAATGTTATAAATAAATTTTAAATAATTTTTGATTTGGCATGTATTTACAATCTGTAAGGTACTTGCATGAAAATGGATTTATTGAAAGTTTACAAACTCTTTATTCAGAATTGTCAGTAAAGATTAATCTCCTTCATAAGTCAGATTTTTATCAGTTGTTGACTGTTCATAAGTCAATAAAGAGTAGAGCACGACATTCCTCAGGAGTCAAGAACAACTAGGCGGTGAAGTAAGATTTACTTTATTTATCCTAACAAGTAAAATAAAAAATTACATTTAAAATTTGTAAACATACTATCCCTGCTTTCGTTCATTTGGGGATGTAAATTTATATAGTAATAATATTATGAAATACATTTTTTGCCTTGATCTAATTAGTTCAACTTTTTACCAAACTGATTTATTGTAAATAAATGATTAAATCCAAGTTTATTTTCCATTGAGCTTATTGTAGATTTTTTTTTACTTTAAAAATATTTAATTGCCCTTTTTACAGATCTGATCAGATCTGTTTAAGCTCTGATCAGTCACAGTGATCAGTTACAGCTCTGATCAGTTGCAGCTCTGTTACAGATCTGATCAGATCTGATTCAGCTGAATCAACTGACAATTGCTTATTTAGCTCATTTTGGATTTATCTGTATGGTGATAACAGTCTGGCAATGGATTTAAAAATACTGACAGCAATTGATTTATATTTAAATGCCTCTTTTTACAGTAATCATCCATTGTTTGTAAGCTTGTGCTCAATGTATCCAAATGAGTTTTTATCAATTGATAATTTGTTAGCAGTGTCTGTATCCACACATTTTATAGACTCAGGAAAATTAAAAAATGACCTTGTTAAGGAAGAAACATTTCATATGTGTAAAGAATTTTTATTGTCTGTGTTTCTTTGTGTTCTTGCTCTTTCAACTGTGTGTTCTACAAGACTTAAGTGTTACTATAGAACAGTTTTTTCCTAAAATATAAAATTATGTTTAATCTTAATATTGAACCTTATTCTATGTTCATCATCAGATATTGTTAATTTGTTGTTTCGTTCGAAGGCTTCTACTTTGAAAGATTTACAAATATAAAATTTGATTCAAAATGTTTTTGTTCCTGATGAAACTTCTTTTTTAAAAACAAATGGGCAATCTTTAAAAACTTTTATCATTAAAACAATTTTCATGGCTTAGATATTTACCTCCTGAAGATGGAGCATTTTGTTTGTGTTGCCTTTTGTTTAGATATAAATACCTTTCAAATACTTCTAGATTTAAAAATTTGTATTCTCAGTCATTCAAATATAGGCCAGATGCTGTGAGCACTTTTAATAGACATTACCATGGGAAAAACGGGAATAATTATGAATATCACTCAGCTGAAATATTTATGAACATCATCACGCAGTACAAATTCTACATTATAATGCCTGGACCATATTTTCCGCAGTTTTAAATACTATGAATAGAAATATTTAAAATATAGATATTTTAATAAAGAATGTGAAAAGGAGATAGCTTTAAATTGTAAAAAGTTGTTTTGTGAGAAAATCATTTTCTTAGGTCAACTTAATATAGCTTTCAGAGGTCATTGTGATGGTCATTGGCAAATATTCTTTAGTGGGTGGAGTAGGTAATTTTATTGAACTTTTAAACTACAGAATCAGAGGTGGGGATAAAATTCTTGAACTTTATCTTAACAGCTGTGCAAAGAATGCATCTTATATTTCTAATTCCTCACAGAATGAATTAATAAGTTGTTGGGGAAAGGACATCCAGAATATTTTGGTTTCTGAAATAAAAGAAAATCGAATTTTTTCAGTTATTGCTGATGAAGCTTCTGACTGCTCCAATCAGGAATAATTGTCTTTAATAATTAGATTAATAGACAATTCCTATGATGTTAGGGAAGAATTTATGTGTTTTTTACATTGTAAATTAGATACTGAATAAAGGTTTGTATATACACTGTATATACTAATCTTTATTCAGTATCTTTAAGATCTTCAAATAGAAAGTTTGCATAATTTTTAAATTAAAAAAAATATAGTTATTTTATTTTTTACAGTTTTATTTATTTAAAAGGATTATTTATTTTATTTTAGTTGTTATTTTATTTTTTTCATGAAGTTTTATTATCTTTATAAATTTAAACATGTCTCATTTTTATTGTATCCTTTTTTTCTATATTTATCTTTAGTTTTACCTGTCAAATGTTAATCGAAACTGGTACCTTTATGTACTGTATCTTTGGTATTTTAATTAGGAGCATTATATTCATTGTCTATTATATACTTTTTCTCCTTTTTTTCAGCTCTACCTTGAGATTCTACCTTGTGTGGTTATTTGAGTTGAAATATGGTTTTAATTTAGTAAGCTTTCATTATTTGAAGTTTACTTTATTGATCATTATTCAACAGTTTAGAGAAAATAAACACATGCAACACATTAACTGTAAGCATAACTTTGTTTACAAACATTAATATTACAATTGTTTAACATTGTATAGCATATCTATCAATGAAATAAAATAAAAAAATGGGTTTTTATGGTTAGTTATCATATTATTGCTTTTGTGTTATTGCATTTCTCATAGTATGATAGTCATACTAATCAATTACATTATAATTTTTTTATAATTATGGTATTAATGTTATTACTTTTACATAGTTTTTATTCTATTTGCAAGTCACCTAACTATGCAAACCTTGCCTATTTAATTAATGATTTGTTATACTCCATACAGGTGTATTATTTATATATGATACAATTATACACAATAATGATGACCACAAAATATTTTAATACCACAGACAATATTTTATTTTTGTAGATTTAATAGATCCTTGCTTGTTTTAATACTATCTATCTATATATATATATATATATATATATATATATATATATATATATATATATATATATATATATATATATATATATATATACATATATATATATATATATATATATATATATATATATATATATATATATATATATATATATATATATATATATATATATATATATATATTAAATTTGCAACCCCATTTCAGCCGCTTTTTTGAAGGCTTTGCAAATAACTTATTTATCAAACAAATGGGGTAGGTGCTTTTTTTTGTATTTCATCTTCATCCCCCCCCCCGTCTTTTCGTGGGGAGGGGGCAGTATAATCCGCAACCGACTTATCTGACTAACCTCTTTAAAAAGCTAAACCCGCCCCTGTATATATATATATATATATATATATATATATATATATATATATATATATATATATATATATATAATATATATAATATATATAAATCTATATATATGTATGTATATATTCACATATACACATATATATATATATATATATATATATATATATATATATATATATATATATATATATATATATATATTTATATATGTATATATATATATTATATATAATACATATATATATATAAACTTTTATATATATGTATACATGTATATATATATATATATATATATATATATATATATATATATATATATATATATATATATATATATATATATGTATATATATATATATATATATATATATATATATATATAAACATATATATATATATATATATATATATATATATAAATATATATATATATATATATATATATATATATATATATATATATATATATATATATAGATATATATATATATATATACATATATATATATATATACATATATTCTTGCGACGAAAAAACCACGTGATCATTGCGTAATGAAAAACAAAAATATCTACCATTATGATATGGGGGCAAACAAACGCGCTGATTTCAGTACAACATTACTTAAACGCCTTGAAAATGTTTTATGATTATCAAGAAAAGTTATCTAAAAAAGCTGCTGAACGTTACCAGAACAAAATTTAGCGTTATATTGAAATAAATCTGTGCAAACGCTTAAAGGAATCATGGAATTCAATTAATTTATCATTTTGAAATTATTGCACAGTTTACAGATGTAGTCAATAAATAAAACAAAAATATTACATATTGATATTCTAATAACATTTAAAAATTCTATATTTTGCTTAAAATTTTCCTTAGTGTAATATTTATTCCTCATATTTTTAATATATGTGAAATAAATGTTATAAATAAAAAATATTTTTTACAGTATAATAATGAAATGATCAAAATTACTAATTACAACAATTTGATTTATAACATCGTAACAATATTTATAAAGTTTTTTAGTAAATGGTATGAGGATTAACAATATTATGTCTTGGCTTATAAAAAATAACATAAATGACTTTTTATCTTCATTCACGAAGGTACTCTCTAAAACCAGTGACAACAGCAGAAACTCTACTAAAGAAAATAGAACATAGTCAACATGCTTTTCAAAATTTTGAAAAGCATCTAGACTATGTTCTTTTTTTTCCTAAAAGAGAAACATACTTACAATGAATAAAAATGAAAAAAACTTAATAAGTTCAAGAAAAATTTGTGCTCAAATATTTTGACGATTCAAATTCAAAACTTACCAGATACAAAATGTTTTGAGCATATTTAGACATGTTTTGCAACAAAAGTTTGTTTTTGCAAGATGAATCAATTCTATATAAAGCATAAAGCCACGATTTTCTTCTCTTTGGATCAGGAAGCAAAATATAAAAAAACAAGTTCGACTATTAACATTATTTGAACAATTAAAAACACATTTCTCCATTTTCAAGCGCTTTGTTTGCCCCCATACCATAATGGTAGCCGTTTATTTAGTTAAAGTGACGTCACGTTCGCCGCAAGGATATATATATATATATATATATCACAGCTGTTTCACTCAATATAAAAGCGAGCCTGACGTCACGAGTTTATCAAAAAAAAAAGTATTTCCGCATAAAAAGTATAAAAATTCATTAACTTTAAAATAATAGTATTTTTTTTCTATAAATGCTTTCATCTTCAAATAAAAAAAATATAAAAGATCTATAATTCCTTGTTAAATAAACATTTACATTAAACGGAATAAAAATGAAAGCTGTAAAAATATTGTTAATAATTTGGCATCACTTTTTTGATTTTTGCGATTTTTACGCAAAACCTGTCTTAGGCCAACTAAGATTTGATAACATAGCTACATGGTCGATGGTTGAAATTTAGAACAGTTGTTAATGAATGTCTGTTCTAACTAGATTTCCAAAGACTTTGCAAGTTTTTATATAGAAAGTTAGTTTTTAATGCATTTATATTTTTGTTTTTATTCGTTTTGAATAAAAAACATAACATTTTTGAAAAGTCTGTGGATTTAGTAATACTTCAACCTTATATGAATAAGAAAATCAAAAAATTATTTTCTGTACCTCTAGCTATGTTATCAAATATGTTTTCAAACTTGGCATGTTTAGCGACATTTTTTTTAGTTTTTTTTGCATAAATTCTTGTTTACATTTTAAAGCGGTGACGCAAACTCTGATCGTTACGTCCCCAACGATTATCGGATGCATTTTAAGAAAACAAAACGAGACACATTTTATAGAATAAATAACAAAGTTTCGCGGATTAATTTCTCTTGGATATTTGACTAATTTCAGATAAGTTGATTAATCCGATTTTATCTAGTGCATCTATTTGTCAATATTATTCTATTTAAGTTGTTTGTATTATAATTTTATTACTATATCAATAAAGATTATAAAGCAAAGTTTCGTGGATTATTTCCTCGTGGATATTCGACTAATCTCAGATAAGTTGCTTAATTCTTTTTTTTTTTTAGTGTATTTATTTGTAAATATTATTTTATTTAATTTCTTTTATTATATTATTATTATAATATCATTATCATTATTTATGTGATGTATGCAACTGAGAGGGAAATTTTGAAACTGTACATCGGTTGGGAAGATGGTTGGGAAAATGAGTAAAACTTTAATTTTGTAAAGCGAGTAATTGACACTAGTAAGATCACTAACAATGTGATTTCAATTTTATTAACAGTTTTTCATCCAAAAGCGTTGTTTACTTTTTTAAGTTTTCTTTTGCCAATTGAGTTTAATATGCCTAATATTGATGTGTTAAATAAAATGTGCCGAAAAATAAAACAAAGAAAAAAAGATTCTAAAAAGTATTTTGAAGCTTTAAAAAACGAAGCATTTTTTAAAATACAACTGTCTCCAGCTCCACAAACAAAAAAACAAAAAAAATCAGCAGATGCAGATAATTTTTATATTTTAAATAGGAATAAGGAACTAAGTAGTCAAGTTGAACAATTAATTTCTAAAGAAAAAAATAATGTGGAGCAAATAGATAATTTATAAATACAGGTATCAAAGTTGGAAACTGAAGTTATATATTTAAATTCTTAAAACAAGGCTCTCAACGCACATTGTAACTCATTAAGTTCTCAATTAGAGACTATGAGTATTAGGCTAAAACAGGAGGAGCAGTTCCAACTTTAAAAAAAAAAAATTAAAAACAGCACACCGTAAATTTGCATCTGCTCGTGCCAAAAATGTAAGATTGCTAAAAAAATTTAAATTTGAAAAAAAAATTGCAAAAATCAGTGATATAAACAAGAACAGTTGCCAAATTTGCAAATATTTTGCTAGCAGTGATAAGGATTTAGTTGTCGTTGATTCTTATTTAGACTATGACAACATTGGTTCCTCTGAATTATTCTGTGGGTTTAAATTAAGTAATCCACAGACTATATCAGTTAAAAAGCCAATAGTTGGTAAGAAATATACTTACATTAAGTTAGGAGATGGTAAATCTTATTCTAAGTTAGGTAGGCATGCTGCAGCTAGACGATCTAAACTTGCTTTTATATTCCTTCGATTATTAGCTTGTTCAGATTTGGAAAGTGATTTGTCTATGTTGTTTTGTGATTCTGTGTCTTGTGAAAAGTCTATGTTTCATTGTGTTGCAAATACGTTGGGTTTAGTTAGGCAGTTAAGTGTTTCTGATGCTTTAGAGCTGCAGAGCCAATTAAGGATGCCCACGGCTGAATTCCGTAGGCTAAGACGTATTCTGTGTAATCTTGGTGCAAGGATTCTCCCATCTGAGCCCAAGATAAGACAAGAACAAGAAATGCGGACAATGCATGTTAGTAAAGAACATGTTACTGTAAAGTCCATGTTGCTTTATCCATCTGCGAATGAAGCACCTTGTTTAGTACCTGTATTGATGGTCAAGAATTTGATAACTTATATTGAAGAGGTTTTCAATAGTCTGCACGTTCGTGACCACTTCAATTCTGATGTCGGTTTTTGCGAAGAGGTATGGCTCCTTTTTGCTGGGGATAAGGGTGGGAAGTATATGAAATTCCATTTTGAAGTTGTCAATTCTAAATCATCAGGGTCTGTATATGATGTTCATTTATTTTGTATGTATTAGGGTTCAGGCTGTCGTGAGAATATTGCCTTGGTTCTCGGGCATTATGCCAACGACATTAAAAGAATTCAGTCGTCAGATTTTAAGCTAAAAGGCAAAATAGTCAGGCTGTTCTTAGGTGGAGATTTTCATTTTATCGATGATGTTCTGGGACACCAGGGTTCAGCTGCTAGCTTTCCTAGTTCTACAGACCTAGTTAAGTTGAATTCTCTAAGAAACCATGCTTCTATGCCTCACACACCTGCTAATTGTAACATCTTAAGGAGGACAATACAATCTCTAGAAAGTGCTTACAATGAGAACTTGTGTGAAGATAGACAAGGTGGAAACCTACGAGCTCTAGGTAAGTTTCATAATTCAATTATTGCTCCTGTGATTTTCCCCATAATAACTTTAGATAATGTAGTGCCACCTGTTTTGCATATTATGTTAGGAGTTGTGTTAAAACTTTATAAGTTATTGATGAAGGAGTGTAAGACTTTGGATTGTCAAGCTGTTTCGTCTTTGTCGCATAATGAGAATGTGAGAACGAATGAATTGTGGGCTGCTAAAAGCTTTGAATGTTCTAAAACAGCAGACTCTTTACGTTTATTAGGAAATCAATTTGTAGACGTTGCAAATCTACAGACTCGTTGGTTAGCTTTTGATAAAAATATTTCTGAATTGGAATGCATATCTCTAAACTCCTCCGATTAAAAAAAAACCTGTAAACAGCAAGAAAAGTGTGC
>NC_061167.1:38097631-38347631 GCF_022113875.1 Hydra vulgaris | reverse complement strand
TTGACATCAGTAGTTGTGGACGGTCTGAAATCAAAGATCATTAAAAATCTATCAAACACAAAATGGCATTAGATCTTTTTATATCGTCAAACAAAATCACAAAGTAGATAAAGAGTCTTTGATAAACAGAGCTTTAGTCAAAATGAAAAAGTATTAGCCATTCAAGAAGGAACATTTGCATTCCACACAATCAAACACAACCATAGCTTTAGAAGAGCTGATTGTACATGAAACCTAATTAGAAATTTTATAATCCAAAATTTGCTTGTGCCCGTATAAAATGAGAAGCAATAATGGTTAACGTTTTCAAGAACGATTGTGAAACTAACTTAGAAAATGCTTTATTAAAAGCATCATATGTGTCAATTATTTCTGATGCATCAAACCACAAGGACGTGAAAATGTATCCAATTTTGGCTCGTTATTTTGATGTTAAAGAGGGTGAATTTATGTTAATCAGCTGAATGCAAAGTCAGCTGATTAACATAAATTGTGTAAATGGAGAAACATTAGATATTTTATCAGAAGTTTTCTTTAAATGCATTAGTGCTAACAATGTTTTTTCAGATGTTTTAGTTATTTTTTCAGATAAGACCAATACCAAATTCGGAGTTTTAGAACGAAACGGCAATAACAATATTTACAAAAAGTTAAGCTAAACCGTGAAATTATTGGTAATGATTGCAATGCTCATATTTTATCTAACGCAATAAATACTGCATCTGGTTTGTATATCTGTTGATGTGGAAATAATTACTCCTCAAATTTATATATTTTTTAACCGTTTTACTGTTCCAATTTCTAGTTTGGAAAATTTCTGCAATGAAGCTGGGGTGTAAAATCAAAAATTGCTAGGATTCTCAAAAGTTCGTTGGTTGGCCTTACTTCCAGCTATCGGAAGAGTGCTTAAGTTATATCAGCCACTAAGATCATACTTTTTAAGCATAGAAAATTGTCCGAAAACGTTTATTTGACTTTTTCAATAACGAAATGGGTGAAATAGTATTGTTTTTTGTTCACCGTCAAGCCAATGTTTTTTATAACAAGGTAAAAAAAAAACGAGAATGATAACATTTCTGCTGCTGAAGTTGCCATAGTATTAAAGGATTTGAAAGACCAGATAAAATTTAGAAAAAAAAATTTCTAACTTTCATGGTAAGACAGCATTTGCAAAATAACGAAGTTACCGAAGAAAGTAGTCATCATTTAAAAAACCAATTTCTGAAAAAAATGACATTTTTTACAGTGTCTGTCTATAGTATATAGATGAGTGGACGCGTCACTTTAATCAGGTTGAAGTTTTTAGGCGGTATTTACTTAACTGTAAAACTGGATGGATTGAAATGATTAAAACTATATATTTTTTGAAAAAATCAATAGAAATCACATTCGATGGCATTGAATTGTTCGACTAAAGTCGGAGAACTAATTTATATTGCATAAAGTAAAAGTTTTCTTCTTGGAACTAACAGTCTGTTAAATATGACAAGCGATGAATTAAAATTTTTTCTTATTTCGCAAATAATCACGATCCTTTTAACAATCACGTTCCTTAAACCGCTCCCAGTACAAACATAGAGCAATTGTTTTCGATTACCAATGATATTTAGACGAAAAGGAAATCCCAACATACAATGAAAACTTTGGCAGCTATTTTATTTCTTAAATTTAATTTAAGAAAATATAGCTGCTCAGAATTTGCAGAGAAAATTTGGAAAAGATGACATGTTACTGGAAACAAATCATTCGTATGAAATATATTTGTGATTGAAAAATGCAAATTTTGTTTAATATTTTTCCATAATTTAACTTCTTCACATGCTATTTTAAAATAAATAAACAAGTATTTAGTAAAACCCATTTAAACCAGGCCCCTAGGCAGGGCGGGAGCGAAGGAGCACGTGCCTCCCTGCGCTTTGTCCTGTTTGACAACTAAATAATTGAAATTAATTAATATTCAAAAATTCTTAATACAACAAAAAAAAGGTCAAGAAAATATCGATAAAATTAATAATTTTATTAAAGTTATGAAAAAACTTATCAAAAAATAGGTGAGTTTAAACACTAAAAAAACTTGCCCTTGGGAGCCTTTATTTTTATTTTATTTTTGACGCCTCTTGAAAAGGTGCTCCCTTCTTAAAGACATGGCATTTAAATCAGGCTACAAGCCTGATTTAAGTACCATTTGTATTTATATTTACCAAATTTATTCGTTGTACGCGTCTGGTATTTTTCAAATATGGTCACCTTAAATAAATATGAAAAGAAAAAAAAATTCATAAACAATTTAAGGGCGTTACGTTACGGGTGTATTCTTAGAGATTTAATATGATTGGGTCCAATCACTGGGACACAAATTAAAAAAAAATATATTTTTTTGTTGTGGTTTTTGTGACCTTTATTATAAAAAGTTAATAATAACTGTTTCATATCTTACAAAATAACTTTTAACAATAAATTATATATATAGTTAATCAGTACGACCTTCAGAAAAGAACGTTTGACGAGAGTTATATGGAACAATAGCTTTTTTCAATCTTTTTGAATAATTTTTGCAATATTTGGATACCTTGTAACCTTTTTTCCAGAACTGACTAAAATTTTAATGAACAGATTCAGAGGCTTGTTCGCTCCAATAGCCTAGACCTTTTTTGGGATAATCACTTGACATTTTTTTAAAAAAATTCTACTTAAAGTGTGTACTTTAGGTGATACTCTCAATCCAAGTTTATAGTAGACTTCTTGATAATCTTTTACTTTTATTTCGAAGTCGGGTTCTAAAGTCATCGCTAAACAACTAACTTTAACTTCTCACAAGCATTTAAATGCCTGTAGTATGAAAGCAAGATGTTCATCGTTATCTAGACAAAAAGACTTGATCAAATCGTTTAAAGTATCTATACTATCAAGGAGTTTTGAACATTGTCCTCCCATAAATTGGCCACCATGAAGCCTTGGTCTTTTAAAGCCCAGTTTATCATTCCACTCCTCTACTTTGAAACAAAGTTCTTTAGATTTTGTATATGTATCAAGATAATTAAAAAGTTTGTTGGTGTTTCCACTGAGAAGGTGTCGTTCCATCGGAGCAAGAAGTTTTACTTTGTTTCTTTTTTTCACCATTGTTTCATCTGGTAAATTGATAAGTGGTTGGTCTACACAGTTATGATAGGGTACTGCAAATAACTTTGATTTTTTAACTTTATTTCTGCAAGCGTTTTTGTAATTATTAGCTAATGATCTAATCATTCCAAGCGTTCTATGTTCACTTTGAAATTCAAAGTTTTGAAAATCATGTTTGCTAGCTATACACCAAGAACAAGGATGAGTTGAGGCTGCAGTTTCTATTCCAGAAAAAATATTGGCAAACTTCATATCGAAAGCACAAAATTATTTAATACTATTTAAATTAATAAAACCTTTTCACCCTCATCAAATTTAACAGATCTTACGTCAAAGTATTCATTTAAAATGACGTTATCTGCAATCAGTTTGTCTCTTGTATTTTTTTCAAATGATTTACGACCTTTCCAACTTCTAAAAATAATTAAAACTTTAGCACCTTGTGTGTTACTAAGACCACATGCATTTTTTAATTTGTTAACTTCATTTGTAGGTATCGGTGAATCAGTAAACAATGTTTTGGAAGAAGTTTTTGGTATTTGTATACTAATTGAAAATCTGCATGTTGCAACCTTAATTAAATTGACTTGTTTTTCAAACTTTTGTTTAAGTGTTTTGGAACATTGCAATTCGCCACCTCTATTATTTAAACAAAAATAAACAATATAAAATTTGTTATTACTTTTTATTTGTTTTAATAGGAACTTGATAATGAAATTATTATTTTTTTACCTTCATCTAGCGCTTCATTAGGTTTTCTTTTCTCTTTGTAATACAACAGGTGTGGCCTAATCCTGGTCCAACAACATTTAAACATTTTTCACAAACTTTAACTGGTCCAGGAGAGGGTAAAACTTTCATGTTGAGTTTTGGTCTTCCTCATTTTTCTATATTTGATCCACGTGTTAAATTACTACTAGGAGTAAGGCAAATATCACATTAGCAAAACTGTTGGTTTTTAATAAGAAGAGTTTCTTTGATCTTAAAGAAATCAAATGGCTAACATAAAACTATATTGGTGTTACCTTTTTCCATTTTTACTAAATTAGTTCGACATCTTCCACAAATTCCAATTGGAGAACGGTTATTATTTAAACTAATATTGTCAATAAGTTATTTTTGAATTCTCAATAAACCTACACTTTATTCTTGTATTTTACTTTAATTTTTTCCTTTTTTAAAGCAAATTAAACAAATTTTACTCCTAATTTGACTGGAACTTACCCTTAAATACGACATTTCAAAGAGGAAATAATTATCATATTTAACATTTCAAAGCACAACTAACGATATTACATGTAATATCGCTAGTTGTGCTTTGTATACAAACGCAACAAAACACAAATTACAATAATGCATAAAAATAAAAATATATATATATATATATATATATATATATATATATATATATATATATATATATATATATATATATATATATATATTATATATATATATATATATATCAATGTATATATACATAAGTTCTTTTTATATATATATTAAATGATCATATTGGATCGCTTAACCCCAGTAAGCACAGCGACGTGATAAAAACGTGCATTTCACGTTAGTTTTAATAAAAGTGTTATAATCTAAGTTAGAGAATATTAATTGATAACATTTAGATATGACAATGTACTGAGTTAAAATATTATGTGTGACTTCTGGTTCCGTCCAAAATGCATAGCGACGTTATAAGATCCTTTTTTTTTTCATTTATTTTTAAACTACATTGAAAAATAATTAACAATGTTATCAGCAAAGTTAAGTAAAAAAAATATATAAAAAGGAATATATAAACTAAATAACAAAAAATTAGTAAATATAATAAAGAATATCTTTCCAAGTTTCTAATACCAGGTTTTTAATGCAATTAAAAAAATTCCGAAAACAACAATATTTTGGCAACGTGACTTTCACGTTTTTTTCTTATAAAACCTGGACGAGGTCACGTAAAAAGCACGTGAACTAAACATTGCGTGCTTACTGGGACTTTTAAACAAACATAAATATATATATATATATATATATATATATATATATATATATATATATATATATAATATATATATATATATATATATATGTATATATATATATATATATATATATATATATATATATATATATATATATATATATGTATATATATATATATATATATATATATATATATATATATATATATATATATATATATGTATATATATATATATATATATATATATATATATATATATATATATATATATATATATATATATATATATATATATATATATATATATATATATATATGTTTAAACAATTTTAAAAATATTATCGTTTATACAAATATTTGAAAAATATACCTATACTAGATTAATAAAGATAAAAAAATACACTATTTCTTTAATTTAAAAAGTTAAGCATTTTATTAAAAGAATTTGTTGGAAAGCCCATTTTTTCTTAAAACCAAAAACAAACCCAAATGGTGTATTTAATAATACCCAAGATAATGTTAATTATGAATTTAAAACTAAAAGTACCCCACCATTTATACCTGATTTGGAAAATTTTGAAAATGACCTATATTACTTAATTAAGACAATAAAGTTTCGCCCTATAAAAAATAAATTTCAAACAGAATTAAATAAAGATGTTAAAAAAATTAAATGAAACCCTAATATTTTGGTTTTTGCAGATGAAACAAATATTATTTACCAACTCACAACAGAAAACTATGAAAAAATCTTACGCGACAATATTACTAGTTTCTATGAGAAAGCCCATAAAAATATGGTAAATGCAAATAATTTAGAAGCGAAAAGTATTGCTGAAAACTTTTTCTTTGATAACAGAATTGAATCAACTGCTCCTGCCCAAGCCTTTGTAACACTTAAAGACCATAAACCAAAATTTTCAAAACAAACTTCCTTGTAGGTTATTGGTTCCCTCAAAAAGTGATATTGGACATGTAAACAAAGTTAATTTAGACAAAATTAATAATATTCTTATAAATAAGTTAAATTTGCAACGTTGGAAAAATACTACTGATGTTATAAATAACTTCTCCATAATCGAAAATAAAAATGACTGTACATTTATTCAATTTGACATTAGTTATTTTTACCCCTCAATAAATGCAGATATTTTAGATAAAACAATTGAATTTGTGAAAAACCACACAGTTATTTCTGAAGAAACAATCCGCATAATAAAACATTGTAGAAAAACCTTACTTTATTTTAATAAGGAAACTTGGAAAAAGAAAAACATACATGACTGCTTTGACGTAACAATGGGCAGTTATGACGGAGAAAAGTTTGTGAATTTGTTGTACTATATATTTTAGATTTATTAAGTAAAATAATCAATCAATCAATCATTTTTCAATCAATCATTTATTTTTGAATTAAGGTTTTACATTCAAGGATGTTTACAAATAGTAAATATACTAATATAAAGTAAACACCTACTAATGTTAATAAAATCTAATTAAAATAAATATAATGCTAATTTTCACAATATATAATAACGATAATAAACTTTATAACATAAAGTAACGATGTAATATAATTAACGATGTTATAACAATAATAACAATAGCAATAATAACAATAATAATAATAATAATAATAATAATAACAATAATAATAACAATATTAGTATTAGTAATAATAAAAGTTAAAAGTAGTTATTAATAGTAAATATTAGTAAAAATAACAAAATAACAATAATCAATAAAAAATATAGAATAGAAACTGTAAAAAAATATATATATATATTAAGACAACTAAAATTTATTATAGAAATTATAAACATTAACTATATTTTTTAATAAAAGTAGAATAAACTGGTTTTAAAGGTTGAGAATGAATTGAGAGCTTTTAGTTCATAAGGAAGGTTGTTCCAAGTTTTAGTGCTTTGATATTTTATGGACTTATGCCCGTATATATGAGAGTGGTGTTTAGAGACAGACAGGTTTAAATTACTATCGGAACAAAGGTGATAACGATTGTTGGCACTTTTGGAAAAGAAATTAATGAAAGTTAAAGGTAGGTTATTATATTGGTGGTTCCAGGCAAATTGACAGTTTAAAAGTTGAATATAGTCACATTGTTTTAATACTTTAGAAGTTAGGTAGAGCAGTGGGATAACCTAATAAGACCTTGTTGATGGGACTGCTCCCATACTTGGCATGCATATCTAAGATGTGAGCCAAAAAAAGCATGTTATATGTTCAAGAGTGTCTCAAAATTAACATAATGGCGAATTTTGACCAACATACCATTAGATCTACTTAGTTTCATTGCTAAGTCTTTACAGTGGGATAAAAAGGATAGATTTGAATCGATTTTTATACCAAGATATTTAAATGAGTTAACAGGTTTAATTTTTTTGCCCTTAATCTAAAGTTCATATGTTTATAGATATTTTAATCAATATTATAGTGCAAATCAATATAAATGATTTAGGCCTATATCGCGACGATGGTTTAATAGTAATGCATAAAAAATTTGGTCAACAGTTCGATAAAATTAGAAAAGATATTATAATAATTTTTAAAAATATTGGCTTTCAAATCGAAATAAACATAAATTTAAAAATCGTGAACTTTCTTGACGTCACATTTAACCTCCCTAAAAATTCATATAAGCCTTTCAAAAAACTAAACAATGACTTATTGTATGTTAATATTAACTCAAATCATCCACACCAAACTCTGAAACGAATTCCGATTTCAAAATAACAATCATTTTATAAAAAAGTTTTAATTTTAGAGTTTTTTGCGAAAGCTGAACTTCAAAAAAGTGTATTTTTTTAATAACTAGATTTAAAAAAATTTTAAGTAATATTTTTTAAAAAAATGATTTTTATTTTAAAAACTTTTTTATAATTTCGCTTCTTTTGAGACCCAACATGACGTACTTTTGAAAAAAAAAAATTATATAATATTAGGGACCTGGTAAGTGTTTAAGAGTATGATGCTCCCCCCAAATCTGATAAAAATTTTAAAAATTTTAATTAAGTTGTTTGTGAGAACCAATTAAAGGTTTTAAAAATATGAACAGATCTTTTTTAGAACATAGGGGGCGGATGTCACACCCTAATATATATATATATATATATATGTATATATATATATATATATATATATATATATATATATATATATATATATATATATATATATATATACATATATAGATATATATATATATATATATATATATATATATATATATATATATATATATATATATATATATATATATATATATACATATATATATATATATTAATTCTAGTTTGTTTCAAATTTGTTTTTTAACAACTATTATATCGACTTTTTTTTAATATTATTTTCTTATATAGGTGCCTTAAGAAGACCTAACGGTCTTGTCAGAGAGCACCGCGGAAAGGCATTTAACCAGTAAGTTCACGCCTGCTTCCTTACTGTGACGCGAAAAAATGTCCAAGCTCGTTTCAAACCTGGATTTCCTGCTTATATAGCAAGCGGTGTAGTGGTTACAAAGTAGTGTAACCACTACGCCACGGCCGCTCATACCATAAATTTTTATTTGAAAAATATACTATGAATATACTTTAAAAAATATATTTTATGAAATTTAATTTATCATAAAAATAAATAAAAGATTGTTTAGAATTTATTCTATTGTTACTTAACGTAAATAGCAAATTAAATTTAAAAAGTAATTAGAAATGTCTCTAATAACTGAAATTAATGATTATTGTCCAAGAGTTTATGGTGCAGAGTATTTAGAAAACGAGTAGTTGTTTAAATCTATAAAGGGAACTTGTCGCTGGTACAAGGAATAGTATTCATATCAGTATAAGAAATCTTCTTGTTACAGGATATACTTTAGAAGTCACAGGAATATGTTAAATGTCGAAAGAAGAAGCTATGGAAAAAATAAATAATGAAATGTTTTAACCCTAACTGGACTATTATTGATAGAATTATAGACCAAAGTTTTTATTCCGAGGTTAATGAGTCTGTAGCAGTTTTGATTATTAATTTCTCAGATCTTTGTAATATATTTGACAAAAATGGTAATGTTTTACTTAACTCAGCTAAAGATAAATATTTAAAAGAAAACAGGGAAGCAATACACAAAGTTTTCAAAGATTTACGTTTGGTGTTTAGTGATGAAAGCTGGCTAGATTGAGTAGGAGGTTAGAGTTTTTTGTAAGTTTTTTTGAATGTTGTTTGTTTCGTGTAGTCTTAAATGTTTTTAAAATAAAAAACAAGTAAATATTAAAATATATAAAACGAAAATAAAAATAAAAAAAATAGGCCTATCGGGTACTAACATTACACTTTTACTATTAACGTATTGTTTATATGTAATATATCAAAATAAATGTTTAGCACGCATAGTGTTTATTTTTATTACAACCCTTTTTTAACCCTAACCCTAACCCTAACATCTGCTGTCTTCCAGAGACAGTCGTCCAAAGTAATAAACACAATATTATCAGACATAGACATACACGTTCTGTTGAGGCCAAAATACTTAGCTTTATATATTTTCTCAATATAATCGTCAACCTCATTACACGCGTTCAAGTACGACGATGCTAGTTTTAAAATCATCATATGACAATAATATAAAACTTAATTACTATTTTAAATAACAAAGTTATTTTTGTTCAAACAGAACTAAAAACTACTTATCTCCCCATTTGATTCATACAATAAATAATCAAACTGTTTATTAAAATGTATATAACAATACATTCACGTTGTAATACTAACTACAAGCAATAATATAAAAAAATGTTATCAAGGTTATTACGGATTAAGTAAAGTAAAGATTAAGTAAGTAAAGAATAAACTTAAATAAAATAAAAGAGGACGAATTTTTAACTCAAGGTGAAGTTTTATTAAATCGGCTATAGAAAATCTTATGAGATTACAGAATGTACTTGAAAAACGCGACATTAAAATATCTCAAATAAAAACTTACATAAAATGTACTGTAAAAGACACATGCGCATCTTTAATAAATAATATTATATCTGCTATGTTTACTACTATTTTTAAAGCTATTCGTTAGAATTGGAAAGCTCATAGGCTTGATAATATAGTGATAGCGGCCGAGGTAGTGGAATTTGAGATCTTGTTCTGGGAATTCTGGAAGTGCATTTCTGTTATTCGAGACAATACTCTTTCAATTCGATTTGGTATATTCAATGGTTCATTTAGATCTTTTGTACTAATTGCAATAATCCCCATGCTATGCAATGTATTTTTACCATCAATAGTGCATATGTTAAGGTCAATATTGTCAGCTACCTATTGGTCAAAAGATCCTTTAAGTGACGCTTCAATAGCTTTTTCTTCATTCCTAACGATTAAAGCTTGTATCGAGTTGAGCGGTTTTTCAGAGCTCTTAGGAGCTCTGAAAAACCGCTCAACGTCTGAAAATACAATGAATTGTTAAATATGTTTGTCATTGAATGTGAAAAAATAAATAATACAAAAGACAATAAATTTTTAAAGTACTCAATATATACTCAAACTAAACGGTGATAATCGTTAAATTATCGTTTATATATATACTCAAACTAAATGGTGATAATCGTTAAACGATAAACTAAACTATACTCAAACTAAACGGTGATAATCGTAAAATATTTAACAATTATTTGTGCCAAATTACGTGTTATAGTTTTGTATGTGATATTTCATTGTTACTCATACTAACAAAATATGTTCGTTTTATTTTTAAAAAATTCTTTTTAATTATTTTTATATAGACGTTTGTAATTTTTAAATATATTATAGTATTAGTTAAATAAAACTTTTTAAAACTTCTGTCAGGTTAATTAAAGATTTTCAAAATATCTGGCCTCAAAGATATTAAAGAATCTGTTGATAAATATATTTCAGATGTTTATGATAATAAAAACTACCAACTCGATATAATAAAGAATAATATTAGAGTAGTTGCACCTCCTTGTATGTTCGAAAGAAAGGGTCTCCATAATATTATTAGCATAAATGCTAATAACTTTACTCAAATTTCTCAAATCGTTTATTATTTAATAAAAGTTTTGAGTAATATTTTTTTTTAACTTTTTTCAGACTTTTTAAACAAACTTTTGTGATCTTTTTATAATTTTTCAGCCTCAGGTGGTTTTGTTTTAAAATATTAAATGGATTTAAAATATTTTAATTAATAAGCAAAATATAAATTGCTTTTAGTAAGTAATCGGCTTATAGTAAATTTTAAAAATAGTAAGTTCCTTAAATCAAACTACCAATTAATTGTTTCTAACAATAGAATTTAGCTTCATTAAATTATGATAATTGGATAATGAATCAATTTAACTATATTTAAGTTTTATTAGTGAAAAAAAGTTCGTTGTCGAATTAAATGAATTACTAGGGACTGTTAAATATGCAGAAATACGATAACAAACGTTTTATTTATTCTAATGCTCCACCTTTACCTCTATCTGACTTGACGATGATTATGCCTTTATATGATGAGGAGTAGATCTTTGTAGCCCAATAATGTTATAGAATGTATATGATAATTGCAGAATTTATAAAGCATAGATATTTTTCGCTACATGTTGTAACCACGTTTATTTTATTTAGATTTGGTTCCCGAGTGTACAGCAAAATTTGATATTACATTTATAGACGAGAGAAGCATTTCATTTGCAGATCATATGTTTGACTCTAAATGGTTAATAAATCAACTATTTAAACTAGGGTTTTCCATTATTCCGTTCGAGGTAACTCGATACAAGCATTTAGTCGTTAGGAGTGAAGAAAAAGCTATTGAAGCGTCACTTAAAGGATCTTTTGACCAATAGGTAGCTGACAATATTGACCTTAACATATGCACTATTGATGGTAAAGATACATTGCATAGCATGGGGATTATTGCAATTAGTACAAAAGATCTAAATGAACCATTGAATATACCAAATCGAATTGAAAGAGTATTGTCTCGAATAACAGAAATGCACTCCCAGAATTCCCAGTACAAGATCTCAACTCTTTCGCTCGATACTCCAGAAGTGTCTTGTTTGTCTAAAATAATTTTCAAGCCTTTTTCTCTGCTTCAGTCACCTTCAACCATACTTTTATCTACTGGAATAATCTTTTGTGGCATTTATTAAATATATTTCGTTAAACATACCAAAATAGACCACAATGGAATGGTTTTACGCAAAAGCATCAAAAAAGTAAAAATCATCCATCAAAAAGTGACAACTTTATGCTCCCTATAATCAATATTAATCCATTAGACGAAACCTGTATTTATTCTACTGTGATGTTTGTAAAAAATCAGGCCAAGGCTTTAGGTGTTCCACTTAGTGTAACATTTAAATAACCTTTATGGATAAAAGCATTTACAAATAAAAGAAAGACTGTTAGAACCAAATATATGCAAAGAATTCAATATGCCATATAATTTCTATAAAGGCAGTAGCACAAGTACTTTGTGCACACTTTTTAGTTGAGTCGGTCCTGACTACACTTCTTCTAGAATGTTTAGAAGCAACATATGATCAATCTGCTCGAGAAGGAATCTATCAAGACTTAGTTAACCAATTTATAAAACTAGACGATGTCAACAAATCTTCAATTATTGCAGTAGTACAAAAACAACTGGATAAACATAAAATATATTTAGAAGAACAGTCAAAAACAGCCAAACTCTGGATTCAGTATCTTTATTATGTAAGCATCATCAAAATATTTATAAGAGCAGAAAGAACTGGTAATTGGGATGAACATTTAGAAGCTAAGAGACTAATGCTAAATTATTTTGCAGCAACAGGACACATTAATTATGCTAAAAGCGCACGTTTATACCTTCAAAAAATGCAATCCTTAAAATTTGATAACCCTTTACTATATATAAAGTTCAGTTAGACCGGATGTCATTTTATCAGAAGAAGTAATCGTTATTAGGCAGATTTATGGCCTGATTTAGTCATAGAACAAATTATGATGAAAGTGATTAAAAGCAGAGGAAGGCTAACACATGGAAGAGGTATGGCCACAAGTACTCAAGATCTTTGGGTCAATACTATGCATAAATGCGCATCAGTTCATGCAGCAATGACAATCGTCAGCAACCAAGATTATACAACCAGTCTGCAACACACAAAGTGTGATGATGCACGACTAACTGGGGATGAAAAAGATCACAAAATCATAATAAAAGAACTTCTTCGGTATAATCCATTTAATTGCGATGCATTTTTACGGGTTAATTGCTGCTGAAAGTGATAGTATAAAATGTGATAATGCCGAAACAATATAATTAAAAGTTCAAATGGCAATGTTGTTAACAAAGCTGTTGTAAAACGTTCTAAAAAAGCTAAAAGTCTTATAACGTTACACCCTGGAATTAAAGTTAATAATGAAACAATTCATGTGAACCCAACTGTTCTCTTTCAAAGACTTATCATGTTAGCTAAACGATCAGAAGACATTACAAGTTGCTTTGAGTATGAGCTAACACCTGAACCAACATCGCTGTTTAAAGATGGTCATATGAGGAAATCCAATAAAGCATTACTTAGTAAAGTTCTTCTATGTAATTCTTCAACTAAACAATCAAATGAGCTAAACAAAACCAACAATGTTTTCGACAGGGGAGCATTACTACACAAAGTCCTTTGGAAAATTCTTTCTACATTTAATGATGTAGTTCAACAGTATTGCAATTATATTGATCGAAAATATAAAAAAAATACAACTGTGGTTTTTCATGGCTACAAACTTTTGACGAAAGATCATGAGCACCAAAGACGAGTGAAAGTAAAATTTCCAGATCTTGCTAAACTAAACATCTTTAAACGGAAACTAACAGCAAGCAAGCCGATTTTTTATCAAACAAAAACAATGTAACTAATTTAATTACTTTCTTATCAAGTGCTTTGATATTACATGGTCATGTTTTCACTAGATGTGAAGATGACGCTGATAAAACTATAGTTTTGAAAAGTCTTGAAAATGCAACCTAAGGAAATTATACTACCGTTTTTGCTGATGATACAGACATACTTGTTTTACTTTTAAACATGTGGCAGCCATCAATGAGCAATATTTTCTTACTTCATGAAGCTCGTAAAGGCATCAAAAAAGACATGGAATTGATCCGTGTGCAAGAAACTATTGCCAACTCATGTAAGAAGCTATCTCCTATTTATTCATGTTTGGGGCGGATGTGATACTACATCTTCATGTTTTGGGTAAGGAAAAACTGCTACCATAAAGCTAGTAGAACAAAACAACATTTTATTTAAAAAGGTTTGTCTTATATTCATCAACCCTTTTGCAGCATAAGAACAAGTTTCATCTGCTGGAGTACATTTTGCTATAAAAGCTTATGGTAATGTAGAGCATTTCAATGATTAGCTATGATAAAAAAAGATTCACTAAAAAATAAAAATAAATTTATATTTTTTTGAAAATCAAATCTTATATGAAAAACAACGAAAAAAAAAAGCCTTAGATTGATGAGAAAATATAAGTATATGCAAATGGCAACATCATCCTTTAAAGATATTCAACCAGAAAGACTTCCACCAACAGAAGATGCTATAAGATATTATTCTTTAAGAGTGCACTTGCAGATTTTGTAATGTTTAAATATTGAACTTGAAACAACTGAGTAGGGATGGAGAAATCAAAGTAATATTTTGGTCCCAATAATGACAGATAAGGTAAAGAAAAAGAAAAGAAAAGAAAATTTGATTGAGTAACTTATGTTATGTTATATGTTATTGAAATGTAAAATAAGTTGAAAAAAACTTTATTTCATTTTAGGCTGCTGCTTCCAGAGCAAAATCTTAGCATTATCAGATGTAACTGTAGTATTATAACAAAGAAATTTTGCAACAATGCTTGTCCTTGTAAACGGCATGGTATTAGGTGCATGAGTGTTTGCATACAGTATCATGGAACAGATTGTCACAATTCAATGTCTTTGTTTGATCACAACGATCAGGGAGACAACGTCAATGAAGTAGAAGATAGAAACATGTTTAATAAGTGGTTCAATTTGTTTGAATAAAATCATTTTGCATTTGTATTTGGTGTATTATACTCAATAAAATAAAAAATTATAAAATTTTTTTACATTTGCATAAATATTAAAAAAAACCTAAATTTCTAAAAGAAGAAAAAAAAAGTGGGGATGACACCCCCTGGCCTCCCTGGTGTCGATGGGGATGTATTGTATTTGTAACAATATCATATGATATATAATATATTTATCATTTTTGATAACATAATAATAAATAGAAAAAACATTTAGACATTTAGTGTTTTTTCTAATGAAAGTGTTAAAAAGTGACGTTATTACACAAAAAATTATTGCGATAAAAAATAGTGTAAATAGTTTTGCACAAGAGGTTCTTTAATAGACTTTTTCCTGCTAAATGTACATAAAATTGCAGTTCTAACGGTACCAAACACTGCTTTTTACAAATTTTGTCCAGGTTGACCCTCAAGTCACTAAATATGCTGCTAAAGCTGATGTTAATGTTAAAAGCATCTTACGTGTAAGTTAAAACTTATTAAAACTTTATGTTGTTTTTTTTTGTTTGTTTTGTTTTGTTTTATTTCAACTTGTTTTATTTCAAGAGGTTTTATTTCACCTCCTCAAGGCCGAAAAGGCCACTACAGACGAAGAGGCTACTTATTTGTGGCTATAACCCTCTCTCAACTCTATAACTCCGAAACACAAACCTTGACGAACAAGGCCGCTGCGCGGAGAAACGAGTTGAGCGCGGTACTACCAGGGACGTGGTGGGGATCGAACTCGGAACCTCTCGCTTATGAAGCGAGCGCTCTACCACTACACCATTACCGCATTAAGTTTAAGTTAAAACTTGTTGCTATTATTGTTAAAAAAATCTTGATGCAGTTGTGAAGTTGTAATATACCGTTGTACATTTTGGGTCAAAGACTCTGATGGTTTGACCTGATAAAATGGTTTGCATTGAGTGAAAAAGCATTCATCCCAGGTACCTGGGAACCAAAATTTGAAATCAAACTATTTCGTCCGCAATAATTAATTAAATTTGTAATTTCTCTTTATTTTTTTCTCAAAATGAAATGACAGCTTAAAAATATTTTTTGCATTTTTACAACTTTTACTTTTTTGGTTAGTAAATTCAAAGATTGTCAACAATTTACAATCAGCCTTTGGAAACATCTGATGTTTCCAAAGGCTGATTGTAAATTGTATTAATCAGATTGTAGGACAATTCTAAGAAGAAAAGATTCACGGAAAGATGCACAACTTCCAGTCTTATTTGATTTTTCATCCATCACAGTGATACCACCTACTCGTAGGCAAGACTGCTGTTGCCTTATTTGCCGAATTGAGCACTCAAAGAACAATTAAAAAGACCCTCTCTTAACTCCCCATGAAGGAGAGAATCTTCGAAGGTGTGGTGACTGCCTAAGTCTTATTGGACGTGGACTTACTCATTCCTGCATACCGTCCACATTTAGAAAAAATATGAGACTTTTGGCAGCCAAGATAAAAATACTGCAGAACAAATTGCTACTCAAGTACTTTCAAAAAAAGAATCACCTCCTAATGGCACAATACGGATGTCGAGGCCTAGAGGAGGTCCTCCCTTACAAGTTACACCAGGTACTATTTCTTATTTTTTTGACTAGATTGTTTCTTAAATTTGATTTAGCTTTGATTTAAACAATGATGACTCCAAAGGTACATTATTCGAGATAATTTTAACAAGCCTACTTTCTATTGATTTTTCAACAATTTTATTCAGTTTACTTATAGGTCCTTCAAGTGCAAGAAAACTTTTTAATAATTCTCTAATTACTACACAAAGCCTTGTTCATGTCCAACAAAATATTGAATTGTCTAACTTTGGCATGAAAAAATTAGCATCTACTTTGAACCAAGTTGCTAAGGCCAAAGTGGTTGAACAAATTTACCCAGAGTACAATACCCACGGGAGAAAAGCAAGCAAATTTAGAAGGAGGTCATTTGGTCATTCACTGCAAATCTATACAAGACATAATTGATGAAGTATTGGTATACAGAAAAATTATCTGCAGTCACTTCTTTAAGCTTGGTATAGATGGTGGAGGTGGATTCCTAAAATTCACTCTTGGTGTGATTGTAGATGAATCTTCTAAAGAACTGCATTCATCTTCCCACAAACAACGACTTCTCGCACAAATGCAGACCGAAGATAACAGTGTTAGACAACAACTAATTATTGCTATTGCTGAAAATCTACCAGAGTCATATGACTGTCTCAAGCAAATTTGGTCACTCAAAAATTCAAATCAGATTGATGTTGTTGTTTCTTGTGATTTGAAAGTAGCAAACCTTCTCCTTGGACTATAATCACACTCCAGTTCCCATCCTTGTTCGTGGTGCAATGTGGAATCAAAGAACTTGAAGTGTGGTGAAAACAATTGGATCACTCAAAGCCAAATATTATGTTTCAAATCATCAAAAAGTGATCATAGAAAGGCAAAGGTCTATGACAATGTTGTTCATGAGCCCATTCTGACAGAATCTGATGATAGACTTATCATATACATTCTTTCCCCGATGGAGCTGCACTTGCTTCTTGGTATAACCAACCATTTGTTCAAGGCTATGAAAGACTTGTAGTCAAAAGCAGAAGAATGGCCTGCTAAACTGCATATTCATCAAGAATCTTACAATGGAGGCAGGAGCCTGCAGAAAACTTTTGAACAATGTGAACCTTTTACAGCAGCTTATTGAGTCAAATGCTGCATTTCAAGTTGTGGGAATTTATCAACTCATCAACACTTCAACAACCATTAGCAGAGATATAAGAGGTCTTCATTACATCCTGAGTATTCAAACAAATTGAAAATCTGCATTGTGGATTACAATAGCAAGCAGTGATTTTTTAATGTCGTTGAGTCTATAGTGAATCAAGAATACCTTTTTACTATTTTTAAAGAATGTGTGTTTACTTTTTTTGCTAATTTTGAGAAGATGTTATAGAAAATTGTTATTTTCTGTTCAATTTAGTTTTTATTTACTTAGAAAAAAATGTTTATACTATAGAAATGCAAAGGAAACTTGTAAGTTATCATTTCATTTTGAGAAAAAGTAAAGAGAAATTTCAAATTTAATTTATTCTTCCGGACCAAATAGTTTGATTTCAAAATTTGGTTCCCAGGTACCAGAATAAATGTTTTTTCACTCAATGCTAACCATTTTCTCAGGTCAAGCCGTCAGAGTCTTTGACCCAAAATGTACAACGATGAATACACTTGTTTTGTAAGTGAAAATTTACATCTTGACCACATTCCACAGTACTGCGCTTAACCTATTTTTCAGTGCAGCCATTTGACAAGTTGCATATTTTAGAAATATAGAGTTAAGAACGCTTATAATTATAGCATTTTGAAATGAAAGCAGCCCTCTTAATTATAGTGGCCTTAAGAGGAACTTCATTAAAAAAATCTTAGATGCGCAGAGAATAATAATTATAATATATGCTAAATGTTAGATCAATTTAATGAATAATACAAATAAATTTTATTAAAACTTTATAAAATTAAATAAAGCCATTAAAATCATTTTTGCAACAATTTTTTTAGCATAAAACTAACTGATGAAACAAAGTGCTTGTAAACATTAGATTATTTCTCATTTGTAAGGTGCTTAAAAATTCTTTGTTTTAAAATATCTGGAGGTTTCTCCAATACAATTGGCAGTATATACAGCACAAGAAAATTTGTAATCAGCATAGGACTTGAGCAGCTTAGGAAATGGATCTTTTATATTATTTTGTAATTTGTTAGTAGTGAAAATTAAATTAATTATAACATCTAAACAATATTTTTTTAAATGATTTTATTCTTTTTAAAATTAGTAAAATTTAAGTAGAATTCTATAATAGGATTATCAATATTGTTTATAACAGGTGGATTTAACTTTTTATTAATGAATGATTCAGTTTCATTGTCAACTATTTTTGGTGGATATTGGTTATTTTTTAAAACAATAAATATATTTTTTATGCCCAATTTTTCAAATCCAAGCCATGTGTTGTTAATTTTAGATGCTCTATCAATCAAACAACATGAAAGAATAATTTTATAACAATAGGGAACAAAGCTAAAATTTTTGTAAAAGATTTGTGTTTATTTTTTTGTGATAACTTGATGTGGAAAGCAAAAAAAACTCATTGATAAGAACATCAAAAAATGTAATTTGATTATCTTGTGCTTTTTCTATTATAAATTTTAGATTTTTACGTTGTTTATTAAGATATTTGCAAAATTTCTTAGCATTAAACTCAATGTTAAAAATTTTTGCCTAGCAAAAAACTCAATATTAAAAACCTTTGCCTAGGATGTTTTCTACTAGACAGTAGCTGGATGCATTTAATGTCTGCCCAAAATGAGTATTTTATCGAGACACTTTTATCTCTAGCTTTTACTTAACCAAGAGATCCACAGGTGTTGTTTTATGTCAGAGTTGGCATCTCCTAGCCTTTGCCTGAAAAAGCCAGGAGATATTTGTATCCTACAAGGTAGTAGGATACATATATGCTACATGGTAACAACATGTTACCATGTTGGCTTGATTGAGCTGAACAAGATGCAATAGTTGTTATGCTATGTGTAACATACATTAAGAGGACCTGAGGCATAGTCAATAATCATAGGGTATACCATAAACTAGTATAATTCTCCTTTGCTAAACTGTTTACCAGCATTTCTTTATTTGTAATATCTTCTTTTTTTTTCAGCAACAAGTAGCGTATTTATATGAAGCTCTTTTTAAAGCATTAAATAAAAGCATTTTCAAAAAGATAAAAGATTTTTGCAAAACTTTTCATAGACATAATGTGTATTTAGCAGTCTTATGAGCATCGCATAATTGACCCAGTTTGGTATTGGTTGATTTTTATTACATCTTCATTTAAAAGTATTAGGACAGTAACATTAAAATTGAGTAGGACAGACATTGCTTATATCATACAGCTAATTAATCTGCCTAATATATTCATATGAATTACAATGGAGGTTTCTACAGTTAACTACCTCAATTTTATTCATGTTATTTCAATATACTGAATTGGGTGAGCAGTAGAAGTGGAAGAGATACCAATTTTAAATAAATCAAATAAGCTGGTTGCCTAAGTTATAATGAAGTTAAAAACAAAGCATTGAAAATTTTGAAGAACAAGGCAGAGATCAATTCACGAAGAATACTGATTGCTGTCTCACTAAAAAAAGTAAAGAAATAATTTTTGAAAAGCTATTAGTTATGGCAAGATGTTTATCATTAAAAAAATAATCATATAATGGTAATAATGGATCACAATTCAATTTTTATACACAATTATTAGTTGATGTAGTTTTTTTAAAAAGCATGGTGTCAATCTGAGCATGGAATCTAGTTAAGTCTCAGTTTATAATTACACTCTTACGAAAATCGTTTTTTCCAAAAACCAAATTTGGTTTTACGACTTGTCCCAATAAACGAACTAAATTTGAATATCTAGAAAACCAATTTACTTTAGTTTTTCAGAAAACCAAAGTAATTTAGATTTCTAGAAAACCAATTTAAATATCCAGATAATCAAACTAAGTTGGTTTTCTAGAAAACCGACGCTTTTTGGTATATATATATATATATATATATATATATATATATATATATATATATATATATATATATATATATATATATATATATATATATATCATAATGCTTAAAACGAAACATTTATGATTATTTTACTAAACTTAGCTTCATGAGTTATGTTTCGTAGAATAGAAATAATCGGCCAGAGATTACAAATTATTAAAAAAATTTTTTTGAAAAAAGTTTCTTTGGATACGCAATATCAAAAATATAATATGAACAGATGACGAGACCCAAACCACAAGTTACATCAGTAACAGAATTGTTTAGTGTCAGCCCGTCAACTACAAGACTTATTCATGTTGGATTTATAGCATCTCCTTCATTTTTCATAGCAGGGGTTGGATAGATTGGATCCTAATAAAAAGAAGCATGTAATTAATAAATATTAAAAATTACATTAGTTAACTTTATTAGTATATTTAATTATTTAAATAAATATATAAATAACATGTATGCAAATAATTAGAATTAAAAATATATAAATGTTAAAAATAATAAAATAAATATTGCATTGAAATAAGCATTGAGTTTTTAAGTAATAAAAATTGAACTGAATAATTTTTTTTTATCAATTTTTGTTCAAATAAATGAATATTAAAATGATTTATATAATATAATGATATACATTTAAATGAATTGATGATATAGTGATATACAATCATTTAAACGATCAAAAAAATTTACTAGCGTCATGGTGAAGAAAAGTGCTTCTTCGTCACAAATAACGCTTGAAAGAATTAAACCATGAAGGTTTTTCATTGTTGCTAAAAATAGAAAAATAAAACAAAAATTTAAAAAATAAGAGTAATAATAAAATAATTTTAATGTTAAGTTAAAATTATTTATTTATAAAATGTTATTACCATCACTAATCTTATCAAGTACCTCATTGCACAATGTTTGCCATCTAGCAGACAAAACTTTTTTTAAATCTGTTAATTTCATCATTCCTTCCTTCATTCTACCCATGACAACAAGCAGTTATTGTCAATATCTATAATTGTTATAACTCTTGCTGCTGCAAAAAGCTAAAAATAAAACAAAGAAAACGACTTTACTGCGCCATTAAATAAATAAATATCCTTGAATTCCACCCTAATACTGCAAGGACTTTTCTAAAAAATTTAAGAAGTGGTACCGTGGAGCAGCATTAATATGTTATTTAGCTGACCAAAAATAATATTTGCAGACAAACAATACAGATAATAAAAAAGTTTAATAAACACAGAAAAATTAATTTGATCTTCCCACGCCAAGGCAGTAAATATATCTTTAAAGATGCAAGTAATTGTCTTACAGGATTCGTAGCCAAATATTAATACAATTCCATGACTTTTCCCTGATTTTTTTGAAAAATCAGACAAAATTCCCTGACTATTTTCAACAATAGTTATTGTAAAATGTGTGAAACTACTATCTACTGCAAATGTTAGAATTGTACATGCTTTAAATGACAAAACTTATAAAACTTAGTTATTAGTTAAGTTGGATAATAGTATGGATCTTATTATACATGTTAGTATGGATCTCATTATTAAGGATAACTAAGAAAAATAAACTTTCAGAAAACGTAATAAGGTAGCACCAAGAAAAACATAATAGCTGAATTGTAAAACGAGTAACTTCTTAATCTGAATTCCCTGACTTCAAACTATCTAAAGAAAAAAAGAAAAAAAACCTGACTTTTCCATGACTTTAGCCAAAATTAACAAATTTTCCAGGTTTTCCAGGTACAGTATAAACCCTACTTTATTTAGTTTTATTATAAATTTTATTTTGTTATGTATTTTTATATATAGTTTATGTTTATTGATAGTAAATTTCTTTATAAAAGTAATAAAACAAATGAAAATTGTTATTTAAGTTCTTGCGTAAAGCTGTTATCAAGTTCATTAAATGGACAAATTATGGCTCATTTCAGGAAAGCTGCAGTTTTAAGACAACATTAAAAGAGCAATATAGATACAAAAAAATACCACATAAACCACTTACATTTTTTTCATAGTAAAGTGCTGGGAGTTTATTAAGGACATCCGAAGTTCTTACATTTCGGCATGTGTTTTTAAATGCCTCAATTGACAAGACAATCTGGTGAGCCAAAAATTCTTTAGCTAGGCGCAGTTTCCGCAGTTTCATGCTTTTTATATAATAATTAAAATATGTAACTAATTTTTTTACGGATTTATGCTATCAAATCAAAAACACTATGCATTTTCTCACATAAATATGTATTATGTATGCTGTGAAATCGTGCTTACCTTATCACTTAAATGATGGCAGTGACGTTTTGCTGAGCAAAGATTAATAGACTCATTCAGCAAGACAGAGTTTCGCTTTCAACCAGAATTAATTCTAGAGTACTTTATTTTAAACAGTGCAACTTGCTCATCATTTAGAAAAGGACGTCTAACTTGCTTAAATTTTGCCTTCAACAAATGCACAAGATGTTCCTGACAATAGAATAAAAGAAAAAACTTCTTTAGCTATATAACTTTGTAACACCATTGATATTATTAGTTTTAATTATACAGTTAAATACTCACATAGCCATTGCAGTGACGAGGTTTTAGAGAAGGATACCTTTTGAAAAGCTCATTTGTTATTTCATAGAAGTTACTTGTACTTGGAAATCTATAAAGCATTTATTTTAGTGAAAAGCAATAACATATTTTATTATTATTGACAGCTATGTTAAGAAATATAAAATAGCATTATTTTGTCAACTTTGACACTGATGATAAATGCTTACTTTAAAAATGAAAAATTATACTATTTTAAATTATAATTTAAACAGTAATCAAAATACTGACAACCCGTACTGTTGCTTCATGACATCAAAAAGAAAATCCATAACATACACCTTTAGTTTTGACTTTTTTGGAACACTAAATTCAATTTCTTTTCTTTCCACAGCAGCAAGGAGAAGAGGGGGCAACGTTAGTTTATCTGACTGAATACTAATAAATAAATTCAAGACATGAATTAATAGTGTAAAGTAATAGTCCTAATAGTATAAAATGCGTGCACACACACACAATCTTGGCTAAATATATTGTATCAGTTTGACTATTACTTTTTTTGTTTAATAATATAATATTTTAAATAAGATAACATTTAAAAGAAAATAAACAAAGTTATAAATATTTACAAACAAACAAAACATAACTTACAAAGATTCAGAAATAGTTGGTGCCTCTTTATTGTTACAAACAGGTGATCATGCAAAACTTACATTACATGAGTTGAATCTAGGTGATGAAGACCTTACACATATAACATTCTTTGATGCTATTTCTTTTTTTAAAAAGATTCTGTCTTTAATTGGAGTAATTAGTTCCTTTAACATAAAATCATATATTTCGTTAGTAACTGAACCATCAATATCTTCTCCTGTATAACAATATTATAATATTAAAAAAAAAACATAACCTTACTGAATGAATGTTCAACATGTTTAAATTGAATTAAAAATTTTGAAGAATATGCAAAAATGTTTAACATGTGTTCAACATTACTAAGTATGTATCAAGATACGTTATTATATTTTTTCTATCCTATTATATTTTTATTATAAAATAGAACAAGAATTGGTAAAATATGTTACATTGTACCAATTCTTGTACTAAGTTATATTATAAGAAAATCAGATAAAACAAAATTAATTAAAATCAACAAAAATTTAAAAAAATGATTTTTTTTTTGGTTAAATTTTAATCAATTAAACTAACAACTGAAATATATACAAATGTAAAATTTTTTTCTTGCTAAACTACGTAAAGTAAATAAAAGTTGTCTATCAGACATTAAATATCCATCTATAGGTTCATGTGATACTTCTTGTCCAGAAAAAATAACAACCCAAGACGATATTTCAATCAGATTATAATTTTTTTTTCATTATGTGAAAAAAAAAAAAATTTCACAAGAACACAGTTTACCACACAAGAACCATAAACCATTAATTTTAAGGATATACTTGAGTGTCATAAAAATAGGAGTACCATCATCTAAATTGTTAAGAGCAATAAAGTCACCAGTTTGGTAGGAACAACGATATCTTGAAACATTTGTAACTTTCCACAGTTGAGTGTTATGATCAAGTAAAAAGTTAAGTGTAATTTCTATTTGAAGACTTTAAGGTAATGAAGTTAATGATATAGTAATACCATTTCTTTGATTGTGATGCAATCGTATAAGCTAAATATCCAAGAGAATCTCTTTAAATAACTGGTGAAAATCAGTTATATTTCTAAGTTCAAGATATACCAACCAGTAGGCTGGGCAGTCATCATATGTAACCAAATATTATAATTGGCAGACATCTATGAAAATACCTCAATTCAGATGTTTTTCCAATTATACGACCCTTCTTAGACAAAACTGATGCACTTAAAGGCACTGGTTTACTTTTTTTATCATTAAACCTAAATGAAAAATTACATGTTTTATAATTAAGTTGTTTAAGAGAAATAATGTTATGTGATATCAATTTTTGGATAACTAATTTTAAAACCATAGGAAGTATTCCTTTAAAGAAATCATGGTTGATGTCAGGTGGAAAACTTTCCAAAATATTAAAAATAGTAAATTATCCAAGCAGCACGATTGATTTATTCCATTACCAAATTTGTTAACAGGAAACTTATTTATTGCATTCAACTATAGATTGTAGTTATGATCTGTTCTTAAATAATAGACAGTGTGATATTGTTTTAGCCTCATTGTTTCAAAATGAACTAGACAAGTTCGACAAACCCTACCTGAACAAAAACCTGCTAGAGCATGAGCAACTAAGTTGTCAGCTGAAACTGTTGCAAGACTTACTATAAGTGAATGAGTCATACTGTTAGTTTTTAAAATAATCTTATTATTACTCAACTCTATAAGTTCATCAATTAATGGTTTCATAATTTCAGAATAAGAAGCTTTCTTCAACATATTAGAACTAATCAATGCAGCTAAATGAACTTGAGACATTTGAGAGTGATAGCGAGGATGCAAATTTCCAATAGTGTAATAAATACTAATATTTTTGTGTTTGCTTCTCTTGGAGCCTAGAATATTAACAGATTCAAACTCATCTATAAACAAATGAACACGAGTTACAGTTGGGTCAGTGGAAAACAAAGGATGTTTTTTAAAAATTTCTCCATTATGGAAATCACTTAAATTCTCTTTATTGGTGTCTGAAATTGTTATTTTACTTAAATAACTACCAAATTCATTGAAAACCTCTTCGTTTGAAAGTATTTTTTCATATTAAGTTACGTTTTAAACTTATATAGTGGAATTTATGAATTTTTTTATTTGTATCAATAGTTTTATTTTCTATCGGCTCAACCATAGAAAGAGTATTTTTATAAAACTTAACTAGTTGAAATTCATTCATGAAATGTGAAAAGACATCACACAAAAGATCACTATCAAAAATACTTTTAAGTGTAGCATCTATCGGCATTGGCAAGCACTTCTCAATGACATCGTTGTATGATGTCAAAAAGGTTTGAAACAGTTCTTTAAAATCAGATACAAATTCAATGTGAACTTGGCTGGAAACTACATGTTTTTCTCGTATTTTCAGAAACATTAATCCAACACAATATTTTAATTCAGACACAATCTTTAAAAATAGAGTGTCACAACTAAAAGTTAATTCTTCTTTACCAAGCACAGACATACGATGATCATTATCTTTTTGTTTTTGTTACAACTTTGGAGGGTCTGAAATCAGCAAATCTAACGTTCCCTAACAGAACCAATAACAGACTGGAATCTTTAAATCAAAAGGTCAAACAAGTTTGTTCTAGAAACACAAAGCTTGGACAATTTTTTGACAATTTTTTGGTGTTTTTACAATCCACAAGGGTAATGCAAGATCACAAAGCAATAAATGTTTTTCATAAAAGACCTGTTATTCTTTATGACCCTGGTTTTGTTGAAGAGTCTTACAAGAAATTGCTTACACCTTATGCATTTAGATTTGTTTTAAGGGAATTAGAATTAGCATCAGAAGTAAGGTCATTAAAAAAGCTTCCCCAGAACCAATATGAAGTTACAACAACATATGCTAAATTAAAAGAATGTGGGTTCAGGTCTGTAGGCATATTTTTGCAGTTAGAAAAGTAAAAGGAGTTGATTTAATTAACAGAACGCTGTGTGCAACAAGATGGTCATTAAACTACTACAAATCAAAGCATTATGTTGCAAAATCTCTGGTGCCAGGTAATCCTTGTCAATATGATGTAGTTACAAGTAATAAAAAAACAAAAACAACTGCAATTTTGTCACAAAATTAACTTTACAACTATGTCGAAAAATGGCCTCCATCGTATCAGAGTCTCCTATGAGAGAATATGAGCATAGATATGACTTACTTGCAAATGTTTTAGATTTTTGGAAAAAAGGTATCGATATTGGCATACAAAAAAGAAATGGTTAGTGTAGTTAAATAGAAATAGAAACCATTTTTAGTGATAATATCATAATCTATTTATAAATATAATTGTAGTTTATACTTTAATATAATTTTATGTACAAATACACTTATATGTAAACATATAAATTTTTATATTTAAACATGGCCTACTTAAATTACACGGCCTGATTTGTTGCATTTTCCGTAAAAAATTGAGAGGCCAGTTTTTTTACGGCTCAAGTATAAAAACTTAATTTTTGTTATGGTTAAGAGTCTTGTTTGCACCATAATTGTTTTATTTTTAATTTATTAAAATGGTTTAATAATAGTAAGATTTTCTTTGAGTACTTACATTAATTTGTTGCTAGATTTTCTGTTAACTGATTGCCTGCTTCAGTTTATTCCAACAACACAGAATACTGAAATAGGCTTCCAGATAACTATATCAACCAATACCAACATGCTACTTAAAATAATCTCTCATGTTGCTTAGATTGCCTAAAACTCTCCATTGAGCAAAAAAAAGGTTTGTAGTTTTGTATTTTTTATAATTGAAATAAAAAGAAGAAATACATTTTTGCTAGAAATGTTTATTTTGTCTTTTTTGGAATTCTTTTACTTGATCTTTTTTAAATGAATATGTAATTTTTTTTTGCAAATTACTATAAAAAATGTAATAATATTTTTTATATTAATTTGCAATACAATACGAGATCTATATTTGATTCCCATTTTTGGTGGTTTTTATTTGTAAAATTGAAACAGCTAGATCAAATCTTTAAAATTTGTTTCGCAAATTTTTAATTAAAAAAGAATGACTGCAATGTTTTATTAGAATAAGAGAAATAACATAAAATACTAAAAAGATGATAAAAAATTAGACAGGTTGAATTGAATATATAGGTTCTTCTCTTTATAAAGTAATGTTAATTGATCATAAGTTTAACATCAAAATCTTTTTGTTAATTTTTACCATTATTACTTGCTTTAGTATATATATTTGTGCTATCTTCAGAAAGCTGACAGTAGTATTTATGTAGACAACTAAGCAATATCTTGCATAATAATTTTTAAGGATTATCAAAATTCTGGTAAATATTTTCTGGGAAAATCTGCCAAAATCTTTTTACTTATGCACATTTCTAAAAGGCTCACAAAAAGTCTACTATCGGGCATTTAACTATACTTAATAAAACCTAGCTCCAAAGAATCTTTTTGTAAATTAACTATAAACAAATGTAAAGCCTTCTTCAAGGAAATCATGCATAAGAAATACAAATGTGTGTAGTGTTGTAATTAGAGCACAAGAAGTTTGTTTGGTTGATGTCAGGTATTTATCAAATTTTATTTTGATCAAATTTCAGTACAATTTGCTATTTCTCTATAAAGTGTGGGTTTGTTATCACCTTTCAAAGCAGCATTGCTGAGTTTGATTAGATGAATTAAGTTTCTGCTTTGAATTAAGTATGATAAATAACTTCTAAAACAATGATAATTGTGCTGCGTTATTTCTTTCAGAAAAATAACTCTAAATTAGCAGTTTGAGCTGCAGTTGTTTTGTCAAATATTGTCGATGTTGACAACTTGTTTGTTGTTACCAAAATATGTGATTTGATAATTAATTTTTCTTGCTTTTTCTTGCTTGTTTAATAAGTGATCTTTTAATAAACTTTAAGAAATATATTCCCTACAATGTAATCAGCAGTAACTTCAACAAGAAGAAAAAAACAAAAACCGAGTTTATCAAATAACAAGTATATTTTAAACACACCCTTTCTAAACTAAATGATAAATTAATAATTTTCCATCTCCAGTATATGCTTTATGAAACTATAAAAATGCATTAACAATTGTAAAATGGTTATCGGTAACAATAGTTCTTATCTTAAATTCAGATTATTGCATTGAGGTAATACACTTATCAATTTCTTTTTTCAAGCATAAACCTGTTATGTAAACTTTAGGTTATGATTTCAAAACATAAGAATAAATTTTTGAAGCCCTACAATCATAAAAACAAAAACAAATTCTTTATAAAGATTGTTTTCTCAATCTTCATCAAAATGTTTACCACTTTGGGCTGCTTTTTGAAAGTACACCTTACCCACAAGAAGCAAATAATCTCTTAATACCAAATTTTTGTCAATGATTTTTCTAATATATTATAGTTTTTCAATTTGTATTTTTTACCACTGCGAAACCATTTAAATAAAGAAGAATGATAACCATTTATTTGGCAATGAAAAAAATTAGAATTTTATTAACAGCTATTGACTCCAAAACAGTTGGTATGTCTGATATTTCTCGGCTACTGTAAATAAATAGCCTGATTTGTTACATTTTAATTGTTGTATGTTTGAGACATGCAGCATAATAAATGCAAAACCTTGTTTTGCAGTGTAAATAAATTAAAGAAAAGTGTAAATAAATTAAAGAAAATTGAAATAAACTGAAGCAGGCAATCAGTTAACAGAAAATCTAGCACAAAATAATTTAAGTAATCAAAGAAAATCTAACTAATATTAAACCATTTTAATAAAATAAAAATAAAACAATTATAGTGCAAACAAGACTCTTAACCATAACAAAATTTATGTTTTTATACTTAAGCCGTAAAAAAAACTGGCCTCTTAATTTTTTACGGAAAATGCAACAAATCAGGCCGTGTAATTTAAGTAGGCCATGATTTAAATATACACTTTTTTCATAAACTGTATATATATATATATATATATATATATATATATATATATATATATATATATATATATATATATATATATATATATATATATATATATATATATATATATATATATATGTATATATATATATATATATATATATATAAATATATATATGTATGCATATATATATATATATATATAATTTATATTTATTTTTATATGTGTTTTATATATATACTTTATATTTATATATTTTTAATCCACTGCATTTATTTTTTAAGTAGATGAAGTCCATGAAGTTGAAAATATAGAGCACAGCAATGATGACATAGAAGTAGCTATCAGTAACACCATGAATAATAAAGATTTATCATTTACAGTAGAACCAGGTAGCGATAGTCGTGGTGAATCTGTACACTATGTTTTATTTAACTTAAAAACTGTTGAAAAAAAATAAGCGCTATTTTAATTTAGTTATATATTCTTGATTTATAAATTATTTTTAGGTGCATATTTCTTTTAAAAGATTTTTAACATGATAGATTTTAGTTATTGCTTTTTAATGAATATATAGCCAATAAAGATAAAGTTGATGGCATAAATTACAACATTGATGATGACGAAGTAGGCATTCAAGTTGAGAAGCATGTCAGTAAGATGCAAAACAATAAGGATTTATTGCATAATGAAGAACCAGATAGTCACATTGTTGAATCCGTGGAGTATATTTACTCTATATACAGTATATTTCTTACTTGAAAACAGTTGATAGACTTTAAATCTTTTACTTGACTAATCAATTTTTATATTCTTCATTTATGAATTAATTTTAGGAGCATATTTGCTTTTAAAATTTTTTTAACAATTGATTTTATTAATTTCTATTATATAGAAGATATAGTCAATGAAGATAAAGTTAATATTGTATAACATAAGATTGCCGAGATAGAAGGATACATTCAAGGGGAGAGCATCAGTAAAAATAAAAACAATGTAGATTTTTTGCCTACTTTAGAACCAGGTAGTTGCAGTCATTGTGAATCTGTGCATTTCATTTAAAAACTATTTCAAAAAAAAAATTATTTAAAAAAAATATTTTTTTAGATTAAATTTGTTTCAATGTAATTGTATTTATTTTTGATATTTTGATGATAAAATTTCCTCCTTTTACTGAAAAGAGAGGGCGTCCCAAAGGAGGAGAGCTCACAGTAATTGGATTGCCTGCCAAGAAAAAAAAGCTTAGACAGGCTTCTAATGGAAAACCGGTTTTTTTTATCCAAAAACAGCCCAATGAAAAATTTGAAAGTAAATCTTATAAATAATGTAATTTTTATACATTATTTATAGGATTTAAGCATTCTTTACAAAGGAAGCATGGCTGCTGGTTAACCAAGTTATTGATAAGGTGAAGCTTGCACCAAACTAGACATTGAAGAAGAATGTATTACTTGTGACTCATGTCTGAATTGCTACCACTTTCAATGTGCTAGCCTGAAAAAGCCCCCAAAATCTAGATTTTGGTTTTGTCATAACTGTAATTCAAAATGCTTAAGTATATATTATAATATATATATATATATATATATATATATATATATATATATATATATATATATATATAATATATATATATATATATATATATATATATATATATATATATATATATATATATATATATATATATATATATATATATAGAAAAAACATTGATGAAATAAAGCTTGAACTGATTCATAGAAATAAGTTGAAGAAGCATAAAAAAGAGGATAAAAACAGAAAAACATTGTCTCTTCAAATTCAAAACCTTAGTTTTTCAGATATTTTAATAGCATTCTCAGAACTAGAGTCTAATCAATTATCAGACCTCTCAGATATGCTATCAGATACAGTTGTTAGTATTTTGCCATATATGGTTTAATTCTCAAATGGAGGAAGAAGTTTATAATGGTAATCTTGAATAAATGAAATTAAAAAATGATAAGCAAGTGTATATTGTAGCATACTGGAAAGATAATGAAACATACAATAATGATGCTGAGGATTATGGCATTTCAAAATTCGAACTTGCTGCAGATATAAAATACGGAGACCTTATGTTATCTTGAAAGTGAACTAATGATTTTTTTTTAATTGCTATTTTCATAGTGGCATATATTTTATATTTATATTTGGACACATTATATGCTATTTGCATATATTTAAATATTTTGGTTTTTAATTTTTTTATTTTATATTTTTAAACTTCTTCGAGATTATTTTATAACTATTTTTATAATGTTTGTAACTTTATTTTATATAAAAACATTGTTTTGAACCCCCTCCCCCTTGTTCTTTTCAACACACACACCCCGCCCCCGCCACTTTTTATTAACTCTTAAGTATGCCTATTTATGTTTGCCCAGAGGCAGTTGATGCTTTACATTGATGCTTTCTTTAGATTTGATAAACCTATTGATAACTAATTTATAAAAATTAAACTTTTTGTGTGAATACTTAAATACCCACTCTGCACCCACTATGTGCCCCCATCATCGCAACCCAACATGGATACATTTTTCCACCACTGTTACTCGAGGTATATTTGTTACTTATCTCAGCTTTCAATTGATACCAAATTTAATTAAATTGGATAATTTTTATTGCAGTAATGATTAATTTAAGTTGTTAATTGCAAATTAACGGTCACAACTTTCAGCAAAGTTCACTATGAAAATTTTATGTTTAAAAAACTCATAAATTTCTTAAATGACATCGAAAAACTTAGAGTGAGGAATTTTTCTTAATTACTAAAAGGTGCTTCTAATGGTGACTTTGAATTTAATACCACGCTTTTTTGATTTTTTTTATAACATACCAAATATATATATATATATATATATATATATATATATATATATATATATATATATATATATATATATATATATATATATATATATATATATATATATATATATATATATATATATATATATATATATATATATATATATATATATATATAAAGAATTTTAAAAAATGTATTCTACAAAAGAGAGTGCTCAATGTTCTTAAAAGAACAGAGCAATTAAAGATGAATAAAGTTATACTATTTTTTTGAATGAAAAAGTTCAGCATTTTATTAAAAGAATTCGTTGGAAAGACCATTTTTTCTTAAAACCAAATATAAACACAGATGATGTATTTAATAATACCCAAGATAATGATAATTATGGATTTAAAACGAAAAATACCCCACCTTTTATACCTGATTTGGAAAATTTTGAAAATGACCCATTGCATTTAATTAAAACAATAAAGTTTCGCCCTATAAAAAATAAATTTCAAACAGAATTAAAGTTAGATGTTAAAAAAATTAAATCAAACCCAAATGTTTTGGTTTTTGCTGATAAAACAAATAACATTTACCAACTCACAACAGAAAACTATGAAAAAATTTTACGCAACAATATTACTAGTTCTTATGAGAAAGCCCCTAAAAATTTGGAAAACGCAATTAATTTAGAAGCCCAAAGTATTACTAAAAAAATAAACCTTAATAACAGAATTGAATCAACTGCCCCTGCCCAAGCCTTTGTAACACTAAAAGACCATAAACCAAACTTTCAAAACAAACTTCCTCGTAGGTTATTGGTTCCCTCAAAAAGTGAGATTGGACATGCAAGCAAAATTAAATTGGACAAAATTAATAATATTTTTAGAAATAAATGAAGTTTGCAACAGTGGAAAAATACCACTGATGTTATAAATTGGTTCTCCATAATCGAAAATAAAGATGACTGTACATTTATTCAATAATTGAATAAATGTACAGTCATCTTTATTTTCGTATTTATCTTTATTTCATCTTTATCATCTTTATTTCGTATATTTATGTCAAATTATTTGACATAAATGATTTTTACCCTTCAATAACTGCAGATATTTTTAATAAAACAATCGAACTTGCAAAAAGCCACACAGTTATTCCTGAAGAAACAATCCGTATAATAAAACATAGTAGAAAAACCTTACCTTACTTACTTAAGGAAACTTGGAAAAAGAAAAACATACATGACTGCTTTGATGTGACAATGGACAGTTATGACGGAGCAGAAATTTGTGAGTTTGTTGGACTATATATTTTAGATTTATTAAGTAAAATAATAAATATAAATGATTTAGGCCTTTATCGCGACGATGGTTTGTGGTATAGTAATGCGTAAAAAATCTGGTCCACAGCTCGGTAAGATTCGAAAAGATATTATAAAAATTTTTAAAAATATTGGCTTTCATATCGAATCAAACATAAATTTAAAAATTGTGAACTTTCTTGATGTCACATTTAACCTCTCTAAAAATTCATATAAGCCTTTCAAAAACGATGAATTATTGTATATTAATATTAACTCAAATCATCCACCACAAATTCTAAAACAAATCCCGATTTCAATTAATAACAAGTTAAACCAAAACTCCTCTAATAAAAATGTATTTAATGCCTCCAAACGAATATTTGAAGATGCCCTTAAAAAAAGTGGTTTTGAAAATTTTGAACTAAAATTTGCCCCTGAAAAAAAGAATACAAAAAAACGGAATAGAACTAGAAATGTAATTTGGTTCAACCCCCCCCCCCCCCCATATAGCAAAAATGTTTCCACTTACATAGGTAAAGTGTTTTTAAAATTAGTCGCTAAGCATTTTCTCGCCCTCTAATAAGTTACATAAAATTTTTAATCGAAATACAATTAAAGTTAGCTACAGTTGCACAAAGAATTTGGAAAGAATTATAAAAAGTCACAATAATGCTTTGTTAAATAAAAAAGAAATTAAGAGTAATAACTATGTAACTGTTTAGAAACAACGTTCTTCAAGTTTTATTCACCACAAAGTTCATTATTTGTAGACGAAAATTAATAAATTAATCAAAAGTATTAAAAAAAGTTGTTTTCCTTCTGGATAAAACAAGTGCAACTCCATAAAATGTTGATCAAGCTGTATTTCGCTATCAATGTTTCGTGGCAAATCCTTTGTTGTCGATCACAGCCTTTTATCTTTGAGGCATAGATTCGATCAGGTGATCAATGAAACTTTGTGGAATCAATGCCCAGGCCCTTTTGGATTTTTTCAAACAGTTGATCCTTATTAGAAACACCTTCACGATTAATTCTGCGGTTGACGATCTCCCACAGGTTCTCAATAGGGTTGAGATCCGGAGATTGAGGCGGCCAATCCATCACCGATTAGTGGTTGTCTTGAAACCACTGCTTGACTACTTTTGCAGTGTGTTTTGGATTGTTGTAATGCTGAAAAACCCATTTTATTTGCATATTTCATTCAGCATGAGGTAACATAACATCTTTCAGGATATTTTTATACATGAAACGGTCCATTATTCCATCGATTCGATGTATTGGACCTAGACTGTTAGCAGAAAAACACCCCCAGACCATTACATTGTCTTCACCATGCTTCACGGTCTTATGGCAGTAACCTAAATCGAGGCCTTTTTCGGCCGGTTGACGTACACGGCAAATGCCATTGCTCCCAATGATGTTGAACTTCGATTCATCACTGAACAGGACAGTTCGCCATTTCTGCACATTCCAGTTAATATGATATGTAGCAAACAGGAGTCTTTTCTTCTGGTTTATTAGTGAAATCAGCGGTTTCTTTGCAGGGCGTTAAGAAAACAATCCGGCTTCAACAGCACGTCGTCTGATTGTTCGGTCCGATACAGGCAGCTCTAATTGCTTTTGAATCTCGACTGATAATATCTAGGATCCTTCTTGACGGATCTGACGATCATAGAATCCTCTCTAGAAGTGGTGGAACGCGGTCTTCCACCTTCGTTATCTGCTGCCAACTTCCCTGTAGAACGATATTTTGAACATAGTCTTGATACGGTCCATTTTTTCACGCGATACATATCACAGATATTTTTTTGTGACATTCCACTTACGTAATCGCCAATAATTTTCTTTCTTAGTTCCAATCCAAGACTATCGGGAGCCATTTTTGCACTTGAAGTCATAAAAATAATAAGAATAAATAATCACGCTTTTCAAGGCTTATCGTGTTACATTTACCTTGTGATGTTACAATAATGCTCTGTTAAACACAACGTCTTGGTCGGATGTGGACTGCATTGATGTAATAAAACACTTGTTGTATTTCTCTTGTATTGATGTTCTTTGATAAAACACTTTAATAAAACTCACTTCGATAAACTTGATAATACTGACTGATTGACTTCTATATACTGACTGAATTACAAGTCGGTTTACATGTCTCTTATATAGTAAAACGAACCTGTTCTGGAAGATTCTAGATGCTTCTTTTTGATGCTTCTGGAAGCATCTGGATGCGTCAGGATGCTTCTGAATGTTTCTGGATATTTCCGGATGCTTCCAGATGCTTCTTCTGGAATCTTCTGGAAGCTTCTGCATGCTTCTGGAAACTTCTGGATACTTCCTTTAATTATTAAAAAACTTCCGTGACCAAACTTAAGAAAATGAAACAAACCAAAAAAGTTGCACTTGTTTTGTCCGCTGCAAAATGGCACTTGTCAACGAAATTCTGCCTGTAACATAACATAACATAAAAACGCTCCAATAACTTTATGAAAAATATGATGGTCTTGATTTTAAATATTTTTGTATCTGCGCGCGCATGGATGTCGGAAGAATAACCATTTGATTTAGAGTAGTTATTATTCCGGTGTTGGAACAATAACCACAGCCATATTTGAAACAAAAACAAAAACAAAACAAAAAAAACAAAAAAACGGAAACAGAATTTAGAAAAGCGTGAATCGATAATCAATTAAATCAGGTCTCAAAGCCGCAATAGCGCAGACGGAAGTTTTTAAATTTAAACTAAAATATCTCATAATTTAAAAAAGTTGTATTTATTGTTATGAATTTCTTTTTACAAAATTGTATATATATGTATATTAAATTTTCAATTGATAAAGAACTTTAAAAAGAATTTTGTGAAAGAGTTATTATAATGGAAGTTATCATTGCTTATTAAGCATGAACTACATTTTTCTTTGCAAACCATTCGTCACTCTTATCTTCTTCAATAGCCTGAAATAACCATACAATATAACTGTGTAAAAATTCTGTTATAACTCATTGTTAATCAATATTTTTAAAAGATTATACTATTACCTTGTATAACAAATCAGTAGATCCGGGATCAATTTTCGAAAGTTCTCGAAAACCTTCATCGCCGACGAAACAAATCTCATGACCATCCTGCAACAAAGTCTAACATATAATTCTTTTAATTCTAAAATATTAGATCGCTGCTATATTTAAAAAGTGTGCACAAACTTTTATCGTATTTTAATTTTAGACATTTCTTTGGAGAGGTTTAAATAGATTTATAAATTAAAATTCTCGCAGTAAAAATTCAGTTGTACCAGAATAATTTAGACTAAAGTATCTTTAATTATGATTATAAATTTCTTATTTTTTTTTTGATTAATAGTTTAAAAATAAAAAATCTACAAAATGAAATATTCTACAAAAACATTTTTAGTTTAAACATCAAATATCAAAGTTTATAATGCATTAACAGACAATTTTTGTTAGACAGTTTGTTATAATTTATAAATTACAATTAAATGCTTCCAAAGCTTTTATTATTCTATGAAATAAACTTTTTTATTTGTCCTTGGAATAAATGTTTTTCTAACCCATTTTGCCAAAAACAATTACATAAGAGCTGTTCCACAAAAACTTTGCTTCTGTGAAAGGGTCAACAATTTTTGAAATATATTTTGAAATCTGTGTGTTTTCGAGAAAGTCCTCAACTTGTATTGAATACTGAGCAATTTTCTAGAATATTCCTGAAATACCATGAAGTCCAAAAATTTGTCGGAATATTCCAGAACTTTTAAGAAATTTCTAAAACTTTCGAACATTTTCGTACTGTCCAAAAATAACCAGCCTAAAATGCACACTTCGTCATGGCTCTTGGGGATCATGAAAAATTCATGAAAAACATGAAAAAAAAAAAAAAAGTTTTCGTGAGCATTCGCATTTCATATGCGAATACTCACGAAAACTCTTAAAGGTAAGTTAAATGATTGTTTCTCGCTGTTCTTTGTTTTATAGAGAATTCAATTTAAAAAAATGCAATTGACAAAGTTTTCATATATATATTAGTGCACTACAGTATACAGCGTTGGCCAATTTAATTGAAATCGGTCACAAATTAGCAAATTTTTGACATATCGTTTTTATTCACTCCCAAAATTACATAAAATTGCAATTCAAAAAAGCTGTTCATATAAAGTTCAGTACAGAGATTGTTAACTAGTACTTGGTGACCTTTACCAACCTAACACTAACTTTACTAATGATATCCTTCCCCTGTTCCCCTGTTACCAACCTAACACCAACTTTACTAGTGATATCCTTCCCCTGTAGTCCTTGTTTTAAAAGAATTTTAACTTTAGCCCGCTTTCTTAGATTAAGATTGCCCCTATTTATCATTACGACTAATTCAATAAAAACTAATAACATCACGCATGTGTCCTGATTTATTAATAAATTTTTTCACCTTTAGTCATGATGCCATAGTAATAAACCGAATCAAAGATTATTTAGCATGCTTTTTGCAATCTATTTTAAATTATTGACATATGAACAAAAACACAGAGATTATGTGATTTCAATTAATTTGACCAAAGTGATTGTATACGATTTCAATTAATTTGGTCAACACTGTATTTATATGATGTATTGTATTGAATGATGTGTGAAATTTAACGCCTTTAAATTTATAATTAGCTATATATGCTGCTACAGGTTAGTACAAAGGAGAAAACAGAGAAATAAAGTTTTCTATCCCGTGAATTTGGCAACAACCAATTTTACCCCCACAAAATGTAATTCAGGAACAAATGTAAACACGCCTTAAATTGTATATCTAGATATTCCTTCCTCCATTGCATAAATATCAAATAACTCCAAACAGCTCGTTCCATACAGCTTGACAACTAAGAAGATATTATAGATACAGATAAAAGTTGTTGAGAAGCACTTCCCTAACAAGGAAGATTTTAACTTTCTAATGAAGACGTTTTTGCTGAATTTTCTCGTTTCCTTGCTTCTGGGACAGCCGTGACACTAAAAAGCATCTTGACAAGGTGTTGGCACCTTTCAAGTCTCAATCATTTTCCAAAGTAGTCTTATACTAAGGTTAGAATTGATATTTTTGTTGAATTACAAATCAAGAAGATTTTTTTAGAATGTGACAAGTTCATTAAGCTTTTAAACAGGATGAAGATAGTTGGAACAGTTTTGTTGCAGCTACTTATGGATTTCTAGTTAATCTTATGGCTGAAAACAATGCGAACTTGGTTCGAAATCTCATAAAGAATTATAAGCTAAAAAAATAAGGTGAAGGATATAAAGTCAATATCCCCAACATTTATCTCAACAAACTCAGAGGAGAAAATGGAGCTCACTTAGAGGAGCAAGACAAGTGCTTTCATTAAAATATACATTGAACTGGACATTATATTGAAAATATGATAAAGGAATACATTTGGGGTTTTCTTTCTGAAAGTGATTTACAGTTAACTTGCAAATTTCAAAAAATTAGATTAAGTTAAAAATGGATTAAATCAATCTGCAGAAGAGCATTCAAAAATAAATATATTCATTATATCAGTTAAAATATATATACACCTGCAGTAGATATATTCAGTAGATATTTTCAGTGACATGTTTAGTTGAAAAACAATTAAGTAAACAAACAATAAGGCTGCTGTTGCTGATGATTGCCAAACAGTAGAGTAATGAAAAAAAGCTTGTAAAGCTTTCTTAAATGCTACTTGCATATATTAAACATAACTGTAATTGGCTTCTTTTAAAGAAAAAATAATAAACTAAAATAAAAGTATCCATAAAGCATTATACCTGTAATATATTTTTTAACAAATTTTATTAGTAACTTATTTCAAAACAACAAAAAGACTATTATTAAAAAAAAAAAAAAATTTAACCCATTGCATGATCTTTTTAAACTTGCATCAAAACTTATTTATTTTTAGAAATTTTGAAATGAACTTATCTAAAATATTATTACAAATATTATTATTACATTTTAATATAACAATTTTTTTTACAAAAATAAAATTTTTAATTACAATTAAATTTTTATCATTTATTTTTAAATGTTTATTTTTAATGGAAAACATACTATTTTATTATTAGAGTAAATTATAAATTAGTAGGCAAATTTACTTACAGGGTCAGCTAAAATGACAACTTGAACTGTGGCTTTGCCAGGGGTATCCAAACTAACATAAGGAGTCAATATTGTTTGCGATGCAGCTCTCATTGCAGCTTCAATTTCTTGCAACTGTGATTTGGCACATGAAAATGCTATACGACCATATGCATCTCCACGATCTATGAGATTTTGAGATTCAACCAACTCTAAAGAGCACTAAATTAAAACATCAACTAAGACTTTTATTCTTGTGTATACACAGAAATTTAAAAATGACTATAACAGAAAAATGTATCGAGTTTAACGCTTTAATTGGAAGAAACACCAATAAAAATGATTCAAAGGATTATTTAATTTGTGGTTTGGAGAATATAATTTGTGCTTTACAATGCTTTCAATGTGTTGTTTTTATAATTGGTATATTTGTATACAATGTATATGAATACAATATGTGATTTAAATAAAAAATATAAACAGATCGACATTAATTTAAAAAAAAATTATTTAGATGGAAAAATTTTGACCTTCAATCAACAACTTTTAATCAACATTTTGTACCCTTAATTCTAATTTTAATTTAAATAGCCTTAATTGACTTGAAAATATATTCTTAACTAAAATTTATAACTATTATAAATAAAGGGTAACATTTTACATAAAACATTTTGAGGAATAGAAAGATAAAAAAAATCAAAAAAAAGTTCTTTTATCAGAAATACTTCTATACTTATCAGTATACTATTCATAGCATAGCCGTGAATAATCTGATGTTGATAAAGATGACAATTTATTTGACGATTAATATTTGAAATTAACAAGTTAAAAATGCATTTAATTATAAATAAGACAATTAAATTGTTCAAATCCAATTTATTACCTGATCTTCAGAATAACTTAATAATACAGAAGATGGTGATCTCTCTAAAATATTCATTCCAAGCAAACCATTCCAATACTCTTAAAAAGTCAAACTATTAAAAGTATGCTTAAATTATGCATATATATATATATATATATATATATATATATATATATATATATATATATATATATATATATATATATATATATATATATATGCGGTAGTGGTGTAGTGGTAGAGCGCTCGCTTCATAAACGAGTGGTTCCGAGTTCGACCCCCACCACATCCCTGGTAGTACCGCGCTCAACTCGTTTCTCCGCGCAGCGGCCTTGTTCATCAAGGTTTGTGTTTCGGAGTTATAGAGTTGAGAGAGGGTTATAACCACAAATAAGTAGCCTCCTCGTCTGTAGTGGCCTTCTCGGCCTTGAGGAGGTGAATTAAATAAAAAAAAAAAAAAAAAAAAAAATATATATATATATATATATACATATATATATATAATATAAACAAATATAAATTTTTATATTTATATTTTTATATTTTGAGTATACTTTGTCCCAGTACACCATTTAGGCCCTAGAATTGCTCTCTATCAGCATTTAATTATCCCTAGATATGTTCCTTATAAACACCTATTTATAACGTAATGTTCCTTATAAACATCTATTTAGAAACGCCGTATTTATAACGTATTTATACATGTATTTATAATGTATTCATAAACACCTATTTATAACGTAGCTCTTTGGCTCTTAATTATTAAAAAATCTAATCTTATAAAGCTTATTGACTCCTTCAGCTTCATCTCAATTCAACCACATATCTTAACCATAAAAATTAAAGACCACATTATATACAATCCACAATCTCTTTTAATCTAATTTTTCACTTCTTTTTTCAATTCAACCAGCCCACATTTGCTGCATTCAAACTCCATATATAAATCCATTAAATCACTTGACATGGTGGAGTGAAATTAACGTGTTAACTTTGAGAGACCTTTTCATTTATCAAAGCAAAGTTTTCTGTTCACTTAAAAAAAAAAATCATATTTATTCTATCAATTACTAAATACTACTGTTTAATCTCCTAAATACTATCGTTTAATCCTAAAATTGCTTTTGCAATTTATCCTTAGAAAATTTGCCCTCCATTTATTAGCCCCTTAATCATAACACAATACTAATAATACAATACTAAGATTGTTTTTTTTTTTTTTTGTTATATTGTTTATTTTAGTTGTAACTTTCTTTGTAAAATTCAACAATTATGCAGACTTAATCCTCCATTTACAGCAGATACTGTGTATATCTTCAGATCATGTGAAAAGGCTAGCAAATCCTGAGAAACTTTTTTCTTTTTACTTGCTCTAATTCTTTACTTTTGTCATTTCACTTCTAATTATTCAAGATTATTAACCTGTCACTAAAATAAAAATAACCACATAATTATATATCTAGAAGTTTACAAAATATTTAAGTTTTTAGATTCTAGGCTCTTTAAAAATCTTTAGATTCTAGGCTCTTTAAAAATATTTAGATTCTAGGCTCTTTAAAAATCTTTAGATTCTAGGCTCTTTAAAAATCTTTAGATTCTAGGCTCTTTAAAAATCTTTAGATTCTAGGCTCTTTAAAAATCTTTGTTGCAATTCAAGAATCTGGAAAGCTGTTTAAAAACTTTGTTCACGTTCTTATTTTTATCTCTAGTTACATATTTTACTTATTTTTATTTCTAGTTAAGTACACTGTATTGAATTTTTTATCTTTTTATATGGGCAAATTAATAGGCATTGTTAAAGGGCTTTGGAAACTCACCTACAGACTTTTCAATATTAGATACTGCCAATGAAACTTTTATCACAGGATCTAAAAAGTTAAAAATGAATTAAATCCACAAAGAAAAAAAATTGTGTACATTTCCGGAAATTTATAGTATTCTAGTAATGCTTAGTAAATATTTGTGTATTTATTAAGCATTATTGTGAAGTTTTTTAGTCCATGAACCTGTTTTTGAGGATGCAAAAACAGGTATATGAACTTGCATAAACAATACAGGTATTAATAATGTACAAAAAAGAAAAAAAAAAATTTGTGATAGATAAGCACTCAAAATGGATTGAAATAGAGGTTGCAAATAGTATTAAAGCATAGTCTATCATTTTAGTTTACAAGTAGTAATAGCAAACTTGGTAATTAGTAGTTCCAGAAATTTGCTTCCTTAACTTGTTTCTAGGCTCTTTAAAAATAAAAAAATTTATTTTATGAAAAACAAAAGAGATTCAGTGTTATTAATGATTTAACATTATGTGATTCACGCCCATACAGATGATTCAAAATGCAACTATAAGGTTTAAAAAATGATACAATGGTATTTAGAAATGTAAGAAAATGTAACTCTAAAACTCATTTTAAATTGAGAAGAAACATGCTTCAAGATGCAACACTAATTGTAAGAAACAGTACAGTTGCACTTCGAAATATTAAATCGCGTGTCTGCTTCTTTTTATTAGGTTTGGTTAAACGAAGCATATACTACTTTTAATGCTTTTTAAAGTTTTCTTTTAAATAATCGCAAGGAATAAAATCTTTATAGATCAAAATATAGTTTTATTAATGAACAAACTTTTGTAAGTAACAAACTGTCTGGTTATCCTGCCAGGCTACAGACAGGCATTTTTTAAAAACTTCAGCCACCCTTGGAAAAAATGAGTCGCCTTGTGCGGACGACCATGAGAGTACACTGCTGAATTATGCTTGCAGTAGCAAGTAGCTTGCAGTAGTTGATGAATTTTAACCTAAACAAAGCTTATTTATTGATAAAAATTATTGAAATATTCTTGATATATTGATGAATGGAGAATTTTTAATAAGACTTTCTCAAATTATCATTTAATACTGAACTCTCATGTAAGCCATACTATTCATCGCAAAGTTAGCATTCCCTATTGTTGCCTCTCTTTATTGTGCTCATTGTATTCTTATTCCTGATTCCATTCTCTACCTATATATATCTTTAATACACTTTATTTGTATGGAATAATTTACCATAACTAAATCCTGCATGACTTGCCATTCAGCAAAGTTGCATCATTTTACTTACTTTTTTATAATTTTTAAAAGGCTTTTATTTTCATGTCTTACTTATTTTCATTTCTTACTTATTTTCATGTCTGCATTTAAAAATTCAGATTTTTTGTTCAGCAAATTTTATTGATCAAATGATTAATAGTTTCAATTTTTTCTTGTAAACATTATAGCCAGACGCAGTTTTTAGAATGGGCCAGTTTAATTTAAATTTAATAGTTTTTCCTTTTAGTTGCCAAACATATTTTGACAGCATAGTCTCTTTTGAGTGTTTGAGTAAAATGATCAAAAAGATTTGGGTGAATAAAACTTACTTAACAAAAAATCTGAATTAATTTCTAAATGCAGACAAAAAAATAAGTACCTTTTAAAAATTTATAAAAATAAATTATAAAAACAAACCAGACTATATTTATTACAATTCTGAAGAATTCTTTTCATGATTAAATTTTAAATTTTAATGTAATTGATGCAACTTCCTGGTTCCAAAATAACAGTACTTATTACATTATTAATTATAACGATTCCCAACTTCATGTGAAATAGAAGTTCTTCTAGAGAAAAAAGAGAATGATAAAGAACAATGAGAAAGGTGAATGAGTGAAGTGGTGATTGAATAGACAGTGGATTTAAACGAAATTTCTTGATAAATGAATATTTGAATAAAGGTGAATTGATGTGTAAGATTATGCCCAAGCCTAGCGTGTGATTAATAGTCTTTGCAAATAATAATAGCCATCAATACTGAAATCTAAAGAAGAAACACCCACAATTTAAATCTAATCTCTTGCAAGAAGAAACACCCACAAGTTGAATCTAATCTCTTGCAAAATTCACCAGTCTGGTGAATTTTGCAAGAGATTAGATTCAACCCATGAAAAAATTCTTTGAAAATTATGAGTTTTTGTAAAAGATATTTTGAAACAATCGTTGTTTTTTATGTTTAATATTTTTAGGTACTTTTGTCATAATTTAAGTTAAAGAGAACTTGACTATTGATAGAGCAATGAGCTATGCAGTTGCTTCAGTCCTGCTAATTAAACAAAAGTCATAACTTAGAGCTCTTGACACAGTCTCCAAAATACACATTAAAAGCATTAATTGGAATATCAACTATGCACAATATGGCACTGTTAAAACACTATTATTTTATAACTGTTGATGAAATTAGCCTCTCTGAGAGCTACAACAAAGTTTAGAAAATCTTTGTACTAGTTGGCCTCAAAACCATAATACTGAGTTTTAGAGCTCTACCCTCATTATAAGATAAGAGGAAGAGTTGCGTAGCTACTTTCAAGGAGGAAAAAGTAAAAGTCTACGAGTAATGTCAAGATGATCCAGTATTTATAACCCTAGACAGAAAAGAATGTAACAAAGGTTTGCAATTACACCAGCCTAACAGATGAAGAAGGAATGTGCAGCTGGTTAATAGAATTATTTTGCTTAACACTTAAGTTGGGGTCTTCTACAAAACAGTAGCTGCATGCAGTTGACATCTGCCCAAGATAAGTAACTTTATTGAGATACCATCTCTAGCCTTTACTCAACCAAGAGCCCTAATGCAGGGTGTTTTAAGTCAGAGTTTATTTCTCCTTTTTTTTTCAGTCTACTACTTGTAATGGTAGTAACTCTTAATTTTACCTAGAAAAACGAACCCTACAGGGCAGCAGGACATAGAGCAGGTAGTACTGGATTACATGCTAATAATATCAGGGTAATGATTCTAAACCTGACCTGTACTTAAAACCTTATTTATAATACTTAAAAATAGACAAACTTAAAATAAATAAACAGCTTATATACTTAAAATAAGTATACAATGGTCTAGTACAGTATCAACAACTTACATGATTGTTGATGATTGTTGTAACTATGTAATCAATACTAATAATATGCTGCAATTTTATTAGTGCAGTAATTTTATTTTTCCTCCACTTTTGTCAGGTTCTCTACTACTACAGCATTGTTAAAAAAACATTTAAAAACATTGTATATAACATTTGTGATTTTATTACTGTTGAGCAATATAGAGGATAAATGCTGGAGTAAATTGCTTACTAATAGTAATGTTAAAATAGAATGAAATTTATAAAACTGCAACAAAATAGGATAATTTGGGATTTGGACTAAATTAAAATACATGACAAAGTATATTTAGCAGAAACCTTTTCTACTTGAAAAACCGTTTACAATGAAGGGATACCCATCAGGATCATTTATAGAAATGGATCCATTTTCACATTCCACTGATTTGATATCAAAACTTGAAATGTTATCAACTATACTTTTAAGGCCAATCGAAATTCCCTAAATAGCAAAAACAAAGATATGGTATAAAAAATTTATGGCAAATTTTATAGTATTAAAATTTGTGGTATTAAAATTAACTTATGAAATGTTACAATGAAATACAAAGATAATTACTAAAAAATCATTGCCATGTCGATATGATTTTGTTCCATAATTATAAACCAATTCTATAACAAAATGACTATCCTCTTCACCATATCCAATCATTGTCTTACTCCACTTACCATCATAAGGACTAAAAATATTGTAGAAACTAAAAAATTATGTTTTAAAAAAAACTAACCTAATAAATACAATATTTCATTATATATAAATTTGATATTTAAATTAAATTGTTACACATATTTTATATGTGTAACAATTTAATGTATAAATATCAAAAATTTTTGTTCATTTTATTATTAACTTAATTGTCAAGTTTATAATAAAAATATAGATTATCACAATTATTATTACTATACCTCATGAATATTTATACAAGTTGAAAATATCTGCTTCTTTTCTTTAACAACTCACTTGTATATTTAGATAAAAGTTTTTTTTTTTTAAATTATATTTGTTCAAAAAAAAAATTTGAAAAATTCAGACACCAAGTACTATACAAGGACCACAGTTAAATTTAGTATACACTTGAGTACTTGCTGTAGCCAAAAAAAAAGTTATTTAATTTCTTGTAACAAGATTGTGGATTTAACAGAATATTTATATTTAAATTAAGCCATAGGGGAAAGGTGGGATGGTTGATCCCAGTGAGTAGCAGCCTTATTGTTTACCATTTTTTGACAAATGGTCTCTAATTCAGAAAACGCCTAAATTTTAATAAAGCTTTTTCTACTTTGTGACATTTAAACTTTATTTTAGGTGTTCTAGGTAAGTTATTACAACATCAATTCATTTAGTTTATGATTATACTGCGCAAATTGGTGAAACATGTGAACTTTTACTAACCATTACATTGATAATTAAATTTGAACTCCTTTAGCTTAAACCTTAAACTTTTCAAAAAAAGGTCAACAGGATAGTTGATCCTTTAAAAGGAGGCATACTTGTTCCCAGAATCAAACATACCACGTTTAAGCCTGGTCAGGAAGGCATACGATTGCAATAGGTTATATGACCACGCCAATAATATTTTTAAAAATTGACCAACGCTGTTAAAAAGTTTCAAATTTTAACAATTTTAAAAAAAGAGCTGAAAAAAATAGCTAAACTACTTTAGTTTAACTTTAAACAACAAAACATAAGTTTTAATTTCATAAAGACAATGAATAAAAAATGAAATAAAAAATAGGGCTCAAATTAAAGCAAAAAAAACCTAACTGCGAAACGAAAAAAAAAAAATCCCCCTCCCTCATCCCTATTGCTGCTTTTTGGTAATGGAAGGTGGGGTGAGGGGGTTGGGAAAGGGTTTCTTGTCTCTCATATTTAAATATTATTTTGTAATTTTCTTGTTTAGCGGAGTTGAAAATAGTGTAAGTTATTGTTATTATTTACAGTTTAAGTTATAATTTAAAGTTTAAGTTGCACTTATAGTGTAATGAGAAAGTAACACATTTAATTAAGATATTACATTGAGCAATTGTTTTTACTTAACACGATACTTAAAAAAGTAAAAGTAAAATACTAAGAGTAAAAACACAAATAATTACAATATTTTAACCACTTTAATTAGTCATTGAAAACTAATCATTACCTATTTTTAAAAAGAATATTTAATTGCTATTGTAAAAGCTAAAAAATAACAATAAAACAAACTGCAAAGTTGTTTTAACAATATAAAAAGATTGTGTTAATGTAAAACCACTTTATTACCCCTAATAGACAAAAACATTACTTTTAAGAATGGCCAAAAAAATGCTAAATTAAAAAAGAAAAAAAATTAACAAAATTAAAACTAATTAACAAACAAATAAATGACGAAAATATTTTTTCTAAGAAAAAAACCAATTGAGAAGGTGTGAAAAACAATCGCGATTCCCTATTGTTTTTCACACCATCTTTTAAGAATGGCCAAAAAAAATGCTAAATCAAAAAAGAAAAAAAAAAAAAAAAACAAACAAATCACAAAAAGGTATGAAATACGTATTGCGATCGCGATTCGCAAACGCAATACGCATAATTTAAGCTCTGTATTAATCTAAACTACTTTTAAAAAAGTTAAAAACTTTTTTAAATAATTTAAAATAATGTTTTAAAAAAAGTTTAGTTATTTAAAGTCTTCTTTTATTTTCTATTTTGTGAAGATTTTTATTTTTTGAGAAACACAAAGTGACTTAGCGTTTCTCAAAAAAAAAAAATCGTTTTTAATGTATTTATTTTATTCATATTTATTCTTTCAGATACTGCATAAGTACTCAGTTAAAATTGGAGCAATGAAGTGAGTTCCACCCGATGCAGAAAAAATTTAAAAAAAAAGAGGCTGTAAAAGCTGTAAAAAATGGTGGAAGCTACAAAGCGTCCTCTAGGCAGTTTGGAATAATTGTCATGACATTTAATAGGTTATGCAGAAAAAACATAAAGCATGGCAAGTTTATTCAACTGATCAGGAAAAAGAACTTGGTATCTTTTTGGAAGACAAGTCTAATTTACAGTTAATTTCTAAAATTACATTGTAATTGTGGCTTTGATTTCCTTTCACGCCATCAATTTAAAGTTGATGCAGATCATAAGCCTGACGACTACATTTTAGCCAGGTTTGCTACAAAGAAATGAGTCAAGGTTTACCTGAGAAAAGTTTTGTATCTTAAACAAAAAAAACCTGAAAATTAAATTCTTGACTGCTGGTATTATAAAATTTAAACTCAAAATTGATGCTAATGTTTTACAAAAAAACTTTTTTTTTTTGGGGTCAATTTATTTCTACATTTCATTTTTTTTTTGTTTAATAAAGTAGATAATCCAGTTTGTATCATTTTTTGATTAGTCACTTATGTTATTTTATGGGTGGGATACTTTATTTACGGGGTCAAGTATCCTCATATAGAAAGGGATAGTTGGTCACATCCAGCTAAGATAATTAGAGGAAAGTTGTTTGACACAATTTTACATTTCCTTTTTTTTGAATTACAGTGCATTCCATTTTCTTTGTAATAAATTATAAGCTGCCATCTGAAACACATAGTTTGATTTTTGTACCAAAACGCAAGTAGATAGACAACATTCTTGGCTATATCCTGATCAATTAATTTAGAAAATAGGTAAAAATAAATGCTATCAAAAACTTTGTTGAAATCTATAAAGATTTCATTGGGGAGTGATTTTGCATCATCAGCATTATTAAGAGATTCTTCTTAGTAAAAAAACTTCAAATATTTTAGAACGAGCTCAATGATTGTTTACATCTGTTAAATTATTAATTTTAGATTTTAATAAAGGTATTATCATAGCTTATAAATTACTCAGCTTTATAATTTATTTTTACCATTTTATTAACTTAAATCAGTAAAAATAAATTCAATATATATATATATATATATATATATATATGTATATATATATATATATATATATATATTTATGTATATATATTATATATACATAAATATATATATACATATATATATATATATATATATATATATATATATATATATATATATATATATTTATATAAATAAATATATATTTATATATATATAAATATATATTTATATATAAATAAATATATATTTATATATATATAAATATATATTTATATATATATATAAATATATATTTATATATATATTTATATATATTTATATTTATTTATGTATATATTTATATTTATTTATATATATATTTATATATATACAAAAAAAATTTGATTGGCATAAATTTCACGATTTTGTTGTCAGGTTATACGTTTCACACAATCTAATTATTTTTTAATTAACCACTGGATTTTTATTATTATATTTTAATTTACAAAAATATCTATAGCTACAGTATCTGTAACAAGAGCTATTCTGTTATGCCACCTCTCTTGTATGGTTCAGATTTTGTCACCTCAACTAAAGACAAAACCGAATTGACAGCTAAGAAATTCTCATCAATATTATCTCTTGATTCCACCAGCCACGTTCTACCTGAGATAGCCGACAAACAGGTTGATCAATTGCCTGACCTTCATATCACTTCAGCTTCTGTATCTAAAGTGATTTCCTGCTTTGACTCTTCTACAGCTTGTGGTCCAGACAACATACCTGTTATAGTCTTGCAGAAGTGTTCTCCAGAGCTGTTGTCTATACTTTTAAAACTAGCTACAAGTGCTTATCAGAGTCTTGTTTTCCAGCCTGCTTAAAAGCAGCACCTGTTATTACTGTTTTCAAAAATTCTGGAGTTGGAACTGACTCGTCTTACTAGCGCCCATTAGTCTCCTTACTACCATAAGCAAGATTTTTGAGTCTATAATTAGCAAACACTTAACCTCTTATTTTGAATCTAATAACTTACTTTCTGATCATCAATATGGATTTCAATCTTGATAGGCTTTAATATGCATTAGATAGATGTGGAGAGGCTAAGGCTATCACTCTGGAAATTTCTAAAGCCTTTGATAAAGTTTAGCATGCTGGTCTTTATAAGCTCTCTTCTTATAATAGATCAGGTAACATCTTTAAGATTATTGAATCCTTTCAAACAATCGTAGAATAAAAGTTATCCTCATCGGACAGCACTCTTCTTCATATCCTGTCACTTCAGGGGTTCCTCAAGGTTCTTTTTTTGGCACTATACTTTTTTTAATTTACATTAACGATCCCATCCTTTTCTGACCCTCATGAAAAAATTTTAATATGCAGAGAGTCATAAAATATTTCCAAGGCAAGCCTTCCCAGGAAATGCGTGCGATTTTTTGTCTTTTATGATGCAAGTATTTTATTTTAGACAACTTAGTCGCGCTGATTTTAAGTTTTATAATATTAATCATTGCGGAAAAAGTTTCAAAAACAAAAAAAACAAACTAAAAATATAGAAAATAAAAAGAAACTTAAATAGAAAAAAATAAAAGTGTTTAGTGTTTTTATTTTTATTTCTTTAGAGTCGTTGTTACATTCAGCAACAAATTTATATAAGACAAAGCAAAAAAAAGCAGTTTTAAGTCTACAATGAAAAGAATGATTTTCAGAACAAGTTATATAAAATAAAACAATAAACTTACAATTACAAAAGTAATAACACTATAATAGTATTATTACTTTTATAAAGCTCTTATAACTTTTATAATTCATTTTTGTTTAAACAACATAAGTAATCCCAAATTTTAATTAAAGCAGAAAAGCATCTAGCAAATAGAGTGTATATTCAAATAATATTTAAAACTTAAGGAACTTAAACAACTTTATAAAAATGTTCTGTATAAAGAGTTTAGCATTATGAAAAATGTTACTAATAGTCTGTAAAAACGCCCATTAATTTTAAAATCAACCAATAAAAATATTTTATCAGTTGATTTTAAAATTAACACGCGTCTTTACCAACTATTAATAAGGTTTTTCTTAAAGCTAAATTTTTTATAAAGTATGTTTTTATAAAGTTGTTTAAGGGTAATTCCACATCAAATCACCCAAATTTTTCAAGATTTTGAACCATAGGTCTCATATTTTCTTTAAACTTCTTTAGCTGTTGCATTTCATATAGAAAAGTTCACATGCAAAATTTTAGTCAAAAATGTTCAGCCGTTCACAAGATATCAAGGTTTTAATATAGACCTGGTTTCCCAAAATGACCTGGTTTCTGTGTCATTTTAAAAAAAGGTTTGCTCTAATAAAATGAAAAATAATGAAAATAAAAATATGAAAATTAGCATTTATAATGCTTTTCTAATGCAGAATTCAAAAAATGCACTTAGAATGCTGAAATATGAGCAGAACATGCTTTAAAATTAAAAACACACCTAATTTATATATTCAAACTTAGGGGTCATATATCTCAAAACACCCCCGTCTAGATTTTTTTTTTTTTGCTTTTAATATTTTTAGCTACTTATTATCTTACTAGGCATAAAAAACCTAACTGGAAAAATAACTAAAACATATAGAACCATAGTTTCCAAGATACACCACTTTTATGGGTGCCCATAGCAATTTTCTAACGAGGGGGAGGGGTGAGGGAACAACAAAATATTTTTAGTGATGTTCTAATTTAGTTCAATTTACCGAGAATACTTAAAAAAAAGCATATTGCAAAAGACATGGTGAAAACAACTTTTTTTTTATTACAGTTAGAGGGGAGGAGAATAGTGTTTCAATAACACCTGGCATTGCCATATCTCTGTCATTTAAACCATTTAGCCAATAAAACATATCAAACTACTTTGTATGAACAGTAGTTACTTAGTAGTGATAAGTTGTAGATGAGTTAAAAAATAGAAAGTAGGATTAAATCCACTGAGACATCATTGTTAACTCTTATCAAGCTCCAATTATCCTACAGCCAAAGATTTGGAAATATCTAATACTATATCATTATTTAATATATTTAAAACTAGAGCTTTTTTTTTTTACTGAAAACTAAGTAGGAAAGATCTTTTTTTTTTTGTATCCTTCGAATTGCTTTTTTCTTACTGCAAAAGCATTCAATACACTTCATTGCAAACTAATTAAAAAATTAAAAGGGTATGGCATCACTTAAAAGCTGCTAAAAATCTTCCTAAAGATAGTACATGTGTAGCAAATTATAGAATTCTGTAAAGAATTAATTTTGGTTAATAGACTTTTTATATATTTAAGGAAGTCTTAATTATATGATAACTTAATTATATGAACTTAACAACTGAAAAAACATCCGGTTTTGTTTTTATATAAAAACATTTTATAAAAATATAATTGTTATGTTAATATGATATTTTTTTTAATTTTGACAACTATAGTTTGTAAAAGTTTTTTAAAAATTAGTTTATAAAAGTTCAGTTTATAAAAGTTCAGATATAGAACAACATTTATTGGTAAGATTATATTTAAATTTTAAAAAATTAATAATTTAAATAATATAATTATTTAAAAACATCTTTTTTTACAACATTTATTAATATTAATAATAATAATATTAAGAACAACATTTATTAAAAATTATATTTATTAAAAAACTTTTTTTACATACAATTAAGTAGAAGAATTTTATTTCTATTTTTAGGAAATACTTTCATACTAAATAATTTATCTTATTAAGATGTGTTCTATTGGGTTAATGACATCAGATGCTTGCGAAGGCCAACAAGATGTTATTGAAACTTTAAGCAATGAAGAAAAAATAATTATATCTTTACGCTGTAATATTGAATTATCAAACTTAGAAATATTATGTGAAAGATATAATACAAAATATTTGAAAATGTATCCTATATGGCAGAAAGCTTGTTGTGATCCATTCAATAGACATACAAAGAAAATCACAAGTATGTAGCTGTAAAATTTAAATATTTCATTAATTTATGTTTTTCAAAAAATAAACGAAAGTTTTGAACTAATGTGCAGACATACTTTATACAATTCAATTACTTTTAGAAAATCTTGGCGTAGTTACAATAAAAGAGTCACAAGTCAAGATGAGAAATTGTTTGAATATTCCTCCTGGGAAGAAACTTTGCAAACCTTGTAAACAAAAGATTGCCAGAAAAAAAGAACTTACAGAAGAGGAGCAAAGTAAGAGTGAACAAGATGAGGATTTTCTAATATCACCATGCAAAAAAAATAAGACAGGAGATCAATAAAGAAGTCAAAAATTTTAGTTTATCTCCTCTAAAATCTCATTCAAAATCATTAAAACATATACTGTCAGAAGGAAAGCAAAAAGTTGCATGCATCAACGAAATGGCGTATAACGCTACTAGAAAAATTGAAACTCAATTTTCCTCAAAACTATGTTATGAAACCAATGGGATGAAAAAGAAGGCTGCAAACTTTGATGAAATTATGAGCTTGGTAAAAGAAAAAATTCTATGTTCTGACAAACGAACTATTGTTCAACTTCTAACACTGGCACCCCCAAGTTGGTCAATATTAGAAGTACAAAATAACTTTTCGGTTACAGAATACCAGGCCAAGATGGCTAGAAAAATTTTTAATAAAAAAGGATTGTTAGGTATCTCTCCATTGTATAAGGGTAAAGTCTTACATAAAAAAATAGAAGATTCAGTTAAATTGTTTTATGACTCAAGTGATTTATGTCGAACTATGCCTGGAAAAAAAGATTATGTCAGCATTCAAAAGAACGTCCACAAACAAAAAAAACTGCTTTTGTGTAATTTAAAGGAACTATATGTATTATACAAAGAAAACAATCCAGAAATACAAATAAGTTACTCAAAATTTGCTTCACTTAGACCAAAGTGGTGCATTTTGCCAGGTGCAAGTGGTACACATTCTGTTTGTGTTTGTTCTTATCACCAAAATGCCATTTTGCTAGTGGATGCCTTAAATATTGAACTAACGTATAAGGATTTACTTTTGAAAACTGTTTGCTTAGTAGAAAACAAAGAATGCATGCTTGCACAGTGTGATAATTGTCCTGGTAAAGAACTGCTCACCATGTATTTGTATGAGATTTTTGGAGAATACGAAGATGATTTTGAGATACACTACAAACAATGACAAACTACTGATCGTGCAACACTATTGAGTTTAACAACAGATGTTCCAACAATTATTGAACTATTGGTATCTTGTTTTGAAAAGCTACAATCTCATTCTTATATTGCCAAATCTCAATCACAATACCTTAATCAACTAAAAGAAAATATGGATCAATCAAACATTATCATTCTTGGCGACTTTGCTGAAAATTATGCTTTTGTAGTCCAAGATGAAATACAGAGCTATCACTGGAACACCCAACAATGTTCTTTACATCCATTAGTGATATACTATAAAGAAGAAAATGGTGTAGTGAAACATATTTCTTACTGTTTTATATCAGACGACATTACACACGATGTAACTTATGTATACAAGATATTTCAACTAATTATACCAATATTAAAAACAAAATTTCTTGATTTATCCAAATTGCATTTATTCACTGATGGTTGTGCAGGACAGTACAAAAATTGTAAAAGCTTTTACAATCTATGCCAACTAGAGACAGAATTTTCCCTTAAAATTGAATGGAACTTTTTTGCCACGTCCCACGGAAAGTCACCATGCGATGGAATTGGTGGTACTGTAAAAAGGTTAACAGCACAAGAAAGTTTAAAACGACCATACAGAAACCAAATTCTCACATCAGAGGCTATGTATGAATTTTGTGTTGAGAAAATTAAGGCTGTTAACTTCATTTACATAAAGGGATTGGACTTACAATTGCAACGTGAAAAGCAAAAAGAAAGGTACACTGATGTAACAACTCTACCAGGTACTCGTAGCTTTCATCAATTTATACATCTTGGAGATAATAGGGTTGGGGCGAAGGGGTGTAGTACAGACACTAAATATACAATAATTCACAATCTTAAAAAGAAACATATATTTGAACCTGATACTGTCACTTTAGGAGGTTATGTTGCGGTAGTTTATGATGATAAGTGGTGGGTCGGCATTGTAACTGAAATCAACCTAGAAGAAGTTGATGCTGAAGTTAAGTTTCTCCACCCAAGAGGTCCATCAATCTATTTTAACTGGCCTGAAAGAGACGACCACTGTTTTATTCCTAACATCAATATATTGAAAAAACTATCTGTTCCACAAGCTTGCTCTAGTTCTGGTAGAAACTATGTGTTTGAAAATGTTGAAATAGAAGAAGTGCAAGTAAAATGGCAACAATATTGTGAACTATTACAAACACAGTCAAAATAACTTGCACATTCAATACCTTTAAAAATCTTGTATATTTAAGTAACTTTGTAAATTAGGAATAATTTATTTTAATTGAATTTATAAATATTTTTTAGGAATTTCTTAAAAAAGTTATACATCTTTAAAATTAAAGTTCTATATGTTTCAGTTTTTTTTCCAGTTAGATTTTTTGTGCCTAGTAAGATTATAACTAGCTTAAAATATTGAAAGCAAAAAAAAAAAAAATTTGACGGGGGTGTTTTGAGATATTGGGCCCTAAAGTTAGATTATATAAACTAGTTGATTTATTAATTTTTAAGGATGTTCCTCTAACATTTCAGCATTTTAAGTACATTTATTGAGTTCAGCATTAAAAAACCATTATAAATGTATATTTTTATATTTTTGCCATTTTTATTTCTTATTTTATTGAAGAAAACAACTTTTCAGAATGTTATGAAAACCGGGTCATTTTGAGAAACCAGGTCCAAATTAAATTTGCTGTATCTTGTCAACCGCTTGACATTTTTAGCTGAAATTTTGCATGCAATATTTTTTTATAAATAGGAATCATGTGTCAAAATATAAAACAAAAAGAAGACACATGGTTCAATGGAGTGGGTGATTTGATGTGGAATTACCCTTAAGTGATTTGTAAAAGTTCCTAAAGTTTTTAATCATATTTGAGTATCCACTTTATTTTTTCTAGATGCTTTATTACTTTAATTAACAGTTGGAATTATTAAAGTTGTTTGATTAAAGAATGAACATTAAAAGTAATAAGTATTGATCAGTTCTTATTTTTTATTACTTTTTATTAATAAGTATTAATAAAAATTTTTAACACTATTATAGTTTTATTACTTTTATAATGCAGTTAGTGGCTAGAGTCTTATTACTTTTGTAGTGGTAAGTTTACTGTTTTGCTTTGTTTTTTATCACTTTCTCGCTAACAAACATACAATAATTTGCTCTTAAAAACAAAGTACACGGCTTTGCATAAACTAAAATTATGAAGACCAGATATTTTACCAGAGTTTGCAAATCGTGATCGCTTAATTTAATCCTTAATATATACTTGTTACATTAAAATTGTACAAATATATTTTACAAGATGACAATATATATTTTCCCTTTCTTCTTTAAAAAAAATAAAATAAAATACAGTAAAACCATTCTTCTTAATGTTTAAAAAGAAAGTTTTTTTTTTTTGTTTTTTTTTTTTGCTTCGACTTTCTGAATTTTGTTGCCCAAAATAACAACCACTATCAAGAAACTAAAATAAAATCAGTACAAAAGTTATTTAAATTATTGTTATTACTATTTTCTATTTAAGTTTATTTTTATTTCGCATTTTTTAATTTTGCTTTCTTTGTTTTTGAAACATATAATAATGTTTTTTTCAGCAACACATATAATCAAACAGTTTACTTACTGAGCTGTTATATATATATATATATATATATATATATATATATATATATATATATATATATATATATATATATATATATATATATATATATATATATATATATATATATATATATATATATATATATATATATATATATATATATATATATATATATATGTATATATATATGTATATATATATATATATATATATATATACATATATATATATATATATATATACATATATATTTATAGACATGCATTTATATATATACATATATACATATATATATATATACATATATATATATATACATATATATATATATATATATATATATATATATATATATATATATATATATATATATATATATATATATATATATATATATATATATATATATATATATATATATGGGCATTTCCATTCCAGTGAGTCAAAAAAAATGAAATTTTAAAACGAATATTTTTTTAATTCCAAAGATGGAATTAAAAAGAAGATATTTGATATTTTGATTATCCAAAAACAATTTTAAAAATTTAGAAAGAAACATCCAGAATATCGGATTACAGAAACTAATCAAATGAAAAATAAAAGAGCTAACATGAGCGAAAAAGAAAAGGAGGAAGTACGTCAAAAAGATTGCGAAAGAAAGAAGCAAAAGCGAGAGGTGAACCGATCTACATCTGATATTGAACGACCCTTTTTATCTCCGCAGAATTTTAGAAAAGCACATATAAAAATTAATTCAGCATTACCTGCCGATTCAAACAAAAGAAAATACCTTTTAAAAAAAAATTTGTAAATGGAAAACATACTACTTTGTAATATTTCAGAATCAGGCCCTGACAAAGCTGGTAGGGACAATGTTAATTGCAAAGTTCTTGATTTTTATTTGCGAGAAGATATTAGTAGAATGGCCCCAGGACGTAAAGATGTTGTTATTAGTAAGAAAACAAAAGAGAAGGTATGACACATCATTTATATGTAGGAACTGCATTTTATTTAATAAGGTTTTCAGTTTTTGTAAACAATTTTCGTTTTCTTTTAGAAACAAACTCATCACATGCTGATGACCATAAGAGAAGCATATTCACTTTTAAAAAGTGAGCATATTAATTGAAAAGTGGGCAAATCTAAGTTTTACGATCTGCAGCCATTCTATGTCAAACTAGCAAACGATCTTCCTTACGATATTTGCCTTTGCATATACCATGAAAATTTTGGGTTGTTAACGAATGCCCTTCAAAAAAAAATTTAATATTATGTCAGACATTATTGACAGATCTGTGTGTAATCAAAACAACCAATCTTGCATGTTTATGGAATGTAAAGCAAACTGTGGGTTGCCAAAGTTTGATGAATATGTTTCTAATGTAATAGACTCATTTGGTGACAATTCCAACAAACCGCTCTTTGTTTTTGACTAATGGTCCTAAGAAAACGCTCAGAAAAGTGAACAACCACTAACATCTTTGTTAGAGGGGTGCGTATTACTGCGTCAACAATTGCTAGATTATATACGTCGTGTGTATATAAAGCAACAACAAAGTGCATATTTTTGTTTATGTTGCCAAAATGTATCAGAAAATGAATTGATTATACAAGTAAGTAAAATAGTAACTTTATTTGTAATACAATAACAAAACTTAATAATTTTGTATTAATATTTATAAACTTATTATTCATCCATTTATATTTTTAATTCTTCTGAAATTAGATGGATTTCAGTGAAAATTACACCATAATGGAGCAAAGTGAAATTCAATCTGCTTACTGGGTTCATCAGCAACTAACAGTATTCACTGCAGCAGTTTGGAGTAAGAATAATAAACATTCCTATGCCATTGTATCTGATTGTTTACTTCATGATAAATATGCCATCTTGTTCATTATCAAAGAATTATTAAGTCGTTATCATAATATTTGTAAACAACACTTTTTTACTGATGGTCCTTCATCACAATTCAAAAACTCTTGTCATGACAGCCATGAATAATTTGTACAAATTATCATCTGATCTTCTTGAGATTTGTTGGTCATTTTTTGCAACATCACATGGAAAGGGGGCAGTTTATGGGATAGGTGGAGAAATAAAAAAAATGGTTTGGACAACAGTAAAATCTGGAAAACAATATTGTCGCAGTTTAGAAGATTTTGTGAGCATTGCAAATGAAAAATATACCAAAATTAACGTAAGTCATTATTTATAGAAAAAACAACAAAATGAAAGTTAAAGATATGAAACTTTCGGTTATTAAATTTTCATTTTTTTAAACCATCTCTATTACAAATGAGTGTATTACCACAAACCAAAATGAGATCGATGAAATGCTTCTCAAAGATAAGTTTAAAGTCAAGGTTATTCGTCGCCACCGCTCTTTTCTTTTTAATATTGATGGTGCTTACATGGCCATTTGAAACCGATCAGAAATGGTAAAAACTGTTAGGAATTCATCATTTTCATTATTGATAAACGCGGTATCATCTCCATCTGAAAGTTAAAAATTTGATACTATTTCTCCAGGTATATTTGTCTATGTAGAATTGCGTTCTGCTGGTAGAGCAAAGACATACCTTGCCGAAGTATTAGAAATTTTAGATAATATGGCACATATTAAATTCCTAAAGAACAAAATGAACTCATTTTTATATACCCATCTGTAGACCACCTCTCATGGCATGACTTGTGTGAGTTAAAACAGTTAGTAACACAACCACACTTTGATGACCGTGGACATATTATTATCGAAGTGTTACAACTAAACTTATTGTTAAAAATTTATACTGTATCTTTCTTTTTATTAATATATTATTAACTATATAATGCATTATTTATCTTTAATATAACACACTTAAGTATATATATTTTTTAATCCAACGTGTATTAAATAGATCGGTATTGATATATATGCTATTTATGATAGTCACAATCGATTTATTTTCAAAAATATAATCCAAAAATGACTAATGTTTGCATGTTCGTGACTTTTTTTTGTTTGCACGTGATTTTGGTTCAAACTACTATTACAGAGCAAAGATACATCGTAGAATGCTGTAACTTTATAAAAATCTTTAAAAAAAACCTATAAAAAACAAAACACTAATACATTTTCAGAGAAAACAGGATTCATTTTTATTTTTTGCTTTTTTCTGTTCCGTGCGTGACTCCATTAAAAAATTCATTTATTTTATAATGAAGCAACCCATAGCTACCATACTTTGTAAAGGTAATATATACATAGATGTCAATTAAATAAAAGTAGATCAATGGTTACAAATTGCATTATTTTCAGGATTAAATTTAAAAATTTTGTTAATATACATTTACATTATATATTTAATTGTACAGTGTTTATTTAACAAAATCAATACCCGTTACATGCAGCTTCACATCCTTTCTCAAACTCTTCATGACGAAGGACCTTGAATTTAAGAAAAAAAAGAGCATGATTTTTATAAAGAAAAGGAAAAATGATTTAGGTCTACAAATCATTTCAATACAAAGCCATTTCAACTAAAAATATATATACTTTTTCAATTAAAAACTAAATTACTTTTAAATTTTTTTTTTATTCTAAGCTTAAATTCTTTTTTTTTTTAATTAATTAAACTGAGACCACGACAAAAAATGAGTATTAAAATACAAGAAATTCAGTGTTGATTATTACTAAATAATAACAAATAAAAAATTTTAATTGTAAAAAACAACTTACATTCATTCCAAGAACATTTTTATAAAAATCTATAGTAGCTTTTCTGTTTGATATGCGAAATACAAAATGCAATGCTCTTCTCACATTCATTATTCAAAATTATTTCTAAAGATAATTTTATATATATATATATATATATATATATATATATATATATATATATATACATATATATATATATATATATATATATATATATATATATATATATATATATATATATATATATATATATATATATATATATATATGTATATATATATATATATATATATATATATATATATATATATATATATATATATATATATATATATATATACATTAGGGTACATTGAAAAACATAATTTTCTTGAAATTGTAATAACTCTAATTATATGCAATATAATAAAATATCACTGGATTAACATAGAACCTTGAAAAAAAAAATATTTTTAGAGGTGCCATAAGTCCCTTGTCCATTTATAAGGGCCCCTAATATTTTAGAAAAAAATTCTTTAAAAGTAGGTCAACCTGGTACTCAAAAGAAGTGAAATTTTATGAAAAGTTTGAAAATAATAATTGTTTTACTAAAAAAAAAAATATATATATATATATATATATATATATATATATATATATATATATATATATATATATATATATATATATATATATTATATATATATATATATATATATATATATATATATATATATATATATATATATATATATATATATATATATATATATATATATATATATATATATATATAATATTAATATAAATATTATTAAAAAACTTGTGAAAAATGCATTTTTTTAATTTTTAGTTAAAAAACTATTGTTATTATGCAATAAAATAAAAATAATAATGAAACAAATATTATTTTTGAACTTTTTAAAAAATTTCGCTTCTTTTGAGTACCAGCTTGACCTACTTTAGTAGAACTGTAAATGTTTAATAGACTTTAGGCACCTCTAAAAATATTTTTTATTTTAAAAACTTTTTAAATCCAGTGATAATTTAATCTAATGGGGTGATTTTTTTGGATCTGAGTTAATAAATAAAGTCTTTTATTGCATGCAGTATTGATATCACCCTATGTTAAATTGATTCAAGAAAATTTATATCTTTTTGGAGGTGAAGATTCCATGCTTACACTGCAAATTCAAGGTGTGGACATATGTAACAAGTATATTCTTTTTTTCAGAGATTAACATTAGGAATGACAAAAGCATGTTTCAATTATATATCTTTGTATTTCAAGGGCTCTCTTTGTAGTGATAAACTGTCTGTAAAGTGATTGGCATTTTCTACCTGATGATATATAACGGTGCTAGAGTTTGTTTTTAAATTCAATTTAGAAGAGAAGACTGTTCTCCACAGGTCTTTTTTTATTGATTTATACATGTATATATATGTATAAATATATATATATATATATATATATATATATATATATATATATATATATATATATATATATATATATATATATATATATGTATATATATATATATATATATATATATATATATATATATATATATATATATATATATATATATATACATGAACAATTGGCAGTCATGTTGAATGAGGTGATAACATGGCGAAGAATAAGTGGAAATCGTCAAAGAATTTTTGATAATTAAGAATGTTTTAAGTAAATCATTATGAAAACGTGCTAAAAAAACGATTAATTTTTATACCAGTGAAGAATTATATTTTAATATTTAGGTCATGCACTACTTTTGCCATACTTCCTTTTTTTTTGGAATTTAAAATTGATTTGCGATAAGCTGTTGTTCTGTTAGATTATGCGAAAAAGTGGTAGGTAAGCTGTACGAATGATAAAAAGATTGTATCACGTAGAAAAGCGGTTATAAAAGAGTTAAGAAAGATTGCTTCATGTAAAAAAGTGGTTATAAAAGAGTTAAAATATTACGCAAAGCAGTGGATAGAATTTATATCCATTATCCATATCCAGAAAATCCATTACAGTGTATATAACTTATATCCAATATCCATATCCAGAAAATCCATTACATTACTTTATATTATATATTGTTGTTTGAATAATTTCAAACACAACAGGTTCTAAGCATTTTTATTATTAATTCTCAACAACTTTTTCGTTCTTTTATATTATAAAAGAACCAAAAAGTTGTTGAGAATTGATAATAAAAATGCTTAAAACCTGTTGTGTTTAAAATTATTCAAACAACAATATAATATAAAGTAATGTAATGGATTTTCTTAATCACTTCTTTTAAAGAAGTGTAAAGTAAAGCATCTTTACTCATTTCGACTCTTAAATTTGAAATCTATACAACTTTTTTGCGTAAATTACCCGCCTAACTGTTATATTAAATCATCGATAAACTTTATACGAAATTTATGTTGTTTATTTTTTATTATTACTAAATTTCGACATGCTTATTAACGTACATACATTATAAATATACGATATCACAAATTATCTATTCAACAATGCTTTAACTATTTTACTAAAAGAGTTATTTACTAAAAGAGTATTTTACTAAAAGTATTATTTATTAAAGCCTAATTAGGCACTTAGAAATAAAAAGCAGCGTTAAAAATGTTTACATTTATTTGAAATTCTTTTATTTGAAATTACAGTCATTACGGGTAACTTTGAACGGTTTGCGCTAGGTTTATCTCTACGAAAATTGTTTTACTAACTAGATAACAAATATTTTTACATAAAGGGTGTTCTGATGATCTCTTTTTTCTAGTTTGTTATCATTTTTTTTTTAATTTGCTAGATATTATGTAAAAAAACAATGTTCAAGTAGGCGTTCAAAGTTACACTCGCATTTCGAGTAACTTTGAACACTATTAAACTGAATGTCAATTTTAATTTTTTAAATCTCAAAAGTTGTTTAAATTTCTTTGTATTAGTTTAAATAAATTTTTTAAAAAATCTAGTTAAACTATTTCAAGAATAAACAAACAAGTTTTTCAATAAAATATTTCGAGAATAAACAAACAAGTTTTTCAATAAAATATTTCGAGAATAAACAAACAAGTTTTTCAATAAAATATTCACAAAATAATTTTTAAGGTTATAAAAGAAAAATAATTAATACATTATTTTTATATAATTCTCCACAAATAAACACCATTGACTATAAAACTAAATATTACAGTGTTTCATTCTTTAAGTATTGAGTTACAACTAACTCTTTTACAAAATAATCATGATCAAGGAAAACATGTACATAGTGATTGTTTATTTGCTCCAATGAAAAACTGCATCATTTTGAGATACAGGTAAAACTTGTTCATTGTCTTCATTAACTTGATTAACATTTACAACGCTTGAACTTTGTAAAATATTAAGTTTTTTGTTTATTTTCATAACCATATTATTTGATCCAAGTGGTCTTCCTCTTTTCTTTGCTCGAATATTATCTTGACTTTTTTTTTTATTGTCTCTTTCCTTATAGTATGCTTCTACCTCAGTGGCTGATACACTTTTCCCTGCTGTTATTGGTAACTTAAATTTTTTGCTTACTTCATAATTAAGATGAATATTATCAATATAATTCCTAAACGATTCTCCAATATTGAGTTGAATATCTATATTTGTAAAACTGGGTAATTTGGAGAGAACATGTTCTGGTACAAATGGATATATGCCAGTAGCCTTAAACTCTGCTTGGAGATTATGTTCTAGATTTTCTTTACCAACATTAGGAGAAGATTTAATGAGCTGCGTAAACAAATTTTTTGGCAGGGTATTAACCTTTTTTCCTCTGGATGTTTTACGCCATTGATTAAGAACTGACCTCCAATCAGCTTTTAAACTCGAGAAATACCCAACATATAATGGTTGTAAAAGGTGTCTAGAATTGGGTACCAAACATATAAATGTTATATTATGCTTTTCACATATATTTAAGGCTTTTAAAGATATATGAGCACTTAAATTATCGCAAATCAGAATTTTTTTACCTTCCTTATTTATAATATTTGGAAAAAAGGGATTTAACAGCCACTCTTCAAATATTTAAATTTTTTTTTTTTTTTTTTATTTGCATTCACTCCCAACAAGGCTGCAAGCAACCACTATCAAGTTGGGAGTTACTAGGGAAAAAAAGAACAGAGTTATAGAGCAAGGAAACAGTTGACAGAAGACTTGAAAAGTTGAAGGTTGTATGAGTCAGGAAAACATGAAGATGGGAGAGAGTTCCAAAGGATTGAAGTGCGGAGAAAAAAATTAGATGAATAAAAGTTTTTAGAACATGCAGGGACAGATACAGTAAACAAATGAGACTTAGCTGAATGACGAGTAAAACGAGAATGAATTTTAGTTGATTGAACTAGAGATGATAACTCCTTTGAGCAGTGACCATGATAGTATTTGTAGAAAAGAGAAAGAGATGCAACTTTACGACGATGGGAAAGAGGTTCAAGCTTAGCAGATAGTTCAGGTCCAACAACACTTACAATGCGTTTTTGGACCTTGTCAAGAAGAGAAAGTGAATTGTTAGAAGAACCAGCCCAAATATGACAACAGTATTCCATACAGGGACGAATAAGAGATTTGTAGAGGTAGAGAATGGAATCAGAAGTAAGGAAATGGCGAGCACGATAAAGAGAAGCAACCTTAGCAGAAGCTAATTTAGCAATCGATTGTATATATGGTTTCCATGAAAGGTCAGTAGTAAGCGATAATCCAAGAAGACGTAAAGAAAAGGACTCAGTAAGAGGATTGCCATTCATTAATATAGGAATGTTGACCATATTACGGTAGTTGTTTGCAGTAAGCAACTGGGTTTTTTTAGAGTTGAAATTCACGAGCCACTGTGAACCCCAATCTATTACTGAAGTGAGATTGAATTCAAGATCAGCTGCTTGTTCTAGGCGATCGAAAAGAGAGGACTTTTTGTCAAGACAGGAGTATAAAGTTGAGTCATTAGCAAAAAGAGCTACTTTAGATGAAAGGTTGTCAGGAAGATTGTTTATGTAGATAAGAAACAAAACAGGGCCCAGGATGGAACCTTGGGGAACCCCAGAAGTTACTGGAAATAAAGAAGAGTGTTGGCCTTCAAGGATGACTTTAATAAACCGGTTAGAAAGAAATGATTTGATAATCTCAAAAACTTTCTCAAAAACACCATATAAAGCAAGCTTATGGAGAAGACCAGCATGCCAAACTTTGTCGAAAGCTTTAGATATGTCGAGAGCAACCGCCCTAGCCTCACCGCCTCCATCTAATGCACGATAAAATCTTTCAGTTACAGCAGTTAGCAAGTCGGCCGAAGAGCGAGAGGGTCGAAAACCGTATTGATTGTCTGACAGTAGTTTATTTGACTCAAGATAAGATGTGAGGAATTTGTTGATCAAAGACTCAAAGACCTTGCTAATAACAGAAAGTATACCGTAATATGGACGATAACTGGAGGGGTCAGAATGGAAGCCATACCGTAATATGGACGATAACTGGAGGGGTCAGAAATTTCTCCAGAGTTTTTGAATATTGGAACCACAGATGCCATTTTCCAACAAGCAGGAAAACAAGACTCAGTCAAACACTTGTTAAATAGTTTAGAGAGAATTGAAGAAAGTTCTGGAGAACGATTCTGCAAGACTGTGACAGAAATGTTGTCTGGACCACAAGCTGTAGACGAGTTTAATTGAGATATGACTTTAGCAACAGAAGCCGGAGTGATTTGAATGTCTAACAATGGGTCAACCTGTTTGACTGGAATGGAAGGAAGAGAATGTCCATAAGATTCAAGAGTGGAATTAGAAGAAAAGTTCTTTGCGAATAGTTCTGCCTTATCCTTGGGAGAGGTGATAAGATCAGTCCCACGAATGAGAGATGGAATGTTAGATCTACCCTTGTTAATAATGCTGTTGAAGATTTTCCAAAAGTCTTTAGAGCCTAACTTCTGCGATAAGATGCGAGATTTAGTGAACTGAGAATAATGGAGTTTAGCATCAGAAAGCACCTTTTTACATCGATTTCTTGCAATAATAAATAGCCGTTTGTTCTCAAGAGAGTTGTTCTTTTGAAAAAGATGAAAAAAATGACTGCGATTGGATATAGCAGCCGCACAAGAATGAGGCTTGACTTGAAAACGACGCGAAGGAATAAAAGTTTCCATTCCAGCCTGAATCCAGGAGGTTACGTAGGAGGCGCATTTGTCAGCTGAGAGAGAAAAAACATCAGCCGAAGGACCATCACGAATAAAATCACGAAAGGAATCCCAGTCAGCTTTAGGGTAGTAGTAGGTGGTGCGATGATTAGGTGAGCCCAAAAAAGAAGTACGAGAAGAAAGATTTATAGAGATCATTGCATGGTCAGAACCACCTAAGGGAGAAAAGGGAGAAACTGAACATAAGCTAGGGTCATAGAAAAGACATAAGTCAAGGAGTGAAGGTAAATGATTAGGGTTGTCAGGAAAACGAGTCACAAAGTTAACTATCTGAGTAAGAGATTGAGAAACGCAGAAGTTAAAGGCTTTAGTGCCAGCAGGATCAGTGGTGTTAGAACCAAGCCATTCAGTGTGATGGGCATTAAAATCACCAACAACAACAATATTGGCAGAGGGGTAAAGAGAGAGGGCATGGTCAATTTGATCAGAGATAACATCTAAGAGAGTGCAATCATGGGAAGAAGGAGAACGGTAAAGAACAAAGAGAAAGGTGATAGAGTGAAGAGGTGCTACGCGAAAGCACATAAAAGAATGGTCAAAGGATTCGAACCTGATTTCACGACAAATAGGGGAATTAATGCGTATGTATACCCCTAAACCTAGCATATGAATATTTGAGTCTTTACGAATCAAAGGATAGTACCCATCAACACTGACATCTGAAGAAGGAATTGCAGAATTTAAATTTGTTTCACTGAGTGCAAGCAAGTCTGGTGAGTTTTGCAGGAGGTAAGACTCAACTGATGGAAAGTTGCTTCGTAGACCGCGAATAATTGTAAAAGATATATTAAAATATTTAGGTGGTGGGGATGGTTTTTTAGGTTTTAAATTTTTGGTTACTTTGGTCATGATTTGGGTTTAATGAGAACTTGACTCATTCATACATAGAGCACATAGATAGAGCAATTGCCATCCAGCCACTGCAAGAAGTTGCCATTTTTGATCCTTCTGGTGCATTGAATTGTTTATGTAGATAAGAAACAAAACAGGGCCCAGGATGAGGGCCCTGTTTTGTTTCTTATCTACATAAGATGGAGGCGGTGAGGCTAGGGCGGTTGCTCTCGACATATCTAAAGCTTTCGACAAAGTTTGGCATGCTGGTCTTCTCCATAAGCTTGCTTTATATGGTGTTTTTGAGAAAGTTTTTGAGATTATCAAATCATTTCTTTCTAACCGGTTTATTAAAGTCATCCTTGAAGGCCAACACTCTTCTTTATTTCCAGTCAGACCAACTGTGTTTTCCTTTAAAAATGAAAAATGGTGGAATTAGTTTTCCTGAGGCATTTCCACAAAGAACAACAGTGTAACAAGTTTTTGTTGTGTTTCTTATATGTTCTGGATGGCGAGAGAATCGACGAAAAATAAGTTTTTTTTTTCCAGGGTCATCATGAAACCCTGTTTCATCCATATTGTAAATGTTATCTGGCGTTACTCCATTTAATTCCTTCTCTAGATTTTGAAAAAATAATTTTATTTGACAATAATTATTCTGTGCACGTGTCCTTGAAATACAATGAGATACTTTTTCTTTTAATGATGGATGCCTGTCAAGATAAAGTTTACACCACTCCTAACCTGGTCGGTTATCTTTAAACTGTTGTATATTTTTTCCACTATCATCCTGATAGATTTTGAAAATACTTTTAAAATAATTAATTCCAATTGGTATACCTTTGTCACTTAAATAAAGTAAGTGATTTTCAAAACAAAGTTCCTCATCAATGCTAAGGGCAATAGGGCGCCCTACTGATTTACAGTGTTTACTATTTAGCTTATAAAATAATGTTGCTTTAGTACTTTATAAATTTTAGAAGCTTCACCAATCGACATTTTTTCTAATTTAATTTTGGCTAAAGCCTCTTGAAGTGTAGAATTGGTGTAATTAGATTTAGTGCCATATTTTCTTGTGCCAGGATGAGTTGTCGAACATTTTCATGGCATTTTATGAATGCTAAAAATATAAAGATGATTTATGTTATTAATGAAAATTATTTAATTAATTGCATACTTGCTATTAATAAAATATATTATTAAATCTATCAAGATAGCCATAAATATCAAAAATTAATATAATATAATAGTAATAGATATTATAATTTTTGATATTTATAATATCATATATCATTATATAATAAAAATACTATAATAAAAGGATGCCTATTATTTATATATATATATTATTTCCGAAACACCTCTTAAAACCTGATGTTGTCTAAGTTATGATAATTCTTTTAATATATGCAATACTTTATCCACTAATATTAGTTTTGAATTTTTTTTATGCTACAGCCCACGGAAATTGAGCAAATAATGGGGTAGGAGGAACTTTGAAAAAAATAGCATGGATAAAAGTTTAAGACATTCATATTTAAAATACAGGCCAGTTTTATGAAGCTATATGCAAATAATTGACGGTAAATTTATAATATTTGATTGAAGATAAAATTGATCTACATTTTAGTCAGCTATATGATGTTTTATTATTGGCAGAAAAGGTTGAAGACTTTTACCTATTTCTGGAGAGTTGAGAAATTTAAGCATGAAAAGAGTATTACGACTATCAGACGACTAACGCAAGCAAACAAAAAAACGTTATTTAAAATACTGACCTTATTAGTTTATTTAAATATGTTTATACGACTTTTTGCTAGCTACCCTTTTATGTTAAACATGAACAAAAAATGAAAAATAGTTATTATTTGTTTATAATATTTTTATTTATAATATTTATAATAAACATTCTCTAAAAAAATAACGAAAAGGATTATATTGAAAGTTTTCTACAAAAAACAACTTAAACAAATTTTTCACAGCTGTCACAACCTCGATTGACTTTTTACTGACATATTGATGTCACAACACACGCACACTTTTAACAAACAAGAAACAGTACATCTCATTAAATGATGAAAAAACTGATTTAACGTCGATTATCTGCGGCGTCCCGCAAGGATCATAATCATAGGGCCTTTTTTATTTCTCATTTAAATAAATGACTTGAGCAAATTTTAAAATATCGTAAATTCTATCCTATTTGCAGATTAATTTATTTTATTCAAATAAAGAAGGTAATATTTTATATGAAATAGTGAACGAAGAGCTTACAAAACTAAATAAATGGTTTATAGCGAATAAATTATCTATAAATATAAAATAAAACAAAATATTCTCTCTTTGATCGTCTTCATGGAAAAAATACTCATTCGTTTAAAACTTCCTAATCTCTTTATTAATAACTTTTGTATCGTAAGAGAGAGTTTATTGTAGTTTTTAGGTGCTGTTTTAGAAGAAAATATGACATGGAGGGAGCACATAAATATAATCCTAAATAAAATTTCAAAAAATATTGGGCTTCTGTACAAAACTAAGCAGTCGTTTAATTATTTTTTATTCATCACTACCTAAATTATGCAAACGTTGCCTGGTGTAGCACTAACCAGGGTCGTCCCGAAGCAATTTTAATTGGGGGAGGGGGTCACGTATCTGTTTTTTGCCGACTAAAGTTGAAAAGTATTATTTTGTCGACTAATTTATTTAAATAAATTAAAAAAAAAAAATCATAGTTGGCCAACATTTGCCGACTGGCAATTATAGATCCAATATTGTCGAATAATAAAATTCGTAGTATGAGGGGGGGGGGGGGGCTAGACAACCCTTTTGCCCACTCCCCCAACCTTAGGATGGCCCTAACACTAACGTAACTAAAATAAATAAACTGCTTAGCAAACAAAAGCATGCTTTAAGAATAATTGGAAACATAAATCGCTTCAGACAAACTAAATTGTTGTTAATTAAATTTAATATTTTAAACGCATTTCAACTATTTATCTTTATCATATTATTTTTTTACAATTTACCTTTATTATATTCTTATTCTTATGTTCAAAGTTGTTAAAAAAACGGTACCAATCATACTTAACTCAATTTTTGGAAAATAAACCATCATTACCGAACATTTTTTTCAGTAAACAACCGAAATTCAATTGAAAATCGAAAAGTTTTCGTATTTTCATTATCAAATTTTTTATTTTAAGGGGCTTGGCAATAAGATCATATTTGTCTTCTTCTTGCCCCAGCCATGTATTTATATATTTGTATTTTTGTAAAGTTTTTTTTTTTTGATTGGCGAAATATATGATAAATAAATAAATGATACAACTATAGCATAAAATTTACAACATAATTTCCAGATAGTAATAGGTGACCAAAGGTACACGCACTACTTTCTGTAAAACTTATAGTACACTTTATGCTAAATAAAAAGTTTATTGGTTCCTTGCTTATATTTTCACCTTTTGCAGTAGGAATGTCATGACCATTCCATAAAATAGCCCTCGAAACGTTTTCAAACTCTAGTTGAACCCAATTTCTCATAAAAATTAGTCAATAACTCGAACAACCCAAGTCTTTTATTTGTTTTCTAGAAGTTTAAGTTGTCGGGAATTAGCTAATGTTTGGGCATTTTTATTTTTTGATGTAATTTTTTCTTTTTCTTTGTTTTTATAATTAGAAACTAGGACCTAAAGCAGTTTGCCTTTCTATGATTATTTTAAAAATAATTATAAGGAAAATATTTTTATCATATTTTAGGCTGCCTGAATGTTTAAATATATTTTTATCATTTTTTTATTTTGCTATTTCTCATTGATAGTATATTAAGTATGAGTTGTAGAGATACGAGCCGTGATTGCTCAGTTGGTTAGAGCGCTGCTAAAAAAAAAAAATGGTCGGAATTATCATCGGCCGTAGAAGCAGGATTGAATGTTCGAGTCCCGGCTCGACCTACTTAGCGTATGACTAGTACCTTGGTACCAATGCAACTCATCTCGATTAGCTCTACTATGACGATGTATCCTTCTCGAATAGTAAATAAGTAACCTAATCAAGTGAAAAAAATATATATATTATTTAATTTTTACTTTATAAAACATGCAAAGAAATATTGCATACATTACTAAATTCAATATTTGCAATAATAGAGGTGAAGTTACCTCCTTTTTTTGGCACCTAAGTTAGCTACATCCTAAGTTGTCGGTAGTTTATCACCCAGTGCTTATTTACCAAAAGAGGTTTTGTTAGATGCCTAGCATTAATATCATAGTTTCTATTTGTAACAATTAAAAACAAAACAAATATGTTGTATGTTTTAAAAATACAGATTCTGAAGTAATTAGGTTTAAAGTTTTAACTGAGAAAAAAATAACGTCTGGATATAAGATTACCATACGCTAATTTTAACAATTCATACCTTTAAAAGTAATTTATATATTTTTTTTGTTTCATATATATACAAAAATACAAAGCTACTTTTACTCTAAGCCATTTTTTAATTTTCTAAGAAATCTCTTTCTATAGCCCATGAGTTTAAGAGTTTTTTATAAACTGTTAAGTACGCACAGCTACTGAAGAGAAAACAGACGTTATTAGCTCGATAATTTATATTAAAAAACAACAACAACAACAACAACAACAACAAAATTATTTCACTATTTCCAATATTCTTTACTAGGCAATTGTCGTGTGCTTCTATTCCATTTTAACTTTTATAAAAAAACAATCTTAAAGAGTACGGGGTATAAATGGGGTACATAATTGGCGAAAAAAAAGAAGAGTATTCAACTACTTTTGGCCTTCATAATATGAGCATTTAGTTGCATTAGGACTTACTAAATGAAGGAGAAAGATCTTTTAATTACTAATCTATTTTAATTTTCTAATCATTTTAATTTTCTAATTTTCAAAAAAAAAGAAAACAAAAGTAAAAAAAAAAAAACAGTAAGAAAAAAATAACCTATAAAAATGAAAAAAAAAAAAAAACCCAACCTAAACTGCATGAATGAGCTACAATTCCAATGTAAAGGGCAATCAGGATTCTAAAATATAGTCTTTAGAATGAAAAGGCATGTCATATGAAACCACTCCTTACAACTTTCAAATTCAATCATTTTTTCTTCTTTATTATCAGGGAGACGACATATGCAGAATAGTGTTAAATTAAGTACTTCAAGTTGTTTTCAACTGAAGGGACTGTAGGCAAGCATATATTTGCTAAATTACTAAAAACATCTATAGCTTGAATATTTGAGCAAAGAAAGATCTTTAGAGTTGACCATTTCATTTGATAAATACTTTGTAGACATATCTGGTAAAGTTTTTGTTTCAATAAATTTGTCATCAATAAATTTGAAGGATATATCTATAATTTTTTTATTTATAAATTATTCTGTTCTTTCGGATAACCTTAATTTTACTTGTAATTGGGTTAAAGTATGTTAATTACAATTAAACTCACCTAGATAAGATTTATCTGAAATATTAACACTTTTTTAAATTTTGGGGTTGTTTATTTGAATTCAGACTTGATGGTAAAACAGATAATAGTGATTCAAAAAAAGTCTGGCAAATCAGTGATTTACAATGATTGTATTTCAACATCTGAAATCAAAACTTTTTTTCCAACCAAGATTTATAAATTAAGTTTAAAAATTCAAATTTTTCTTCAAATTCATTCATTCCACAAGTGGGGATAAATACTCACAAATTGGTTTACAAAGGTCCATGACAGTTTTAAATTTCTGGTCTTTAATTGTTACAGTTTTTTTAGTTTAGAAGTGAAGAATATTGAAATCCTGATTATGCCTAATATTCCTATTTTTTTTTGAGCAACCCAACTCCTTTTTTGATAGCTTAAATGCCAACGCCTTCTTTCATCTTCAGCTTTAAAAAAAACATCACCATTTTTTTAGCAATTGTGTGGTTACATGGAAGTTTCTTAGTAACTTGCAAAGGACAGCAACAAATATTATTTAAAATTATCAAATCAGCACAAGACGTTTTTTAACTCTGCAATAACAATTCCAGCAGCATAGGGAGTCAGTATTTTAACAATTTTATGAGTAACTCCATCTTCATCAGCCTCTATTTTATATGACTCTTTAAAAATTGATTAAATTTTGTGAGTCATTTGCTCAAATTTACTTGTATGCAACAAAAGAATATATTTTACAGCATCCGAAAAAGTTATTTGTCTGGAGAATTTGAAAAAGACTTAGACCTATTATTAGTGGTATATTCAAGATTGACCTACTTATTAGTTTCGTAGTATGCCTAGTACTTAACTCGGTATGGTAAGCACCATTTTGGTTGTAATATATTATCACAACATCTAGTGCTACTGTAGCAAACTGACCCAAAGTTGTATCAAACATTTTATTTTATTTTGTATGCACAACCGATTTAACTATTTTTTTAGATGATCTTTTTCAATTTTTCTTAAGGTTTTTTTATTTAAAAATCTATTAAATGCTTGTAAAACAAGAAATTTACAAAGTTGAATTTCAGCTGATGGCATAACCCTGGAAACTGCACCTATTTCATTTTAGTCTTTATCGAGAATTACAACTTTTACTTTGTTAAGACTCAGTATGAGCTCAATTTATGCAAACACATCTTGCAGGGTACTTTTACTTTCTTGTGCTACGAAAGCATAACCAACAGCTTGACCTGTTCCATTTCTGTCTTCAATTAACAAAGTAACTAAAGGCATTCTTAATTTGTTTGTACAATATGTGCAGTTAATCATTAAGACTTCAAAAAACATTTTCAAAGATCTGTTTCAAGTCTCAAGTCAAGCTTATAAATAAAGTGAATTGCAGAATACTGTCTGAATCAACTTGCACAGATAATATAGCTACAATACCTTTTCCATTTTTAAAAAATCAAACTTAAACATTACTAAAATATGTTATTTAGATCAAAATAAATTAGTAATTTAGTACTTATTACCTAACAATTGATTTAGTCACATCTCTTTTGATTATAAAGAAAGTAAAACTTGATTATGTCAGTGATTTAAACTTTTCATTTATATAAACAGGGGAACTTCATTTTTTTAAACATAGGTAATATGCTTATATGCTTATCCATTATTTTTTTAGCATTTTAGAAAAATCTTTTTTCTTTAAGATGGGGTTATTTAAATGATTGCTGTGCCACTCATAAACATGTTCCAATTTTCTTTTCATGTGCGAAACACTGAAACATCCATAGGCTGTAAAATGTGCGTAACATTAGGATATAAAGCCAACAAAAAAATTCCATTTTGATTGCAAAACTGAGTTGTTTGCATACTTAAATTGGAAACATGTCCATTGACAAATAAAATAACAGGAAAAGCTATATTATTTATTTGAAGCCAAAGGTGAAAAAATGTTTGCCAAGAATTCATATAATAGTTCCGACTGCATCCAACTGGAATCACTTTTTCCTAGTGCCCAACTGGAAGGAAAGTTTAGAGTTATTTCCATATGCAACAGCTCTTATTTTTAAATCACTTATTAAATCTTATTTTTAAATCACAAACAATTTTACAACACTGCCGTTGCTATGCTAGTTATCAGTACTGCGAGACACTCCCTGTCATATGAATTAACTTATTTATCTATTGTCTTATCTCTCTTTCTTGCAAAAACTTTAGTTCTTTTTGGGTTAAGAATAAAGGCGGTCTCATTGCAGTTAAAAAGCTGCGAGGACTTGTAAATAACTTTTTTTAAGTATTCTTTAACTTCTGCGAACCACCATAAAATACTGTCCTGTGTCACTGATGAACAGGAAAATTTTAAGTTTTGGCTTATACGTTTAGATATACTTTCATTTCTTCTTAAAAATCCGTGGATCCTTGTCATCCCAGGACAATTGTTAGTAAAAGAATTGTCTCTACTAAGGTCAGTCACTATAATATCACATAATCGTTGTACACTATCTTGAAGGCCATTTTTAGGACTCAGCTAGTAATAATTATTTCCTCTTCATAGCTTAAGACGGTTTGAGGTCCCATTTTTCTTTCAATAAGTGACTTGCCTTCCAATTTAAATTTTAGAATAACTCTTGGTACACCATGTTTTTAGCTGCTGACCAGACTGGCGTATAACTATTTCTTACATCTTCGATGGCTTCCTTTATTGTTTTCTCTGAGTATTTTCGAAATTGACCTTTTGTGTCAGACATAAAAAACCTAAAACAATACAAGAAAAAATGGGTACAGAAGTTGACACATCCTTGTTCTAGTATTTGACCACCTTGTCATTTATTAGATAAACCTAACTTGTTATGTTAAAAATATAAAAACAAGTGTAGTTTGCTAAAAGAACATGGAGCATGCATGTTACGATAAGTTAAGATAAAAAAGGAATAACTGAGTAGTTGACCACCCCTGGTCAATTACTAAATTATCTAAATTTTCTGAACCAATATATGACCACCCCCATAACTGACTACAGATGGCAGTAAAGAGATTACAAATAACTTTTAACCTTACCCAGTGGGCACCGGACCAAAAAAAGACGTCTTTTGAACGCTTAAAAGACGTTCAAAAGACGTCTAAAACGTGTATAAGATGTTTAAAAGACTTTTTTTTTACGCCCGTGTCCACTGGGTAGTTACCTTAGTATAGTTAATAAAATAAGAAAAATTTATATAGAATTGTTACATTAGTTTAAGATGCCATAGTGTATTTAAAAATAAAATGGCATTTAAAGTATATATTTTTAAATATTGTATTAACTTCATAATTTTTAAAACGAAAAAAAATTAATTTTGTAATGTTTTTTAACATAACTTTATATAAAATATAAATTTATAGATCTTGTAGTTACTCTGATTGTTAAAATATATTATAAATTTATAAACAAATCTGAAAAATAATAAGATCTGTAAAAAGAAGAAAAAATTTAAAATGATAAATTTTGCGGTATCATTAATATATATGCTTGTAACGAAACAAACCAGATTGAAGATTCTTTTTTTAAAGAAAAATCTTCTCAAAATCACCATCGCTCGTCCAAATTTGAATAAGATTTTAAACATACTTTTTAGGTGAAATGAGCATTATAGTTTAATAATATGATCTGTTCTGATCGTTCATTGGCAATTTCTCTTAATTATATGCTCTTTCTTGGTCGGAATTCTAGTATTTTTTGTGAAAATTGATAGCAATATTGTATTTCGGCAACGTTTTGATTCACTCTTATATTGCTCCAATGTTTTTGTTGAAAATATCTGGGAACTTTTTTCACAGATAAGGTCCGCGATATTTAATTGAATAGCGAGTGAATTTTAAATTATTTTAGAAAGAACAAAGTTGTTATCTAAAAACTTTGTTGAATACTTATTATAAATTTTATCAAAATAAGTTTGAAAGATTTTTGGGGATAATCCCATTTTTGTTTTAAACATAAAAAATAAAACTTAGTGTAAATTGAGTTTAAACACATTTAAAGTTTTTTTTTTTTTTTAGTTATTTACGTGCCTCAAGAAGACCAAACGGAGTACTTCCGCAGTACTCTTGACACAGAGTACTGCGGAAGTGCATTTAACCAGGAAGTTCACGCCTCCTTCCTTACCGTGACGCGAAAATTTGTCCAGAGCTCCTACCGTACCTGGATCTCCTGCTTATAAAGCAAGCGCTTTAACCTCTGCGCCACGGCCGCATGTACTGAGCGCACATGTAAATATGGCTTGCAAGGAGCATTTTCATAGACTTCAAACACATGTTTTTGTTTTTGTAAATTTTCTTTCATTTTGTATGGCCATTGCTAGCCTCCACATTTTTTCAGTAAGACAAATAACTGTGAATAAAAGCAAAACAAAATTTTTTTCAGGAATGTCGCACTTATAAAAATTTTGGCCTTAAACATTATTGCGATATTTTTTGAGAGTGTTGTTTAAATACTATTTGTATGGGAGTACCACAGTAAATTTCCACAATAAATCCAGTTTTACTCCTAAAGAGTTTACGTATGTTTTTTTATTAATATGAGTATTATTAATTATTAAATTTTGTAATTTAAGAGGAATGCTTTCTGATTTATTTACTTTTTGAAAAAGTAAATATTTTGTTTTATCCACAATTAGTGAAAGTTTGTTACTTACAAACCATTCATTAACTCTACTTAACTGTTCGTTAACCATTTTAAAAAATGTTTTAGTATCTCTGTGGGAACAAAAAAGATTGGAGTTATGAGCAAACAAAAGTATGTCTAAAAGATTTGTAGCTAAGTATAAGTTGTTTATGTACAACAGAAATAAAAATAGTCCTAAAAATAGAGCTCTGAGAAACCCCGCAAGTTATAGAATATGGAATTGTGTTATTTTGATCATAGTATAAAAAGGTCAGTGGAATTTTTTTTCAAAATCAAATTGCTTGCAATACTACATGTCATTCTCTTATATATATTGCCTATTATACATTATTCTCTCCATTATTCTTAGCCTATTATACATTATTCTCTCCATTATTCTTAGCCTATTATAGATTTTCTCTCCATTATTCTTAGCCAATTATACATTATTCTCTCCAGCAATTTTGAAAAACAAGGTAGTATAGATAAAGGCCTGTAGTTTAAAGTATTTGACTTATCTCCAGATTTAAAAATTGTTGTTATTCGGGCAATTTTTGATTTGTCAGGAACATACCTGTCTTAAATGAAAGATCAAAAACAAAAAAAAATAAAGAAGGTTCAATAATATTAAATACTGATTTGATAATATTAAAACTAGTTTTATCAAAACCTTCTCTTTTTTTACTTTTGAGACTACTAAATGCTCCTCTCAACTCGCTAAGTAATTGCTAAACATTATTCAACCACTGTTTAATCTGAGTATTAAAAATTAAAAAATTAAAAAACATACGTTGAACACAACTCCATGTAAAGAAATATGGTCTTTTATGTCATGAAATATTAAAGAATGGCTTTCAAATTTTGAACATTTTTACACATGCATACTTGTTTCTAAACTTTTTTATGAATAAGAAAATTTTCTGTTTAATATTGTCAAATAAATAAAGTGAAGAAAAAGTTAATACAAAAAAAAAGAAAAGTGAAGTAAAAGCAAAATAAAAGAGAAAAACTTTTAAACGGAAATATAGAGAGAAAAAAAAGGAGAGCCTGATAAAATAAAATAAAACAAAAATAAAAAATCAATAGTAAAAAAAAAAATTCGAATACGAATTAATCGAACCCGCTGAAGATTTTTTAAAAATAGTTTTTTATACATCACTTGTGATTGTTTTCTGTTTTCTTATTAATGTTTTTGTGTTTTTTTTAAAGATTTGTTGTTATTATTTTATAGATTTTCTGGAAGATTCTAACACTTTAATTATTTTACTTATCTTCACACCTGTTAACTGTAACTTTTACTTAAAACAATCTTCTTCTTTTTTCCAACAATATTACTACTGTGATTCAGTTGTCTTTTGTTATAATTAATGATTTGTGTTTTTTTGTTCTTTTTTTTTTTAATTATGACAAAGCACAACGTTAAAGATCATGGAAAAAAACAGCATATCCAGGTTCATTGCAATTTCACTATGACCATTCGCTTCGCAAAAAACTATACTTCATTGCTAAAACGAGTTACCTGCTCTTCATGAGTCGATATTTTTGGTTGAAGCAAAAGACTTTAGAGCAGCAGTAATTTCCCGTGGTCGTTTTACAATATTTTATAGGGTCAGACTGAGCTGAACGTCTAGTGCCCAGAAGCCTGTAAAGCAAGATCTTTTATTGTGCTGAAAATAAAAAGAACTTAGGTTTTTTTATTTATTAAAATAATCAATATAACTTGTAAATAAAAAATTTAATATTAATGAACGAAAGCAACACCAGACATTCATATGCTGACGATTGATATTGCCGCAGCCTAAATAGCATCATAAAAATACTTCTAAAAGAGTTTACTGTAGGTACATAAATTCCATCCTGCGCAAATTTATTCTAACAGTTTGCAACAAGTTTTTTAAAAGCGCTAAAGTTCTGGTAACCTTTGATTAGTTAAGGTTTTAAACAGGTCATTTTTTTAAATTATAAGCTGAGTTTGATGAGAAAACGTAAACAGACCAACGTTTTTTATTTTTTAAGTTCTTCAACAGCGGCTTTCTGTGACAAGACTTGAAGTTTGTATTTTAGTTTTAAATAATTCCTATATTTAATAATTTGTTAAAGAAATAAACTATTTAAATACAATAATTCTTTGGTAGTATAAGCGAAGCAATTTAATTGCTATAGACATCGATAAAATAAATTAAAATAAATTTATTTTATACCGTCGTCAAAAAAATAAATTTTTTACTTATTTGGAATTAAAATCTCCGTATGATTTCAATACAGTAGAAAAAAATTATTCTGAAATACACAACACTATCAATAACTCAATTTTTTCAAAAAGTGTTGATCGGACTAGGTAATTCTAACGTCGTGAACAGTGAATTATTTAGAATATTAGAAGGTAAATGCTGTGTTAACAGCAGTCAGTTATTTAGAATATTAGAAGGTAGATGCTGGGTTAACATTTCAAAAATAAAAATGTTTGTTACAATTAAACGTCTAACGCATTAAAATACTTTTATATAAATAAAATGCATGCTAAGCCAATAATATATTAAGAACAACAATGATATAAAAAAATAATCTTAATGTTAACCTTTTGTTAAGCATGCTTTCAAAGCAGTTTGTTAAAAAGTTAAACAGCATGTCATTATTTCCTTTCTTTGCGAAATCGTTTGTGAATGTCTAGATTTTACAATCAACCTAATAATAACTTTTTATTATAGATTAAAAATTTTTGTATTTGTACAAATTAAGTTTTTTGTAATCAAAAGGTTTAAAACATTCTATTGAAAAATATGTCGATAAAACTATCATCATACGATTCGAATCCCATCTTCTAATCCATTATCTTATTTGTAGCTTTTTTGCGGAATTCCTAGCTAGTCTCAGCTGAAAGCAAGAATTAGTTTGCGACATTATTTTACACCTACACACACACACACACACACACACACACACACACACACACACACACACACACACACACACACACACACACACAAACACACATATATATATATATATATATATATATATATATATATATATATATATATATATATATATATATATATATATATATATATATGTATATATATATATATATATATATATATATATATATATATATATATATATATATATATATATATATATATATATATATGTATATATATATATATATATATATATATATATATATATATATATATATATATATATATATATATATATATATATATCGGACTAGCTAGCTTTATAGCAATTTTCAAGCGATATTTTTTTCTAATTTTCTTTTTTCCTAATTTCTTTAACATCTGTAAAAATTAGATTTTTAGTGTTGAGTCTATTATAATTATGAAAATAATTGAACTTTAAACATTGCGATTTATAGCAATGTGTCGCTAGCTACATATGGCAGCTTTGTTGCTAGCTACAAAATTTCTACAAATCTATAGCTGGTTGATAGCTACATATTAAAAATTTTTAGACAGCGATTTTATTACGATATGAACCTAGTTACAATAGCCAGTGGGTCTTTACCTTATTAAGCTAGCTGTCCTCGTAAATTGCTGTCTTTCAATTGTTACGATTATAGCAAATAGTTTGTTATAATCGTAACGATTATAGCTAGCTATTTAAATATCAGGGGCGGGTTTTGTCACAAAGGAATACTATATTTACAAAGGCTTCGTTTGTTTTTACAAGAACTTTTTAAGTCATTGTGGTTGTAACATCTGCAAGGTGTTCCTAAGTTCTAAATCTGAAGATCTTTGTGTTTACATTGTAGTTTATATTTTTGTGTTGGTTTAATTAACATAATCAGCCAATTATAATATTATTTCTGTTTTTTCTTCTATTTTTCAAAATACAATCTTTTTATTTTTAAAACTTTTATGAGTGGAAAGTATTCTTGAATCACAATTCGTGTGTTGTATTTATTCTTTAACCTTAGAAGCATACGATCCATTTAATTAACTTTGCGGATTGATACATTCATTCCAAACCATTTTTTTTTAAATGAAAATTCTCAATATATTCGAGCTTAATGTTTATAATAATTTATGCTTTATATAATAAGTAGGTCAAAAAAGTCTAATGGTTTTTCAATAAAAACAATTTTTAATTGCCTAAATTTATATTTTTGACCCAATTTTTTCGTTAATATTGAATTTATATCAAAAAAAAATTAGAAGTTAATATTCTTAAAAATTATCCACTAAAGTAGAAAAGGTCAAAAAAGTCATTTTTTAACTTACACTTTCATTACCCCCTAATCATTTTTTAACTTTTCTGTTGTATAATTTAATAAAATTGCAAAAATAAAAAAGCTAAACAAAGTTCAAAGAATTAAACAAGATCGAGGATTATCTGCACTAAAGTTAGCAAAAGATTTACTAACAGATCATGATGTAAATCCTCACACTGTAACAATTGCTTGAGAAATCAAGGTTTTGTATGAAGGGTTGCTCCGAAAAGTTCTTTTTGAGTAAAAAAAAAGAACAAAAGAAAAGATTGGTTTGGGCTAAGAAACATTCGAATCGGACTATTGATTAATGGCGAAGAGTTTTGTGGTCCAATAAATAAAACAAAATAAAACAAAAACATCTTTGTTTGGTTTTGATGGTATCATACGCAAATGGAGAAAAAATGGTGAACGCCTAAACCCTAAATGTATGAGACCATCTGTCAAGCATGGAGGAGATAACATTAAGCTTTATTATAACATTTCAATTTTACATGTACTTCTAACTTATTTTTTCCTCTTATCAAAGGTTGAATGATTGTTTGGGGCTCCTTTGCTTGGAGTGGTGTTGGTGAACTTGAATTCATTGACGGAATAATGATAAAAAAGGCTTAGTCTGATATTATGAAGCGAAAACTAAGATCATGCGCCAGAAGTGTTAGCATATCTCGTAATTTTATCTTTCAACAGGATGGAGATCCTAAATACACATCAAAAACAGTATAAAGATGTTAGGTTTGGTTCCTCAGTCACCAGACCTAAATCCGATTAAAAGTTTATGGAATCTTTTTAAAATTAAAGTAGCTGATCGAAAACCATCCAGTTTGTGGCAAAAAAAAAAGCAATTCTCATTGAGGAATGGAAACAAATTTGATAAAAATAGCTTTCGTTAGTTACATCTAAAGCCATTAATCTTATTAATTGGTTGCAGTCACCATACGTTTCAATTTGTTTTTTTAAACTCTTTCAAAATCTGACATCTAAAGAATCAACAAGTAGAGACTGCCAATATGTTAGGCTTATTGGTAAACTTTAGGCTGTTTAAATAAGAAGTTTAGTTACTGAACTACCGGAAAAAATGCTACAAACTCACTAAAATGCATGTAATCATCTTGCTGAAAAGTAGTTTTATAAAGAACTGTAATAAAAAAAACTTTAAGCCAGTTAGGATATTGGTTGCACCAAATATTTTATTCATCACATGAGCTGCATGCCTAATTGATGTGGTGTGTGCACATTAACTAGAAAGCTGGTTTTCTTAATGCAAAGGACGTTATAGTGGTATTGACTCATCCCAACCTCTCCCTAGTGTTACTGGATGTTGTGCCCGAACACAATTCAATGATTTTACCAAACATGTTATAGTATTCAAGAATAGTCTGATCACTTTCTTTCAAGTTTTCATTTTTTAGAGTATGGGTGATAAAAATATGATTTTGAAACATTTTTGCATTTTAGAAAACTCAATTTAAAAAGTTAGTAGTTAAAGCTTTACAAAAATTTTTTTATTTGAAGTAAAGAGGCCATCATTTAACCATCACTAAACTTTATATACATATTACGAAAATTTTATTTGAAGTAAAGAGGCCATCATTAAACCATCACTAAACATTATATACATATTACGAAGCACAATCTTTTCATTAAAATTAATTAAGAATTATTGAAACATAGACATCTTTGTAAAACGAATTAGCAAAGTTATATTATATGTAACATTTGTAAAGTGTATATCGCATTACCCACAATATAGATGTTAGAAAAGTTAAAATTAGCAAAGTTTTGTAATATTTATAGAAATCTGAGTACATAAATTATTCAAAATAACTTTAATAAACAATTGATTCAAATCAAAATGCGTTGCATATAGTCCGAATTTATTGATAACTTTTGACATAAAATGCTTTTTAAAATCTTTTTTATGAGAACACTTGCCACGCATAATCCAAAAAGTTTTTTATCTCCAATTATTGCTCCTAGCCAGTTTTTGGTTCTTCTCATTGTATTAAGTGTTCTTCCAATTAAGATGTTCTTCTTGTAAGAGTTGAAGAAATTTAATTTCCGTTCCTGACTACAAGAAGAAAATGATAAAGATCTAGTCGGATTCAGAATGGTAGGGGTACAACCAGGGTTGAGGAGCCGTAAGAAAATGGATCAGCTCAAAGTTTTTTAATTTGTGACTCTTACTTTAGGAACTATATATATATATATATATATATATATATATATATATATATATATATATATATATATATATATATATATATATATATATATATATATATATATATATATATATATATATATATATATATATATATATTAATTTGTGGCTCTTAAGTACTTTACTCCGGCTCTGGCTCCAGCGGCATTAAATATTGTTAAAAAATTTCGATTACATTTTTTATATATTAAAAAATTGTTTTTATGTATTAAAAATAATTGTTTTCAGAAAGTATAATATGTTGCTAGTTCCCAGTTAAACAGACATGGAATGGAAAGAAAGTTTTTCCAAACTGCTAAATTGAATTAAAAATTCAAAGTGAATGGAGCCAAAAAGCCGAATAGTTTTTAACGGCTCCGACTTCTTCCTAAAACCTACGGCCCTGGCTCACATGGCTTCTAATGTTCTCCACCCCTGGGTACAAATGCAACTGGTGCACTTATCTGCAGACGCCCATAATTCTTTCTTCTTAAAAAAAATACTTTTAATTTTTTTAAAGATATAAGAAGCTTTTTTTAATTTCTTTTTTGTTACTGTGTGTTGACCTCATTGCGGATACTAATAATATTACTATTGAAAAAAAAAACATCAGAAAATTCTAAAAGTTTTTGTATTAAAGGAGCTTGCTTAATTAACTGTCAATGAGGACCTTTTAAATTTAACTTTAATGGGGGCATGACTATTGCTGCTACAGTAAAAAATACGCAACACCGTGCCTGCGTGTCAACAACCTGACTAATAATTTTTAGTTTTTACATCTATATTTTGAATACTTTATTTGCCTGTTTTACTAATTTGAAAAAATTAATATGCGACCTTACATTTGCAAACTGCTAACAATCCATAAAAAATGCAAAATATACGCAATTAATTTCAAATTTATTTTAACTTTTGTTAAAGAGATATTATTGCTTGTTTGATATGCACTTCTGTTTTTGCTTACACATTTTGAAATAAATGATTAAAACAGTATTTTTTTATTTTTTTTATTGACTCAAAGAAGTTTATTATTTTTATTTAGAAAGAATATTATATCAACTGTAAAGTAGTAATTGTTTGCTTTAAAACAATTTCGCACAATTTGAAAAAAGCTTAAAGTCTGCAAAACTTTATGTGACCTAATTTGAATCGCATTGATAATATTACATGCAAGTCGTTTAGCTAATTATGCTATGTCAGTTATTTCTAGCTATGCCAGTGTTACTTACATTAACTTAAGATAGCGTTAGATTATGGAAAAGAAAATTGGTGTTCTTATAGAAATGGCATTATGTGACGCTTTTGTAGTATTATTAACGTATTTTTATTTTAAGGGAATCAATTACTTTTCTAGTATTATCAACGTATTTTTTTTAATACAAAAAAACAGTGGAAACAAATTACCCCTTATTTATTAAAAATAAAAAAGCAAATTCTAAGTAACATATTATAAAGTATGTCATATATACAGGAGATCATTTATTAATTAACATGGTCTTATTTCATTCGTTATTCTTTTGTAAACAAATTTTGCAAAATAAAAACTAGTACAAAAATGCCGCTTTAGTAAATATACTTCAGCAATAAACGTCGTTTTTATACCTATGATGGAGTTATAAAAAAAGAAAGAAATAATTTTACAATACTTATTTTTTTGGGTTGTTATTGCCATGAATAAACGCTTCAAGTTTTATAAATAGATGCTACAATAGTTATTCTAACTTTATAATTCAAAGTACAATGTTCATTAACATTTAATAGTTGTTTTATTTTGAAATACCGATCTAATAATACAATTGGCTTGTAAATAAATAATAAGAAAATGTAAAAGTTGTTTATGATTATATCAAGTGTAGCGTTTTTTAGCGTTTAATTTCCAGACATGGAGCAATTTATATGCTTATACTTATGTCAAAGACAAACGCTTTGAAAAAGATTGCGATGATTGGAGCTTGGTACGAAAGAGCCCTAAAATTTTGGAGTTTTTCCCATGTTTTGAAGTTAGCTATAAATATATATATATATATATATATATATATATATATATATATATATATATATATATATATATATATATATATATATATATATATATATATATATTATATATATATATATATATATTGTAATGAGTCAATATTTAATATAATAATATTAAATATTGACTCGTTAACGTATCGTGTCAATAACGCTATTAAAATCCCCTTATTTCGTTTTGATTATAAACAAAATAAGTAAACTTAAAAAAAAAAAACTTTTTTTTTAAAGTATATATATATATATATATATATATATATATATATATATATATATATATATATATATATATATATATATATATATATATATATATATATATATATATATATATATATATATATATATATATATATATATATATATATATATATATATATATATATATATATATATATATATATATATATATATATATATATATATATAGACACACACACACACACACACACACAGATCGCGACGACGTTTTTTTATGGATGGGAGAGGGGCTCAGTATATTTTTAAATTATAGTTTTAAATTATGTTTTATGCTTTACTTGAAAAATCAGGAATCCGGTGGAGAGGCTAGGTCTCCTTCGATCTCTGATATACGAAGAGCATTTTTCTTATAAGAGCTAATCCATATTTTTATTGTTTTCATTAAAAAAAAAATCTAATTTGGTCAAATAAAGTCAATAACTGCGTAATCAAAAATAAAGATAATGAAATTTTTTTATTTATTCTAAAATTAAGTTTTAAAATTAGAATTAGAAATTAGATTTGTACCTTTTTCAATAAAGTATCCCAATGTTGAAAAAATAAATTTTAGAAAGAATGGACTTTTTGAAATCATAGTAATTATGATAAAAACAATGATAATAATAACAGTAATAGTAATAATAGTTTAATAATACTAAATAACAATATTAACAACAATAATGTCAATTGTAATAATACTAATAACAATATTATTATTGGTAATAATAAAATACTAAAAACCTAATGTTAAGACAATTTGTAACAAATATTTATATTAATATAAAAATAATGGAAATCAGAAAAATTTCGTCATAATATCGAATTATGCATCTCGGTTTTTTAATAGACGCTCTAAAGTAGCCATTTCGTTTGTTATTCTACAATTTCATTTGTGGAATTTATTGTTTTTGATATCACAAGTCGTAATAACACATTTTGTAACGAGTAGCAGTTTATTTCTTTAACGACCAAAAGCACCGTCTGTTTACTCTATGATAACTTATAGGTACATCCTGATTTTCTAATTTGCTTCTTTTATAATCAGAGATTGACTCAGTTTTTATTAAAGATTTATTTAAATTACTTTTGGTTTATTACGAAGAATATATGTATAAACTTTTAATATAAAAAATTTACTCTGCTCAATTTACAATCTCAAATAAGTTTTATTTTACGGAAGAAAAAAGTTTAAAAATGTTTTAAAATATTTTACTTAAATTGGTTTTGTATTGCATCTTTTTTTTTTTTTTTACTTCTTTTCTATATTTTACATTGTTGAAATTTATTTGTACTAGTAATCTTATGATATAAAATACTTGTAAATATATATAAAAAATTAAAAATTACTAATTTTTATATAAAATTTATTGAGACTGATCATTTATTTTTCGCTCAGTTATAGTTAAGTACATACATCTATTATTGCATATGGTGAAATTTATAAACTTCTGGAAAGTTTGTACATGTATGGAGCTTTTCTTATCTGAAGACAGTGGATATTGGTGTGAAGCTCAACACTGACTGATTTCAGTAATTTGTGGATGTAATCTTTTTGAAAATAACCACCTAAATAATCTGCTATTTCTAATACGTGAGGAAAATTACCAAATATTTTACATACTGTCAAATAAATTTCTGTTGAGAAATAGATACCTATCTTTCTTAAGCCTTGTTTCTTCCATAACGTAAATTGTATTGGAAATTTAGGTATTTCAATAAAACTATATACTTATTTATTTTGAAACTGAACTGCTATGAGAATGCCAGCACGAAACCGTATGTTACCGAATTTTGGTCACTGCTTAGTTGAGTATAAAGATATGCGATTTTTAATTATGGATCGTCCTTCAAAATCTAATATTGTGCAGTTTGTTGAGGTATGTAGTTTTCTAATGTGATAAATTTTTTGTTGCAAAAATTTCTATCAGTTCTCTTTTTTATACATATTTAGGTATCCTACAGTTATGCGGCCTAAAATTTTATTTTTTCGCTCTTCAGTAGAGGCTTTACAAACAATAGGAATATAACTGAAATAATAAATGAAAAAAGATTGCTGCCCCATGCCAAACTCTCAGTCGATGTAGCAGCACTTCCTTGTAGCAGCAGGCTATGAGATAGTCGATGTAGCAGCACTCCATTGCGAGTCAGGCTATAAGATAATCAATGAAGCAAAACCCCCTGGCGCAACAAGTGCAAAAATATAATTATTTTAGGCTGCATAACTGTAGCTTTACCCATATATATATATATGCTAATCTTTTAAAAATTTATTTTTAATTAGTCTAAAAAAAATTTTTATGGCATCTTGCATGATAATTTATTATAAATTTAATTTTGAATCTCATTTTTATAGTGATAGATTCAATATAAAAATATTTAATTTTGTGATATTTCAGGACTTAAAAGAAGGTTTTAAGTTTAAGTATTAAAAAGAGTTTTTATAATTATTTAAATAGTTTTGAAACCTGATATTTTAAAAACTGGATAAATTTTTATTAAAAACAGAATATTTCACTAATAATGGGGAAAAAATATTTTTGTGATGATATTGTTTCCAGTGATAAGATTTTTATGGAAAATTCACTTTAAGTTTCATGATAATTTTTGCTCCTGATTTGTGATAAAACTGTATAAAATAATGAATATTAAAATTCACTCTAAGTTTCCCGATGATTTTTGCTGCTGGTTTGTGATAAAACTGTATAAAATAATGAATACAGCAATGTTTACATTTAAGCAACTAAGTTTTTTATCACTAAAATATTCACAAGAACAATTTTTGCAATAATTTTTTTTTGTAAAATAAAATTATAATGGAATAATAACTAGTTTAATTAATTTTACATTGAAATTCTTCCTATTTTTAAATCATTCCTTTTAACATTTGAACAAAAAGAACCGTATGCCCATTGAATTTATGAGGAGCAAATTGAACTAATAAAAACAATTTCAATTTGTTTTATTTAGCCAAAGATGATAAAAAATGTAACAGGAACAAAGTTAAAAGTTTTAAACCTGAAAGGTAAATAAAATGTATGGGAATGGTACTGCCTTTTTTCGCGTAGACATCATGTTAAAATTTTTATTGCACTATGTTTAATATGTTTAATTTTTTTATATTTTGATAACTTTATTTTTTTTTACAAATATACATACATATATTTTGATTACATTCGATAAAATTATGTTTTGAAATGCAATGCAATAATATCTTGAGCCGACGGAAAACTTCGAATAACTGATGAGGTGTTTGACAAGTGGAGCAAAAGAATATTTTTGAATAAACAAAATTTCGAATAACTGCTGGTTCAAATAACTAATGGATATTTGCATGAGTTTATTAAGTAAAAATTACAGGGAATAATATTTGCTTCAAATAAGCGGAAAATTCAAGTAAGTGCCAGTTTAAACAGCCGGGAGTTTACTGTATATAAGATTTATTTATAAGTAAAATAAAAAATAATAATTATTCAAAAAAAAATTTTTTAAGCGACGAATTTAAACAGCGATAGTCTCTTTAACAAACTTAATATAAGAATCATTAAAGTTAATTCACTTGAAAAAAGAATGATTTTGTTGAGAAGGAAAAAAGACAAACTTTGTTGAAAGCTGTTTGAATTAAATAACTTTGATCTTTGTTTCTTATGTTTTTAAATTATTAAAATGCATTTAAATAAAGTAACAAATCACTGCTAATGATCTTTTATTAAAGTGGTAATGAATAATGAATATATTTTATTATATTTAAATAAGTAAATATAAGTATAATTATATATAATAAATTAGTATATATAATATATTTTTTATAATAAATGTCTTTAAATAAAATAAAAAATCATATCAACATTTTAAATAAACAATTTAATTATTTTTGCTTTTGTTTACGTTACTACGAAAAATTATTAAGAATCTTTTTTTTTTCAACTTTTAAATGTGCGCATTTATTAAATCATTGTTAGATGTAAGTTGTTACTTTATTTAAAAAGGGTTTCACATATATTATAAAAACATATTTTATAAAAACACTAGTAAAAATAAACGATTTAAAGTTATTTATTCCAAACGTAATTTAGATAATCTTATCGTTATATTTTATTATTTACTTTCGTTAATTTTTAGTTTTAGTTTTTTAATTTTAGTTTTAGTTGAAATATATATATTTTTTTTAATGAAGATTTATTTGCTTCTTTTATAATAATTTTTTTTTAATTTTCTTCAGAGTTAAGTTAAGATTTTTTCAGCGCGTTTTTAAAATGTATACAAATTTTCAAAACATATTAATAGCCATAGTCACTTACTACCACCTGTGTTTGCTAATGGGAAGCCTTGGCTATTGGTGTCAGAAGTTTTCATGTGTAAAAAATATTTATCCTCATGTTAAGCAATTTTAAGAGACGAGATATATTGCATGACCCAGTCAACAAAATTATCTGTGGTCATTTACATGCTACGTTAAAAAAGGAATTGCGACAGAAAAGTTGAAGAAATTTTTTTTAATATAAGTTCAATGGGAGGAATTGCCTCCTATTGAACTTATATTGCCCTTGCATGAATGGTGCAAAATAGTTAAAGAATCTATTATTGATATTTACATAAAATGTTTTTTATTTTTTCTGTTTATTTTTAATTAATTTATCTAGATTTAATTTAGGTTTAATTAAAACATTAATTTTGTCTTCTTTTTTTTTAATTATTTTGTTTCATAATTATATAAAATGTTTTTTGTTTTTCAATTTTTTTTTATTTTTTATTTAATTTTACTGTCCCTAATTTAGTTAAATAAAATGTTCCTTTGGTATTCTTATTTTAATATTCATTTTGAATTCAATCAAAGCTTCTTTTGCTATTTTAGTTTTAATATTAAATGAAGATGAATTTTTAAAATCGTTAAAAAATGACCATTTGGCTAGCACTTTTTCATGCCCTGGAATAAGCAGAGAAGAGTGTATAATATAGTTTACCTAGAGTACGACCAAATATTTTAGATTTTAACATTTAAAGATGACTTTTTATTCTTTTACATTAAAATCTCATTACATTTATAAATAAATAAATACATTTAATCAAAACATCTTAACACTGTGGTCAAACTGTTTAAACAATATATTTCATGTGTGGGCAGGCAAGATGGCTGAAATCTGATGTTTTGAGTTTACAAGCATTTATATAAATTGGATAACATTTAGCGCATAGCTCATAGCTAAACATTTGTTCATATTAAAACTTAGTAACCAATATTGTGTCCATGTATATGCACAGTTTAAATTACATTATAGTTTGTCATGTAACTCATTAGAAAACCTGATGGACATTTTTGTATTATCAGCATAGCATATATTTTGAATTTTTTAAAATAAAAATACTAAAAATAGCACGTACAAATCCATTGTAAAACAAAAATTATAACTTAAGTAAATTTGTTTTATCATTTATATGATAAGTTTTTTTCAATAAAATTGATAGCATTAACAATTTTTGTAAGTCTGTTTTTATTGTTATTTTTTCCATATGCATTAAAAATGCTTACATTCTTAATCTATTTCTAGCATAAATGTCTGGTCTATTCAGACTCATCATGTTACAGTACAATCTCTTTAATTAAAATCTCCTTAATTCAAAATCCTTAATGATTTGAATAAATGCAAAGTGAAATGTCACTGTAAAAAGTCAACTTTCCTTTTTAATTCAAACTTATATTTTTTCCCATTAAGTTTTAAAATTGAACTGCCATACATTATGTCACACTGGATACATGTGCTATACAGTTTTCTGTTAGAAGTGGAAATATTTATTTGCTATAGCACTTCTTAATCAGAAGCAATAAGAAACATTTTTCACACATTTAAAACCTATTAGAAACTTTTAATTTCCAATTACAAAATTTTTTTTTCAAATGTAAACTTTTGTTAGGCAAAAATTTATAGAAATGGCTGAATTTGTTTGCATTAAAAATATTTTAAAATAAGTATCAAAAAAGAAATGGCAGAGTGGTTTGGGTCATTGGTAAATTATTTTATGCAAAAAATAACTTTTTAGACCCCTAATACCTCCCCCCTTCCTCCTTTGTCAAACTATCACAAAATATCCCCTACCCCCCCCCCCCCTACCCTACCCCAACCTAGCGCTTCCATAAAAAAATCAATAAGTTTGATTTTTCTTCTTGTAAAATATTTTTGTCCACCCATACGTCTGCTTTTTTTTCACCCATATTTTTGTCCACCTATAAGTCTATATCATTTTCTAAGAAAGCAAGTTGTCAAATTATCTTCCTTTTGAATAATTTTCTTTACCTTGGCTTTTGGTATTTGAAAATTTTTCTCTTTCAGATGAATTATTTTGTGATTGTCAAGCAAAGTTAATGATGCAAAATAAATGTTGAACTTTTTGCACACTCTATTTTAAAAGATTTTTTTGATGCTAGGACAATGTTGGTCAAACAGAATATTTTTTGGAGCAAGATGTAGAGATTAGAAAAGAGATGTATAGCAATAAATCTTGTCAACTATAAACTGTGACTCAATAAGAGGGCAATAACTAAAAGGAACTAAAAGGTGGAAGATATCTTTCTTTTAAAATATGAAAATATTGTCCTCGTGGCTCAGTACTGCATTTGATATCAGAACATTTTGAAATCTGCATCATATATTGGCTAGGTCTTACATGAACAGCAATTAATTCTTGACTTTTTTTAATTAATGCTTTGGTATCGATTTCTGAGTGTGTCAATAAGTTCTGAGTAGTTTTCAAAGTTACCAATAACTATGTTGGAAAACACTTCAGCTAATGTTTTGCTATTGAATGCGCTACTGTGTGGTGCATGTGTGGTAATTATTAAAGATTCCGAAGAAAAAGTTATGAAGTTGTGAATGGGCATTTCTATTGTTTTTTGATACCTGGGCTTTTCATCTGGTTCTCCGTCAGTTAACATTATAACAATTGGCTTTGTTTTACCATTTAAATCCAAGGTAATGTTGTGAAATAACTGTAGTTCATATTATTTTACATAATCTTTTGCGTGAGAATAAGCAGTAGACTTTAAATGTTTTGCTAATCTTATTGGATTATAAAAAAGACCCGAGTAGCGCTTAAATTCTTTTTTACCTATTCCAACTTTATCAATTTTTAGCCTAGCATAGACTGATGGAATAATTTTATGAAATGGAGCAAATGATAAAATTGTGGTCAGGTAATTTTACTTTATATTCCATACGCATGATCAAGAGAGTTTGTAAAGTAGCTGCTGGGAGACTAGTTGGCACTTTTGCTTTGACATCTTGGCTCATTAAAGCAATTTCTGTCCGTCACAAGAATGATGCCATTTCCTTTAAATTCTCAGTCAAAACTAAACAAAATTTTGTATCCTGATGATTTTTGTGAAGGTCTTTTCCTGCTTTAATGAGTCTTACAGGAACAGTAGTGACATGCTTCTTGCCATCTATTGTGTGATAATTTTTTGCTGTAAGATGATAATAGACTGTTGATATGCCAATTGTGAACTCTTGATTTTGCAAAGCTTCTGTTAACTCATCAAGAGGTTTAACTGTTCTTCAAGTCTTGCATCTTCATTTGTCAGCGGCATTGTAAGTGGCAATCTGAATAATAGTTGATATTAATTGACTTAATATCAGCTATTATTCAGATTGACTTTCAATTATAGAAGCGCATCCAACCTTTTCATGAATTCCTGATTTAGAGGCAATCTCAGGATGATCTTTTAAGGCCTTGTTTCAAAATCATTTGAGGATAGTCGTTTACCACTATCCTTAAATGATTTTAGTTCTTTTTTGATACTTATTTTTTCTTTTTCCAAATCTTTCTTGTTTGAGATATCACATTGAGAAATTCAAATTCATATCAGAAATTCAATATATATATATACAGTCAGCGAAATTCAGGTCGGCATTCGACAATGCCAACGCAAAAGCCAACCTATCTTTGTTTTAGGACGGCATACAACTGCTGACCTGAATATTCTAAAGTGTCGGCATGCAAATTGAAATACATGTAAAAAATATCTAATTTTTGTTAAATATTATTTTATAATTTTATTATTGTAATTACTTGCTTTTCAAGTTTGACATGTTTCATTAAAACAAATATTCACTTTTTTTTTTAATTCATTTTTTCATTTTTTCTCAAATTATTTCAAGCATAGCAAAGTTAAAAATTATTACTTTTTAAATGCCTATTTCTCTCACGCTTTTTAAGTGTAGTTATTATTTTATTAAGATAAAAAATCTAATTATAATTTATTTTTTTACTTAAAACCATGTAACTAATTAAATAATTTACATGTTTACAATTTTTTTAGAATTATTTAAGATCAGAAAGTACATTAGGAAAGTTTTGCTTTGTTATAGTTATGTTAGAAACATGCGGAGAAGAAACATTAGTTACAAAACTTTTATTTTATAATTTGATAAAAGTTTATGCTTCCATTAAATTGCAACAGACACAACAGTAATACAGTAAGCTAACTCAAAACAATGTTTATATATAAGAAAAAAAACTATTTTTGGTATTTTTAACTTTTGTTTTCCCTCCATCAATTTACATATAGTTACAAGTTCATACTATACTATAATAAAATATTAAAAATCACCACCCCAACTAATGAAGAAATAAATGCTAATTTCTTATAAAGGTTAAACAACCGGATGTTTACTGTCTACTCATTTTGTTAAACAATTTGCCGTTTTAAACAAAATCTTCGCCAACAGCACATAAACTAAATTTGTATTTCAAACGATGTTCTTTCTATGAGCAATCTAAAAAACCAATCAAAATGTAATAAATAAACTATGACCATTTTTTTTGTAATAAAAATAACTTCAAAACTAAAAAATCACTTATTCATAAATTTGCTATATACTTAATTTATTAGACAAAATTTAATTGCTACATTCTTTAAAATATTATTGTCTGAAGCTATGCTATTATAAAGAAATCCTTTTATAATCAATTAATCATTACCCCTATTGTAACAGAAAGCAAAAAATCCTCTTTTTTTTTTTTTTTTTTTTTTTTGCTGACCTGACATCGGCTAGAGTTGGCACGCTTGTGCCAACCTGAAGTTCTTCAAATTTTGCTGACTGTATATAAATATAATATATATATATATATATATATATATATATATATATATATATATATATATATATATATATATATATATATGTGCATTTAACACCGTATAAAACATTAAAAAAAAAACAAATTGTCCAGATTGTAGCCATCAGCAGAAGAAAGCTATGCGTCCTAAATGTCATAAATTGTACCAAAATTATAATAACTTGGATTTTTGTTATGGTTGATGAAAGCTATTTTACCTTGGTAATGATAGGTTTTATGCCATTAATCCTTCTCAATGTTCTGATGAAGTAAGATGCAGTTTGCATAAAAAGTACTAGGACAAGCTCTTAGTTTCTTGTTGCATCAGCCCCCGTGGAATAAGCTTATTACATTACGCATAGTCAGTCATCAACTTTTTAAAATTAAAAAAAACCAAAGTTGTACCCAAAGATATAAACCCAGCTATTGTTCCAGAAGCAAGACCAATTGAAAACTTTTGGGGTGATTTAAAATGGCTATTGTACAAGAATAATTAGAGAGCTGAGAATTTGGAAGAGCTTAAAGCAAGAATTAGATATCGGGTGGACACGGAAAAATCCGGTCAACTTTAAATTGAGATTTCTCTAAAACCATAAATGCTTTTTATTTTAATTTTTTTATTATTAAATGTGTTTACATAAATTAGAGTTTCAACTTAATTCTAAGGGGCTTGATGGGTTGCTTGGCAAGAAATCGAACTTTATGGCGGGTTGATGCCATCATTTTACTGATTTTTTCTTTTTTCACCATATTGGTGGCATTAATCCACTTTTTTTAGAAGTCCTTTTTATTATTTGTTAGTCCACCTGTCTTACAAAGAACTCCTTTAACTATTGCCCAAAAATCTTCAATCTTGCGCTCTTCAGGACGATTTGGAGGATTCGCATCTTTAGGAACAATTTTCACATTATTATCTTTGCACCACTGTAAAACTTTTTTAGAATAGTGAGAGGCAGCAAGATCGGGCCAAAAGAGACATTGGTATTGGTGTTTTTTTATAAAAGGCAAAAGTCTTTTTTGGAGGCATTCTTTGATGTAGAGATTGGCAGTCAAGATCTTTTTAGTGACAAAACAAGAGGACTGCATACCACAGCTACAAATTGCTTGCCACACAAGGAACTTGGATGCAAATTTTTCTATTCGAATATATTTAAATTGATCATCGACAGGTTTATCTTTGTTTTCATAGTAAAACTGTTGACCAGGAAGTTGTGAAAAATCCGCCTTGCAATACGTTTCGTCGTCTTCAATTATGCACATAATTTTATCCGCCATTATTTTAACCAACTTCTTTGGGCATTGATTTCCTTTAATTTCACAATTTAAGCTACTCTTAGGTGTATTTTTTTTATGAAATGCTTTAATTCCAGCATTTTTAAGTACTTTTTTGATATAAGAACAAGAAGTCTTAAATTTTCTTGCTAGATCTCGCTGTGACTGATTTGGATTTCTTGCTATTGAATGTAAAATTGACTTTACCTTTTTGGATTTATGGAAAGTTTTTTTTCTTCCACTTCCAGGTTTTCTTTCAAAGCTTTGAGTAGTCTTGAACTTGTTTATAATATCTATGACTGTAGATTTTGGGACATTTGTGCGTTTAGCAATCAAGCAATAGGAAGTCGATGGATTTTTGAAAAAAAAATTCACAACTTTTTTACGCACCTCAACTTGTTTCCAAAACATTTTGCAAATCATTAATTTGTAAACAAAAATTTATCAACACCATTTAAGATAAGGAAGTAAGGTTTTATTAAAAAAAAAAATTAAATAAAAAGCAGTTGTGGTTTTGGAGAAATCTCAATTTAAAGATGATTTTTCCGTGTCCACCTGATATTGTTATTCAAAGGTGAATAAAGAAATTTTCTATACTCAAAACATCTTTCAAAAAAACTTTATAATATTGCTAAATATGGTATTTGAAATAATTATTTTAATATATTTATAAACTACATGTACTAACATATTAACAGTTGAAATATTAAATGAAACTTAAAATATTAATTTTTAAATTTTGTCCTAAATTTTATTTATGAGGTGTTATATATATATAAGTCATAGAAAATCACTTAGCAAAAATTTTTTTCATGTAACACTGTTTTATCAATGAAGAAATCTTTTGCTAAGTGAAATTTTTTGCTAAGTGATTTTCTACTACTTTATTATCGCTCTTTATTATTGCTCATATATATATATATATATATATATATATATATATATATATATATATATATATATATATATATATATATATATAAACACACACTCACACACACATACACATAACTTCAAAACTATTATAATTTAAATGTTATAGCATTCAGTGTTGTTTGGAACCAGAAACACTTTTGATTTGAGTTAATAAGATCTCTACTTATACAACAACATATTTTTAAAATTTCAATTATGTATGTGTAGAAAAAAACAACAAGATTAAATAGAAGATATCTTTGTATTTTTATTAATTGTGATTTAGATTTCTCTGAAGTTTTAATTTTTTTTAAATTTGCCCCAATCCAATCCCTCAGTTGATATAGCAGCTACTACTTTGTATGTTTTTCCTTAATCAGTTGATGTATGTACTGAAGCCCAGACATATCTCAGCATGTCGCCAGATTGCCATTGTAATCAGTATGACATCAAATTGTCAATCTAAGTGCGCTTTATGTACATGATATATGCGTTTGTGTGTGTGTTAGTGTGTGGGTGGGTGGGTGTGCATATATATATATACATTTCTTTTATCTCTGTTTTTTTTTAATTATTATTTTTTATTTCTTTATCTTATCAACCTGTTTTGTTAACTTTTTTTGTACTCAATATGATTTGGAAAGTTTTTCATAAGTTATTTGCTCTCTCAGATTGTAAAAACATGTAATGTTAAAGTGATTTTAAATATTCAAAAATAATATGAAAAGTACAATTTTTTAGAATCTAAAAAAATAAAAAAACTAATAGTAGATTTAAAGTTGAAAAAAAAATATTATGTTAAATAAGTTTTAGTTTAAAGTTGAAAAAATATTTTTTTTGCTTTTTATATAACATTAAAAGCATAAGTAGTATATATAAGTATATGTTTTAATTATTGTTTTTACTTAATTTTATTTACAGTATTATTATTATTAGTATTATAATCTTTTTTGACATAATGATAATATTTGTGCCTAACTTATTTTAAATTTCCAGGAGTTGAAGAAATGTGATGTACACGATGTCATAAGAGTTTGTGAGCCAACCTATAACAGCGATTTATTAATTAAAGAAGGAATCAATGTTACTGTAAAAAATAGTTTTTATAAATATTTTTAAATTTTAATTGAAGCAATCTGATTGGCATTAAAGCAAATTAAAATATACACTTTAGGATTGGCAGTTTGATGATGGTGCAGCTCCTCCACGAAATGTTGTTGATGCTTGGTTAGAACTACTAAAGTCTCGTTTTCATGAGCATCCAGGAACAACAATTGCCATTCATTGTGTTGCTGGTTTAGGAAGAGCACCTGTTTTAGTTGCCATTGCCCTTATTGAAGCTGGTATGAAATATGAAGATGCAGTCAACCATATTCGTAAAAATCGTAGAGGAGCTATCAATAGTAAGCAGCTTGAATACCTTGAAAAATACAAACCTCATAAAATATTAAATAATAAAGATAAGTCTGGGTGTTGTTTACAATGAACCTTCATTGTGAGAGTAACCAAAAAAACTATGATATTTGATGTACTCCGACATCCTTTTGGAGGTACTTTGCTCTTTTTATTTAAAGGTTAACACTAAAGTACTGAACAGATCAGGTACTTGATGATTGAATCCATCAACAATTTTTTTATATTCAGATGTATTTCGGATTATGTTCTTGTGTGTTTGACTTTCTTAACACTATTATGAAGGCTAAAGTATTGACTAATGAATGAAAAATGAATTATTTAATACGTAAAATTTAATTCCATAAATAATTTTGTAAAAATTTAATATAAAGAAGTAGTATATTGTTTACAAATAAATTAAATTAAAATAGAATGTAAGGATAATTTTTTGTGAAATTTCTATGTCTATATATATATATATATATATATATATATATATATATATATATATATATATATATATATATATATATATATATATATATATATATATATATATAATGTATAGTTTGTTTTTTTTGTTTTTTTTTTGGATTATATAAATATGTATTGGAAATTATGTATAGAAGAGAGTTATCTTTATTTGGTTACAAAATCTCATTAATGTTATTCTCGAAATAAATTACAAAAAGATAAGTTTTACAAAATTAACACATTCATTGTTAAGATTCACTGTTGACATCAGCTTAAACATTTCATAAAAACTATAGTTCTTAAATTAAATTTGAGAAATTAATTTAATATCCTAAAGTTTTAGAATGTAAAATGCATATTAAGCTTTATGAGTTAATAGAAAAGATAAGTTGTAGATATATCCAGTGCCATGGTCAGTGGGTCTAAAACCCCCTTCCCCCTCTACTCCTTCAAGCACACACAAAATATCAATAGGACCCCAATTTCTTTCCTTATATTATAGTAATAATTAGAAAAAAGCGCCTTTAATTTTCAAAGGGGCCCCAAAATTTTGCAAATGGCCCCCAACCCTCCACACCTTCATCTATGGTCAATCATATACATTTTTTTAATCCAATAAATTATTAATTGAAATTTATAACTTAGAATAAAAAGATACTGGTAAAAATGTTGCATAATGTTAAAAACATTAAAGAATCGCATGGTTAGATTGCAAATAAAACAAAAAGAAAGTGCTCGTTACGAGTAATCTCTCGTAGAACTTTTAAAGGATATGTAAAATCTTTTTGACATTTTTCTAATAAATGGTAATGTTATAAATTAGATCGTGTTAAACCTATGTGAAACGGAAATACCTGAAAACTACAGAAATCTTTTAGAAATAGGACTTAAATTTGTTTTAACTATACAAAATATACCCTATTTAGACATTATTTCATTAACAAAATCCACTTCGTTAAAACTAGAGTATTGCAACAAAATAGAGAATTCACAAGACTTACGCAGAAACGTGTTAAGGTAACTTAAAATGTTTAAACCGCAAAAAAACAGTAATTTAAATCATAAATAGAAGGAAACATTAAAACAAATTAAAGAGGACAAAAACATTAATATATACTCTTTTGATAAAAGAGCAGGCTTTGTTAAAATAGAACACAACAAAGCCATTGACAAAATTCGTCAAGAAATTGGCTAAACAAAGATAATTAAAAATGACCCTACCATTAAATTTGCTACTAAAATTAGAACTTAAAAATTAAAAGGGGTGATTTACCAAAAAAGAATATGAAAGTCTTTACCCAAGCGACCAAGCGACTCCACGTATGTATGGTGCAATTAAAGCGCACAAACTGGAAAAATCATACCCTAGGCAGATAGTACCCTATGCAGTTAGAAATAAAATCACTAATAGAACTGTGTTTATATAAACGTTATTTTTTAAGGAATGAAGAATTTCACGAGCTTGTAGATTCAGGTCCAATAGGACTTTCACTAATGGTAATACTTGCGGAAGGTCTCCTGCAATTTTTTGAAAATTAAGCAATCAACATTGCTTCATTCTAATCCACCGTTAGAAAAAAAAAATCGTTTTTGAGGTACGTAGATGATAGCCACGCAAGATTTACAAATAAAGATAATGCATCTGTTTTCAACAAATGTTAAACAGTCAACATCATACCATCAAATACACAATTGAGTAGGAGGATTTAAACAAAAGATTAAAATTTTTAGACATCCAAATAACCAGTAATCGAAAAGGTAAATATGATTTTTTCATCATAAAATTAAATCTCCATGTAATATAAAATGGGATCAAGTAAAATCGTTAAAAGTAGAACTCGAAAAATTTGAAAGAAAAGTTCGAGAGGCCATCGAATTTCAATTTAACAAATCCGGACCTAAGAACGGAGGTATGAATTTGGATGAAGGTCAATATGTAAAAACGCAATTCTGGACGCCTTATTTTTATACTTACGTAATATTAAAAAAGCCCACTTAAAGTGAACTTTAAAGAAGCCATTTAAAGTTACGTTACCGTTTGTTTGTAATTGAATTTAATTAATGATTTGTTAGATGCTAGTATAAATAATCTAGCGAAATATATATATATATATATATATATATATATATATATATATATATATATATATATATATATATATATATATATATATATATATATATATATATATATTTTCTTTAATATATAATTATTTCGATATTTCGCTGACCTATTGTGATCAGCGACATCAGGTATGATAAATAAAATAGTTACAAAAATCGTTATAGTAAAAACAAACCGTTAAAAAGATAACATTAAAAAGCCAAAATTTAATACAGAAAAAACTTTTCAAATAACTGACGTCAGCAGATTTTATTAAAATCTGAATAATAATAAGACAAATAATATAATAATGAGACAAATAATAAGACAACTAATAAAATCTGAATAATAATAAGACAAATAAATCTGAATAATAATAAGAAGAATTTTGTCAATGGCTTTGTTGTGTTCAATTCTAACAAAGTCTGCTCTTTTATCAAAAGAGTATATATTAATGTTTTTGTCCTCCTTAATTTGTTTTAATGTTTCCTTCTATTTATGATTTAAATTACTGTTTTTTTGCGGTTTAAACATTTTAAGTTACCTTAACACGTTTCTGCGTAAGTCTTGTGAAATCTTTAAATTCAATTACATCTTTGTTGAAAATGGCCACGACAAGAACATTCTAAATAATATTACTATAGACTATTTAAAAAACGGTTCAAAAAACACTACATTTCAACCATTAGATACCCAACCCTTTATAAAACTACCTTGGATACCAATTGTTGGTCCAAAACTTCGTAAAGAATTTCTAAAGCAAAACATAAAGGTTATTTTCACATCAACTCCCAATTTAAAAAATATTTTCTGCAACAATAAAACTAAACTACCACTAAACACAGACTCTGGCGTATACCAGCTAAATAGTTCATGCGGTTCGATATACATTGGTGAAACTAAAAAGAAGGTGATATCGAGATGTATTGAACACCAAAAAAACAGCTAAAAAGGAAAATGGTCCAGTTCGGGTGCAACTGAGCATTCTAAAACATGCCATGGTAAGTTTGATAGGTTGCACCCCGAAACATGGTAAGTTTGATAGGTTGCACCCCGAAACCTCCTTCCTTATCAATGGTGCGAAATATGTTCAGAGCTTGCTTCGAATCCTTGGTCTCTTGCTTCTAAAGCCTGCGCCGCCTTGCTGTATATTCATTTTTTATAAAATAAAATTATTATTTTTTAGCTTGTAATTAACCATAATCCAAAATACGACGAAGAGCAAGCGAAGCTTAGTAAATTTTAATTTATGACAAAATATACGCTAACAAAAAACAATTTGCGTCGAAATAAAAAATCTAAAAATTCAGTAATAATGAGAATTTAAGTTATGGAATCTTTACAACTCTTAATGTATTTGAACGAACATGAACAAAAAAACATTTACAGATCATTAAAAATATTAGGTTTACAGATCATTAAAATATTTACAGATCATTAAAAATATTCACGTGTTTTTTAGCTTTAGGATATTTTGAAAGCAAGGCGAAGCCAAAGTCAACATCGTAATCTGAATTTTCGACCCGTCCTTAAGTCAAACCATGGTCAAACCGAGTACGTACTGAATCCCTCCCCCCTCACCTGTTTCACGCTTTTTTACATTTTTGGGTAGCTCTCCCTCCCCCCATACAAGTGTACGTACTTTATGGAAGACCCCTTACTCTATTACTTTTTTTAGAATATTTCATAAATGTAAAATTGTTATCTAAAGATGATAAAATCTCATGTTATCAAGTTAGAAACTTGTTGTTGTTTAAAAATAGTGATTAATTTGGATTTTTAATAAATCAAATGATTTCTTTTAAATCGATAATTTCAAACTTAAGGAATATTAAATTATAACATTGACACATTGACATGACATACTGAGTATATTATTCACATTATGTAGCATTATGTATTTGATATTATGCATTTGATTATTATGTATTTATTATGTATACACATTATGTATATAATATACCTTATCATTATCATGACAATAATTTCATGTTTTGACATAATTAGCCACATAAATAGCCACATTAGTTACTACTTTATTTAATACACCAGATAAACCACCACAAAATTTGTATGCACACGCATGGTTAGTAGCCCTTAATGGAATTTGGTTGGATATCAATTATATTGCTCTTCTAATATGTAATATATATGACTCTTCTAGTCATATATATTACATTTTTTAGCTCATATAGCTACATGATACAGAAGTTTATCTGAAACAGTCAACACTGTGTTTTACCTAAAAAATTAGACTAAAAATGTATATGTTATTATTAATATGCTGGTCCAAGAAAAAGCAACAGTCAAGGCCATTTGCTGTTGGTATTTTAGCTTGTTCACCAGCAATGTTACAATAATTTTTATGGTAAAAAGTTCAAAGTTGCTAACAATGTTAAAATTGCATTCACCTGTTAAAATTGCATTCATCTGTTTTTTAAATGCAACAAAGATGTATGAAGTAAGTTCCTTCAGTATTTGATTATTATTAAAAATATAATAAAGTCAAAATTTTTTAAGTAACATATCTAGATATGTTATTGATATGATTGAAGCATCTAGTCTTTTGAGTAACATATCTACCAATTTAAAATTAATAGATATCTATTAATTTTAAATTAGTAGATATGTTACTCAAAAGACTAGATGCTTCAAATCCATGCTACTAACAACTTATAAGTTTAAATAAGAAGTTATGATTCTTTTGTTTTTACGTTTGATTCTTTCTTTTGTCTGAGTATTTCAGAAAAATTAAATAAAGTTATAAAAAAAGTACATTTGCTTAGGATGCGATTTTGATGTTGGTAAAAAATCAAATAGAAATATTGTTTTTTTGAAAATAAAAAAATATTTAGTCAATTAAATAATATCTTTTTTTTAATTTCTGTTAAACCTACCAGTATAAAACTTTTATATTCTTTTACTGCTTATGGACTTTTTATGACTAAATAAAAAGTTGCTTGGCTTTATTTTTTTGCAAGAAAACAAAGCTTATATTATAAATAATAAAAATATTTTTTATAAATGTAAACAATAAACTCCTTAATATAGTTAACTATTGAATATATATATATATATATATATATATATATATATATATATATATATATATATATATATATATATATATATATATATATATATATATATATATATATTAAAATCAATGAAATCTTTCTTTTATATAACCTAATTTTTTTAATGTAACCATGATAATGATTCTTCTAAAATTTTGCTGAAAAAAATATGTTAATATCTTTCAAGAACAGGTATTTATAAAAAAAACCCTGTTAAATCTTCTAATCCTTAGACAGATAATTGTAATTTAGATATCTCAGAACCCCTTACATAGCACAGGATTACAAACCCTACTTTTTAATCTTTTAGTAATTAATCTTTTATGAAATATTTGTTGATAAACAAAACACATATTGATAACAGTTTATTTCTACTGAAATGCTTCTATCTTAATTATAAATAATTAAGAATAGATATTAAAAAATGAAAAAGAGTAAGTATAAAAAAATTAATATTTCATTGTTATAATATTTAAAATATTATTATATATATATATAAATATATAAATAAACAACTTTTCTAAAATAATTCTTTTTATTTTCAGTAAAATTTTTACAATAATGGTGTATAATTATTGAGCTTAGTTTTAATTATGGTTATTTTGATTGCTGGTTTACTGTTAAGACATTTTGTACCTTTTTAAAATTAATTTTTTTTATTTCTCAGTGAGATAAAAAATTTAACTTTAAACATTCAGTAAATTGATAATTTACTGAATTTTTAAAACATTCAGTAAATTGATTAATAATACTTTGACAAATTTCGTTTTTTTCGTTAGTCAAGGTCAATTTGATTTGAAAACAAAAAGTATGATTAAAAGAATGACAACATTGCATAGCATTCATAAAGATATAATAATTGTTGTTCTTGGAAGTACAGCAACTGGAAAATCCAAATTGGGTATTGAACTAGCAAAAGTATTTAATGGAGAAATTATCAGTGCTGATTCTATGCAGGTAATAAATTTTAGTTTAAGCTAAAAATTAAAATACTTTATATTGTTTAAAATTTTACCAGATAAAGTTAGTGAGTGACCAGGGCTCTGGTCCCAGCTAAAAATAAGACTTTTTACAAACCCAGTCCTCTCAAAATTATAAGATTTAGCAGGGATTGAAAGCCAGGGCTAGAAAAAAGTTTATAATACTAATTTTATGCTTACATTTGCTATTTATTAATTACTGGCGTACAATTATATATTTTTAAGCTCTAATTTATTTCCAACAAGATTGCAAGCAACCACAATTAAGGTATGAGTTACTTTGAAATAGAGAATAAGTTAAATACTAGGAAACATATAACTGAAGACTTAAAAGGTTGTAAGTTGTATAAAAAAGGAAAACTTGAAGATGGATAAGAGTTATAAGGTTTTTTTGATGTTCAAGGAAAAAAACTGGATTAAAAATTTTTTTTTAGCGTGAAGATACAGATATAATAAAAGGATGCATCTTGTTGAATAAAAAACCAAGCAAGAATGAGTTTTGGTTAACATTAAAGAGTTAATAACTCATTTGAGCATTGACCATAATTGTATTAGTAGAAAAAAGAAAGAAATGTAACCTTACAGCAATGAGATAATGACTCAAGCATAGCAGATGAAGCAAGTCTAATAACATTTACAATGAACTTTTATACTTTGTATGAGAGTAAGAGGGTTGTTATTTGTCTTAATGGAAACGCCAACATTATTGGAATATTTTTTTTTGAAGTAATTAAATGAATTTTGTTGTCTAACAAAAATTGTGGATTTTATGTCCATAATTTAAATCCATAAGCCACTGCAAGCCTTAGGCTGTTACAGAAGAGAGATCAGATTTAAAATTGGCTTCTTGTTCTAAGCAATTAAAAAGTGAAGATTTTTAGTCAAGATAAGAGTGTAATTTTAAGTTGTCAGCAAATTTTGTTATGTAAACTTTAGTATTTATATGGTGTAGTATTTGCCAAAAGAGAAGATGATCAGATGGATGTGTGGTGTAACCCCAGCAAGACAAGAAAAGGAGTTATAATCTTAGACAGATTAGAAAAAAAGTTGTATCGAACAACCTTTGTAAGAAAAGATTAAAGTAAATTAGGTATCAGTATGAAGAGAGGTAGCAGTTTCAGTAGAAAATGGCAGTGGTAGAAGTAAGAAAGCTTCAAGAGAGTACAATACATGTTGTATGAATGAGCTTTAGTTAAGAAAAAAAAAAAGCTCTTTATTGTTTATATTAGAGAAACAGCATAAAAGAGGAAGGCTAAAGGTTGATGATGATGGTGATGATAATAATGATCATCATCATTATGATTATGATTATGATCATGATCATCATCATCAGGCTTTAGCATTCCTCTTTTATGCTATTGATGATGATCATCATATCATGATCATTATGATAATGATGATAATAATTGTCATCTTGATGATTTTGATGATAATAATGATGTTGATCATAATGATGTTTATATATGCATATATATAGAAAATATAACATTAATTTTGAATAAAAAATATATACTTTAGGATGTGTAAATGTTTATGCAGCCCCAGTCACAAACTCGGCCCTGACCCCGGTCATGGTCAAATAAGTATTAGAATATTCTTGCAAAAATTTTATATTAATGATATTTAATAATTAAAGTTCATGTTAAAAAAATATTGCAATGATTTAGTTAATACTTTTGTCAATTTAAAGAATGATGAAGTACTATTATTTTGTGTCAATAACAAAAAACTTATGCTGAACTTAAAAATGTCAATGAAAATGGTTCTGCCTTACACTGGTATGACTCATGCCAGTTGTAAATTACTGAAATAATGTTAAATAATAATTGGTAAATTATTTTACCTCATACTTTTTATGTATACTTTTTATTTAATTTTTTTCAATTTGAAGGTGTTTTTCTAAAAGGGTATTAGTTTTCGCAACTTTAAATTGTGGAAAACAGCCACTATAAATACATTAAGTAACAGACCAACCACAACCCGTATTACGGGTTGCTCTCTGCTAGTTTATTATAAATTATCATGGTTATCTAATAATTATTGATGAAAGAACATTTCTAATATAAGTTGTATAAATATTAAGTCACCACAATGGTTCTTCACCAAATACTGATAGGTTTTATCATATATTTTTATTGCACAGGTTTTATTATATATCGTTTTATGGTACAGGTATCGTACATTGTTGCACCTAATACTGATAGGTTTTATTGTACATTAGAAAGAGGTGGAGAGGTTAAGGCTATCACTTTTGACATTTTTAAAGCTTTTAATAAAGTTTGGCATGCTGGTCTACTCAATAAGCTTTCTTCATATAGTGCATCAGGTAAAATCTTTCTAATCGTTATATAAAAGTTGTCCTCAATGGACAGCACTCTTCTTCATATCCTTTAACGTCAGGGGTTCCTCAAGGTTCTATCCTTGGCCCTATACTCTTTTATTTACATTAACAATCTTCCAGATATTTTATATACTACAATTTATTCTTGTCTTGAAAAGAAGCCAACACTCTGATTATTTGGAGGAGTCATTTGAGCTTGAAAAGGATCTCACTTCTGCTACAACATGGGGCTCACCGTGGCTGGTGAACTTAAATTTAGATAAAACCCAATTTTTTTCAGCCAATCGTTACGACAATAATATAGATCTTCCTATATTTATTAACAGTGATGTACTCGACAAGTCATCTACCCTGCATCTTCTAGGATTAATTCTTAATTCCGATTTTTCTTGGAAACTATATATCAAATCTATTGCAAAATTAGCATCTGCTATAATATAAATCTTAAATTCATCCTTGTATGGAATACTGTTGCCATATCTGGGGCGGATCTTCCAATGATGCCCTTTCTATTTTAGACAAGGTGCAAAAACGCATTGTAAACATAGTTGGACCTGCTTTTGCAGCCAACCTCTAACTATTATTACATTGTTGTAATGTTGCTTCTTTTTCTCTTTTCTATAAATACTATAACAGGCACTGCTCTAAAGAGCTAGCATCTCTTGTGCCATCTACTAAAATTCATTCTTGTGTTACTCATCATTCAATTCAAAGTCTCATCCTTTTTCTGTAACTATTTCTAAGTGCTCCAAAAACTCTATATTATTATAATTTGTCTTGTTTTTTTCCTCTAACATTAGTTTTTTATATACATTTTTAAAAAGTGCTGAAAGAATTATCTTAATTATAATGAAACTTGAAAAAAAAAACTTATCCTAATAGAAGCAAATAAATTGTCGTAAAAAAAAAAAAAGTTAGATATAAAATAAAAATAATTTAGTTAAAGCTAAAATGAAAAAAATAAAGTTAAAACTTAACCAAATTAAATGATAAACTAAAACGATGAGCTTATTTAAATAACGTTTTGAAAAAATAACCTTGAATCATTTATCTTTAATAGTGTTTTAATAATATAATCTTACCCTTTTTGAATAAAGTAACATTTAAAAGTTGAAAAAAAAGATTGTTAACAGTTCTTTGCAGTAATGTAAAGAAAAAATAATTTAATCGTTTATATAAAAAGTTGATATAACTTTTTTTTATTTAAAGACATAAATACATACTTATAAATATAAAAATACATACATACTTATAAATATAAAAATTTAAATAATATTCATTATTACTTTTATCAAAAATCATTAGCAGTGATTTGTTGATTTAAATGTGTTTCAATTATATAAAAACATAAGTAAAGATCAAAGTTATCCAAGTCTAATGGCTTTCAAAAAAGTTTTTCTTTTTTTTTGTTCTCAACAAAATCTTTTTTATTTTTGAGTGATTGATTCTTATATAAAGTTTATTAAATAGACCATCGTTGTTTAAAGTTGCCGCTTATAAAATTAAATTTTTTTTTTAATTAAAAAATTATATAATTAAATAATATAAATGAGAATTTATACAAATTTCATTGGTACTTTAAATAAAATCATTAGCTACTTTATTTAAAAGTGTTTCGCTAATATAAAAACAGTAGTATAGATGAGCTTATCGAAATTATTTATTTTCAACGTAATTAAAACTATTTTATCATCAGCGCATTTGTTAAAAACCATGGTTGAATTGTTAAAGCAAAATATTATTTGCGTGGTCATAAAAAAAGCTTGAAATTGCATGCTTTTCTGGCTAAGCCTTTATATATATATATATATATATATATATATATATATATATATATATATATATATATATATATATATATATATATATATATATATATATATATATATATATATATATACATACATACATATATATATATATATATATATATATATATATATATATATATATATATATATTATATATATAATATATATTTATATTTTTAATATTTTTTGTCTTTATATGACCAAGCAAATTACATTTTTCTATGACGGTTTGACCGCGGCTAAAAAACATTTTAAAAACGCGCTAAATAAAAAATATTCTAAAAAAAAGTGAAATGAATTACATCAAAACTTCTAAACAAATGTTTTTATATTAGCGAAACAATTTTAAATAAAGTTACAATTTACTGAAAATGTTTTTTTTTAAATATAAATGGCAGTTGTATATATTTTTTTAATTTATAACATAGAAATTGTATAAATGTTCATTTTTAAAATAATCGTTATTAAAAAAATAAAAAGTTGTTTTGTTTTTATAAACGATGACATTCTACGTTTGTGAAAGTCTTTTTTAAGGAATATAAATATAAGAATAATTAAGGTTAATGCATTTCAGACGATAAACTAAATTTTGTTTAAAAAAAAAAAGTTTCAAGAAGCCATTACAATTTAATAAGTTTGATCTTAAATGCTTTTGTATTATCGAAATGCTTTTTAATGAAGTGAAAAAACACTTCTAATTAATTTTAAAGAAAGTATTAATAAAATGTTTTTTTTTTTTTAATATATATAATTATGTATTATTTTTTTATGAAAAATGTTTAACTTTTGATACAACAATGTTAGTTGAACAACTTCTCTATCTCTGTTGAAGTTTTGCCTCATTGCTTCTTGGCAAAGATTGGTAATGGCATCTTTTTTGTTAATCAAAGACTGTGAAATTTGAGGGATGTCAAATCTTTAATAGTTTAACAATTCAGATATTCAAAGTTTTTCTTAAATCTAAAAACCAAACAATGTCATTATTTTGTTGCTTATAACACTGATGTTATTTTAATTTGAAATGATAAATAATAATAAAACATTTGACTAAATATGTAGATTACCTTAAAAATAGACTGATATTAGGGCCTTTTGAAACCTCTATCTTCAAACTGTTCCATTAACGCGAAAATACTTTGAGCAAAATAAATTTATTAGAGCAATTATTTTTGAAATATCGCTCATTTATAACTTTTTTTATAAAATTAAGCGACATTTTTTATATAAAGTAACAACTATAAAGAAAAAAATGTTCTTCGATTTATCAAAGAGTATATATTATTTTTATTTATATACTTATGTCTTATTTCCAGTGCTGGATTGAGGAGGTGGGATGGGGGTAGTAGGGCTATAGCAATATTAGGGGGAAATAGTCATTTTTTTAGTCATATTTACGCCGTGGCACATAAAAAAGGTTGCCAAATTAATGCAGCCTCCGGCCCTGAAAAGTCCAACAAGATTTAACCAGATGATTTATTTATAAATAAAAATGTTTTTTCAATAATTGTTTTATGCTTTGCGTAGTTTAAAAAGTTCAACACATTTGAAACAATTCTTCTTAGTAAGATAAACAAATGAAATAATTATATCATTGAGTTACTGTAGAAATTCAATTAGCTAGATAGAAATTAACAAATAACGTTAAATTACTTTGTGAGGAGGAAGCAGAACTGCTTCAAATACCGCTGGAGATGTTTAGTGAGTGGGCTTTATAATTTTAATTAGTATTTAAAACAGAAAAAGTAACTTTAAGTATAACAAGTTTGTAAGAATGGCTGAAGCAAAAATAATTGAAGTTAGTAAACCAATTTCTAAGAACTTAATAACTTTTCTTTCTTGGGAGAAAGAATCAGTTATCGAGTGCACTGAGGAAAATGGATTAGTGGTTAAAATTTTCTGTAATAATTTTGACAATTATTAATAATTTCATTGAAAACGCAGTTATTATTGAAAGTATTTTAGTTTACAAAATCAATCGCACAAATTGCTTTAAAAGATTACATTTGAATAAAATACACATACATAAAATTACATAAATAAAAATACATTACATACATAAAAAATATATCCCTTATATATAAAAAATAAGAATATACTAATAAAATCTATAATATATTTACAAAACATTGACAAGTTAAAAAATATAAATTTAAAACATTAATTATTGTAACCAAATAATGTTAGTTTAAAAAATTTATAGCTTTGTAAATGTGGCTCCAAGAATTAAAATAATAGTTTGTTTGATAGTATATTCTTAAAATAATTTATGCTAGAAATCTCAACAAAAACGCAACAAAATTCAAAAAATACAATTTTTACAAATACAATACAAAATATTACAACAGAATACTCAGGACATTCGGTTAGTATTTTTTGAATATTCTAGAAATTTCCAAGCCTGTATATATATATATATATATATATATATATATATATATATATATATATATATATATATATATATATATATATATATATCAGTTATGTACTGATTAATCGGGATCTGTTTATTCGGACACTTTTTGCTTGATTGGAATCAGTATCAGCAGCAGCAGCCTTTTTTTTATTTATTTATCACTTTTCCAACCAATGGCATTTTAATATTTTTATCCTGCATTATGATAATAACTAAATAATAAATAAACTAATCTTTATGCATTACTTAAATTTTTTTTGAGAAGTTTTTTATATTAATTTTGTGCGATTTCATGTCTTTATATGACCACGCAAAAAAAAAAAATGTTTTAATGATTTAACCACGGCATATTTTTAAAATTTAAAAATGCGCTACAAAAATTTACCTAAACTTATCTGAAAAAAAAATTTAAAAAAATAATAAATATTAACGAAATAAAAAAAAATACTTAGTTAAAGCAAAAACACAAAAAAATAAATATATATATAAAACGCAACTAAAACAAAACTCATCAAACTAAAATGCTTAGTCTATTTAATTTACGCATTAAAAAACCTTTTCAATCTTAGTTTCAACATTTTTATTTATTTTTTATTTGTTTAATATGTTCAAAAGTTAAATATTTCTCATAAAAAATACATAGTTATATAAATAAAATAAAAAACATTTTATAAATACTTTTTGTTAAATTAATTAGAAGTGTTTTTTTTTTACTTCATTAAAAGTGTTTCGATAATTATTTTATCGAAACGCTTTTAATGATCAAACTTATTAAATTGTAACGGTTTTCTTTTAAGATCAAACTTATTAAATTGTAACGGTTTTCTAAAACCTTTTTTTAACGAAAATTTGTTTATCTTTTTGAATGCATTAACTTTAATCATTCTTACATTAAAGTTCGTTAAAGAGACTTTCGTAGTCGTAGAATGTCATTGTTTATAAAAACAAAACAATTTTTTATTTTTTAATATGATTTATTTTAGAAATGAACACTTAAACAATTTATATGTTTTAAATTAAAAAAATATATACAACTGTCAATTATATTTAAAAAACAAAACTTTTTTTCAGTGAATTGTTACTTTATTTAAAATCGTTTCGCTAATATAAAAACATTTGTTAAGAAGTTTTGAAGTAATTAATTTCACTTTTTTAGAATATTTTTAATTTAGTGCGTTTCTAAAATGTTTTTTGAATTAGCCGCGATCAAACTGTCTTAGCAAAATGTAACTTGCGTGGTCATATAAAGATGTGAAATCGCACGTCTACCTGTAAAAGCCTGTTACAGGCAAATTTGTGTATTCTTAAGATAATGTTTATAAGCTGTAATTTAACAGGTTAATGTGCTTACACTTTTATTACCAAAATGTTGTTTTTATATTGTATTTTTCTATTGTTATACTTAAAAGCAACCTATTTAAGGGTTGTTATTTATATGTATTTAGTTATTTTCTTCTTTATTTCTATATGATTGTTGTTTAGATATCTAAATTACTAATAAATTAATAAGGTTACAGAATTCTAAGTAATCTACTCATTTTAATATCTTTTTTTTTTAAAACTTGAATATATATAGAAATTTAAATAAAAAGTGTTCCTCTAAAATTGTATTTATTTTTTAAAGTTTTCTTTTCATAGTTCATAAAAAAAAAAAAAATATTATTTTAACTGAACTTTTCTAAAATCTTTTAAAATAAAGGTTAGGCTCTGATTTGATTTCAAGTATTTGTTTACTAGTTCTGATTCAATGAAAAAATGTACACAATTTAAAATTGTATGATTTCATGGTTTCAAAATTTTATTAATTAGTTAATTCATGGGTATTGGCTTTTTTCTATCAATAGGCATCAGTATTGGCATCAGCCACAAATGTGCAATCAGTACATCACTAATATATATGTACAGCGCCCCGGCAAATGATTTGGAGTACCCCCCCCAAAAAAAAAAACAAAAAACAAAAAAAAAAAACAACAAAAAACAAACAAACAAAAAAACAAAAAAAAACAAAAACAAAACAAAACAAAAAAAAACGATCAATATGGCCTAAAATTCTAAAATATTTTCCAACTAGGTATTACTAAAAAAAATAAGCAAGCTCCTCAAATTTGTACAAGATTCCCTGTATTTGTAAATGAGCCCCCAATTTACAAATACCTTTTACAAATTTACAAAATTGGGGGGGTATGAGATAGCTTAGCCACTACACTGTATATATGTTTATATATATGTATATATGTATGTATGCTGACCCTAATTCCAAGGGCTCAGACATTAAATGCATCCGACTACTGTTTTGTAAAAGGCCTCCTAGGCAAAGACTTAAGAGGTAAACAGATTCTATCTGTTGACCAGCCTGGAACCCTTTCTTTATATATTAGGCTTGCACGGATGTATTATAACACATTATTTGCAGTTTATGGTGTTAAATGCTGGATCTTCTTGACTAAATGCATGGGTTTTGCTTGTGTCTCTGTTTTTATGACTAGGAAACTTATTCTATTATCTATTAATGAGGGTATAGCTCTAAAACTCAGTTTTATCGTTCTGAGGCTGGCTGGTAATCAAGTAAATAGTAATACTGCACTATTAAATAGTGTAATGAGTACTATCTGCTTTAAGTCAAGTTCTTTAACAAATTAAAAAAATATTAAGTAAAAGAAAAAAAAAAGATGTTATAGGTGCGTAACAAAAAAAATCCTAAAATAAACATAATAAAAAATTATTTATTTGTCATCTTGAAAGCACAAGAATATTTATTTAAATATAAATTTAACTAATGTATTTTATGTACAGAATATTTACTTAAACAGGCTAAAGCTCTCGCTTCCCGCCGAGGCCTATATATATATATATATATATATAATATATATATATATATATATATATATATATATATATATATATATATATATATATATATATATATATATATATATATCAGGGTGTTACCTAGCCTGATGGCACTGCGTATAATGCGGTATTCCCAATTGGTTTAAAATTCCCAAAGGTTCATAAGATCATAGTAAAAAAAAATAAATAAAGTAAGTCTCAGATTTAAAGTGTTGCGCTAGACTAGTAAAAGTTAGTATGCATGAGGAAAAAATGAATTAAATTAATCGATTTTTTTTATGTGTAAAAATGTGTCGTCATTAACAAGCGTCATTAACCGTAACAAGATCATTCATTCAAAAGTTTAAAAATAACTTTTTTTTAAAATTTTTATTGACGTCACTTATTCTCGAGTTCAGATTTTTCTTTTTTTTTTTTAGTTTTTTTAAACTGCGCTTTTCTCAAAATACGTAATTAAGGCGTTTTGAAAAACGGCTGCAGTATATCAAAAACAAAGAAAAGAAGCAATTTAAATGAAAACTTTAGAAGATTGCTCATAATGAAACAAGTTGATTAATTAAAATTAAACATATAAAGTAGAAAAATATTCCTGCTGTAAATTTAACTCCCAGCAAAAATAGAAAATTTATTTTGATTAAAATTTTATTGTAGAATGTAAGGACTTTTTTTTTTTTTTTTAAAAAAAATCTTCATTGTTTCATTTTTTTTTTTTTTTTTTTTTAATTTTCATTGTTTCATTTTTTTTTTTCTTTATTTTTAATTTTTTAAAAATCTTTATTGTTTACACACGATTTTATAATTTTATCTAAATTTATAATCCAAATAATGTTGTTAAAATATCTTTTTTTTTTTGCTAGTTTTTGAGTATCTAGAAGTAAATCTTTTATCTACTAAATTTACTGTTCAGGTGATTTTTTATGCAAAGAAATTTTGGGATGATATAACCCCTGGAAATATTGTATTATATTATAAAGAATTTTATAAGGATAAGTTTATATACTATAAACAAATGTTTTTATTTAATTTAATTAAAGTATGAAATGATTTAAAATTATGATTTTAAAAAGACTACGCTGATTTTTAAGCAAGTTTTTTTTGCAAGTTTTTGAAAAAAATGTTTATACAACTTAAATATAATATATTATTTTCTTTTCAATAATTTAATTTCACTTTTCAATAATTTAAATAAAATTTATTTATTTGTTAAACAATCAATAGAAGTAATTTGTAAAAGTGTTTTGTGTAACTTTAATTAAATGTTTTAAAGGTAAATTTTAAAGTAATTTTTTCAAATGCAATTAAAAACATAACAAAAAGTAATTTCAACTTTGAGTTTTTTTAGTTTTATTTTAAAGCTAATTTATTTTCTTTTTCGCAAGGAATTGTTTAGCTTATTCTTTTTCAATTAATTTTTTTTCAATTCAATTTCCATTCAATTTTTTTCTTAATTTAAGTTTAGCTTAACATTTCTATTTTCAGCGCATTTCTGAAGCGTTTAAATCATCAAAACATCATTTGCGTGGTTAGCAATAGCATTTGATTGCATGCCATTCATATCCAAGTTTTATTTTGTAGAATTAAATTCTTGTTAGTCAAAATATTTGATTACTTTCTAAATTGATCAGACAATCTTAGGCTTTAGCTAGACAATGTCCGATGTCCAACTGTTAAATTAAGCCCTGTATATATATGGCTCAAATTCCCGAAAAAATTGCTGAAAAAAAGGTGCTTATTTGGACCTTTGCAATTAGTTTTTTTCTTAAAATTTTTTTTTCACTTTTTGTTAATTTTTTTTTATAATTTGTTTTCTTTTCAAATATAGCTTTTTTTTTGGCCATTCTTTAAAATAAACAGTAAATGTTTTTGTTAGAGGTTTTTAGTCGGGGTCATCTTTATAGTACGTCATGCTTAATGTAATTTTTAAATATAAGCCTGAGATCATTTGCTCTCATTCGTGTATATTTTCATTCAATATTTCATTCAGTTAGCGCTTTTTAGTTTTTCTGGATATTCAAAACATTTTCAATACTTGCAAGTTGTTATTTGTTGTTTACTATTTTTTTTTTAAAGGAATTCCCAAGCGTCAAGACAAGTTGTGTTCATATCATAGATAAACATTAGAAAGTAAGTTAAAAGTTAATTAAACTTTCCAAAACAAATTATTGAATGAGATATTAACAAAAAACTTTAAAATTTTTAACGCCATTTTGTTTCTGGCAAAGGAATGTTCCGGCTGTTTGACTTTTTTTTATTTTTTAAATCAGGTCTGAATAATGCGCTTATATTTGACGTCAATACAAAAAGTTTCTATCGAAAAACTTTAAATTGCAGAGATTTCCCCTTTGGCGGTTAAACAAAAATATAAGATTCAAGTTTTTCAATTTTATATATATTTGAAAAGTATATATTAGATCATTTTAAAAATGATTTCTTGAATTATAAATATAAATTATTATAAACATTAGTTAAAAATTATATAAGATCATTTTTTAAAAGGTTTCCTCCATTTTTTTTTTTTTTTAAAAAAAGAATTTTAAATCCTAAAAAATTTAACCATGTTGGATTATATTGTACTTAGTGATGTATATAAAAAAATTGACTACTTATTTTACAAAAAAAATATTCATCTTGTATTTTAAAGTTCGCTTCACTTAATCACAATTTTTATTATACTATTTTATTTAACTCAAACATTTAACGATACGTTGAACAAAAAAAAAAAACATGCTACAGCGAATGTTTTTTATAACCACCGCAGACTATTTTTAAAGTGGAAAACCCAATCTGATTATGTAAAACTGAACTGTTCAAAAAACTCTGTAATGAGCAAAGAATTTTATTGAAACCAGACGTTTTTTTAACAGTAAAAACTATGCAGATTTGAGAGCCTAAAATTAGGCTCTGAACCGGAAGTATAATGGCAAAATAACAAATGCTTTTGTTAATATCTCATTCAATAATTTGTTTTGGAAAGTTTAATTAACATTTAACTTATTTTCTAGTGTTCATCTTTGATATAAATACAACTTGTCTCGAAGCTTGGGAATCCCTTTAAATTTAAAGTTATTTGTTTTTTAAGCTTTTTCACTCATCACTCTTATAAATATTATGAAAATTAAAAAAAAAAGTTAAAAACAACTTAGCTAAAAGTGAAATTAAAAAGAAAATAAATAAATACCAGTAAAATAAATACCAGACTTTTTCCAGATAATTTATTCAAACAAGTTTCCGGATTTTTAAAATATGACTAGGATGATTTATGTCATTTGGTATCATCAATTTCTGTAATACTCAGATATTCAGAATATAATGAAGCAGGCAACTCAAAAATGAAATTTTTTTTTTAAATAAATTTTATTCAATTAAATTCTAAATACTTTTTATAATAATTTTTGGTATATTCTTAATTATTTTACATTTTTAAATTTTAATGACTTTTAGCTAAAAAGTATACACTATGACTTTTCTTATACTTTATTGTCAGGTTTACAAAGGTCTTGATGTTGTTACCAATAAAGTAACAGCAAATGAAATGGAAGAAATTCCACATCACATGATAGATATTATTTCACCTCCGTTAGAGTTTAGTGTTGTCCAGTTTCGAAATAAAGCGTTGAGTATCATTGATAATATTGTTAAGCAGAAAAAGGTTCCTATCATAGTTGGCGGCACAAACTATTATGTGGAGTCATTATTATGGAATTTTTCTTTGGAACAAACATGTGACCAAGGCAATGTTTTTTTTGTTTGTTTAAAGTTTTTGTTTAATTTTTTCAACATTTGTTGAAACAAAATCATCAGTTTTGCACTGTCTGTTGAAAAGTTTAAAATAATTTTGTTCAAAAAATATTAAAACCCAGAAGAGGTTTTAACAATTTTAATAGTTTTAAAGCATCACGTTTGTTTTACAATTGTTTTACCACCTCCCTAGTAATACTTTTATTTAGCTAAGTCAGTAATTTTAAAATTTACATTATTTATATGATCCTAGCTAATTAAGCTCCATCATTTTTAGAAAATGTGAGCTTGAATTGACTTGGATTACATACATATTTTTAATTTTTGCATTATAGTATGTTCAGCATGGAGACTTTTAATGTTTTAAACTAAGTTGGCAAAAATATATAAATTTAAGCAAATTTCAACATAAAAATATATATTTACTCTTCTTATGGTTTTCAGTTGTTTGTGAGTGTCACAAAATGTTTGTAGCATTTCTTCAATTCTAAATCATATTCTAATGCCCTTCAATTAATAGCTCTTCCAAAAAAGAGGGCTCAAAACAGTCTGCATCATTCAAATTTATAGGTTTACACCAAAGATACTGTGTATCTGTATATAAAATTTCCTATTAATCATTTAAAAGAAAATTTTATTTTTGTGTTTATAATAATGACTTCATTCATGAGAATATTTACAAAATGCAAGTTATTATGTTGATTTTTTTAATTATAAATTTTGTCTAAAATCACTAACGGCTTGAACAACAATAACATTTTTATGTATAATGTCTTAGTGTTTTTTTTTATCCAAACCAAAAAAATTAATCAAATAAAATTTTTTTTTTAAGTTTTTAAACTTTTTCGGTCCTTCGAATTTTAAAAAAACATGTTTAAATTTTATGGAAAAATTAAAGACAAAGTATATATATATATATATATATATATATATATATATATATATATATATATATATATATATATATATATATATATATATATATATATATATATATATATATATATATATATATATATATATATATATATATATATATATATATATATATATATATATATATATATATATATATATATATATATATATATATATATATATATATATATATATATATATATATATATATATATATATATATATATATATGTACATGGTGCATATGAAAAAATGCATATTGAAAACACTTACTGTTTGCATTAACAACAACAACAATAACAATTTATATTCTGAAATAAAAGTTTACATTTGTTGTTTACTAATAGTATGAATACTAATCTTGGTAAACACCAATTAAATAATAATAGCAATCATATAGTAATAATAATAATAATAAAAATAATAATATTAATAATAATAATAATAATAATAATAATAATAATGTAAATTAAATGAAGACGATTATAATAATATCAATAATACTATTAAATATAATAATGACAATAATAATGATTATATTAGTAATTATAATATCAACAACAACAATATTAAGAATAATAACAATAGCAATAATAACAACAATAGTAATATTAATAATAACAATAAAATAACAACAATTATAATAATAGCAATAATAATAACAGCAATAATGATTATTGAATCTTTTTTATTTATTAAATTGTCTATTTGTCTGGAATCATAAACAAGTAAACCTCCCTCCGTCATTCTCCAATTTTTTTACCACTAAAAAAGGTTCTCGTTATTACCTTCGATTTTTGAGTAACTTTAAATTATCTATCCTAAATCGCTGTTCGGTAAAATTCGGTGATAATTCTATTACAAACCAATGAGTAAAATATTGGAATAATTTACCTTTTCATTTTCAATCCCTCAACTCTTTTTCACAATTTAAAATCCGTCTTTTTGACTTGTTGATAAAAAAATACTCTAATTAAAATCTTAGATTATAATTACTATTGTTATTAATATTATTATTATATGTGGTGTTAATATTACTTACATTTTATTTACATATTTATTACCGTCATTATTACTTATTAAAATTGTTTAATATATAAATGTGATATTTGTTAATATTATAAAATATAAGAACAATAATCATTAAATCATGGCGTTGTAGAAATACAGGCCTTCACAACCAACCAAAATTTTTATTAGGGTGAAATGTTAATAAGTAGATGCGGACATGGAGAGCGAAAAAAGTATAATAATAACAATATATTAAAACTGTCCTAAAAGTAAAACTACAATAAAGTTAATAAACTATAGTATATTATATATATATATATATATATATATATATATATATATATATATATATATATATATATATATATATATATATATATATATATATATATATATATATATATATATATATTTATATATATTTATATATATTATAAAGATATATTAATATACTGTAGTATATTTTTTATATAAGATGATAAAATTTAAGACTCATTGTCATGAGAAACTAAATTTTATTATTATTGCTAAATTTCTTTTTTTTCTTCTAAATATATTTATTAAAGTCCAGCAATGTTGGTCATGAATACCAAATTGAAAATTTTTCAATACAGATAAGAATTGCTTCATCAAAAATGTTTAACAAAATTCATCTAATAACTGCTCAAATGAAAGCAAATAAATTATGCCCCATTAAACAATATTGTTAAATGGAATAACAAGAGCTCCTCTATTTAGGTCATCAATGTAGGCACCACATTTTTTATAATAAAGTTGTGTATAAGTATAATTGTAGCCATTTGTCTTTGAACATAACCAGCAGTATGTTAAATTGAAAGTAATTATTTGGGTTGAACTTTATCATTGATTTCTAGCAAGTTATCAAAAATTTTGGACTCCTGTTCATTTAAACTTCGAAAACAATTATTACAGGAATGGCTATTAATACAATTATCTAAGCTCTCCATATTCAACTGTAGAAAATGTTTTGCATGTTCAATTCTAACTTTTTCTATAACAGACTGAGCAGTAATAACATAGGTTTTTCCAGAACCCTGGTGAATCTTGTTAAAAGTTTTTTCTGATGGATTAGTTGTAAACCACCTCATGATAACGTAGTCATTTCCACAATCCAAAAGATACCTTGCAATTTTGACTAACCCTCTACACACATGAGAAAAATATTCAGAGGTATCTTTTGTAAGCTGCATACTAAGTTTTAGGCCTGACTTTTTCATTCTTTTAATCATATCTATCACACCTAATAAAAATAGAAGTCTTTTATCTGTGTGTGATTTTATTACTCCATGGTACTCATCTTTATAATGAATATCTGCTCTAACACCTTTCACATTCCTAATTTCAGTAACTTCACAAATATAGAGATTTGATGGTGCCAACAACTTTATCTTTTCAAATGGATGGATGATTTATAAGTGCAGCAATGGTTTAATCAGAAAAAACTCGTAAACAAATGTTAACTTTCTGTCACTTAATTAGTTTTAGTGAGATGAAAGTTTTATCTAATTTGCTAAGATTTCAACTTTACTCTATTTCCATTAGCATTTTTTGATATCAGTTTTGGATTGGGTTGATTGCTAATTGTTTCAATTATTGGATTGCATTGTTTAAAAAGAAAATCTGAATTTAATTGACTAATTTTTACTAGAAACTCTAGTCTGTTAAATAAATATTTTACCATTATAGATAACATGGTTTTGGCAAGGACACTGGGTTGATCAGCAGAATTATCTCCACTATAAGTTTATATGGATTTGATATTAACTTCATCAACTGACAATATACATTTATGTTGTGTATTTTCAATATCCAAATAACATTTTTCAAAAATTCCATACTATCTTGTGATCCGAACTTTGAAATGATTATTGTCAAAGTTTTCATATTTGGCAATTTATAGTCACTAGAAATGTACAGAGACCTGGATATAACAAAATATATATATGCTCAAGTAATAATATCAGGAGAGTAAGCAAATTCACCAACTTTCCTTTGAGACATACAGTCCATATGCTCAAGTAATACTTTTTTTAATGTCAATTATTTTTGTTTTATAAGTAACAAATGATTTCATCAAAGACTGACCAATACTTACAACATGATGATGTCTTAATAGATAGTAGAATAGGAATACTCCAAAATTACCCAATATAAAACAAAGTTCAAGTTAAATCCCTATTAATGATAACTAAATACTTTGAAATACCATAAATTCTTTTGCTATAATATAAACAACATCACTATTTATATAATAATAATAACAACATCACTATTTATATAATATATTATATAACATATAATATAAACAACATCACTATTTTCAAATTGAAAAAAATTATCAATAAGATCATAACATTAGGTTGAAAAAAATCATTACTATCAAATCAAAAAAAATCATGTTCTCTAAAGTTATCTAGTTCATCTGATGTTGTATTTTCATATACTGGATGATGACAATTTTGTTGTTCTGGGTTTAAAAGGAGGTGAGGAAAGACACACAAAATGACTAGTATGTTAGGGAAGACAGTTGTTGGTTCTGTAGGGCGTACTTTTCCATGATAAAATGTAAAAGATTTGCAACCCATAGGCCTATAAAGTCAGTACACAACAGTGTACTTATTTACAATCAGATTTTTTCTTGGGCCTTTATCTGGTTTTTTTTTTGTATTCATCTCTGGGAAATCGATAAGTTGACACCTTTAAAGTTGATGACCCATAACTACTAGTACAGCATGGAACTCAACATTTTCTATGCATAGTTAATAACTTTTTGTTGGATAAGTATGCTTTACTTTAAAAAAGATTAACCTAAAACGGCCAATTTTTTTGTTGCTGATTAAAAAACAATACACAGTTGCTTAAATGTTTTGGAATACTTGAGCATTTCAAGGTTATTTTTAATATTCATCTTGAAAAAAAAATTTGAAAAAGTTTTATTTAGGAATGATGGCGATAACTCAATTATGTAATTTTGAATATTTACCATTAAACTTTTAGGAAACTGTTCATTATCTACAAGTATGCAAATACTGATGATATAATCATTATATTTATGACAATGATATTTATATTTGACTTTGCATATATTTATAATTTGAAGTTATAAAAACTATTAATTATACCATTATAATTTTAAAGTTATAAAAATAATTATTCCTCAATAAAATTATTACTTTTAACTAATTATAGTTGATATTAATTTTTTAGAAGGAAACAACGAGGAACAGTTAAATGAAGCAGATTTGAGTAAGTTGTAAATGTTCTTTAAAGTATGTGTGCAGGGGCTATTCTAGGAAAAAAATTTAGGCAGCAGTACTATCCCCCCCCCCCCCCTGTTTAGGAGAAATTTAGGCGTTTTTTTTCGAGAAAAACAATATTTGCTATAAAAATGTGAAAAGAAAAGTTCCCCAACTTTTAGTTTAGTCGGCACTCAAATAAGTTTGACACTGTTAAAAATGGTCTACAATAGCCCCTGGTGTGTGTGTGTGCATATATTATATTATATAATATATAATATAATATATATATATATATATATATATATATATATATATATATATATATATATATATATATATATATATTATTATATTATATAATATAATATAATATAATATAATATAAATATATATATATATATATATATATATATATATATATATTATATATATATATATATATATACTGATGTTCAAAAAAACTAGACGAATAAAAGTTTTTGGAGCACTCAGGAACAGTCACAGAAAAAGGATGAGACTTAATTGAATGACGAGTAACACGAGAATGAATTTTAGTAGATGGCACAAGAGACACTAGCTCTTTAGAGCAGTGCCAATTATAGTATTTGTAGAAAAGAGAAAGTGAAGCAACATTATGATGATGTGATAATGGTTTAAGGTTGGCTGCAAGAACAGGTCCTACTATGTTTACAATGTGTTTTTGCACTTTGTCTAAAAGAGAAAGGGCATCATTAGAAGATCCGCCTCAGATATAGCAACAGTATTCCATACAAGGCCAGATTTGAGATTTATAAAGATAGAAAATATAATCCAGAGTATGAAAGTGTCGAGCTCGATAAAGAGATGCAACTTTAGCAGATGCTAATTTTGCAACAGATTCGATATATGGTGTCCTTGATATATGATTTATTATATATGATATATTTTCATTGATATAGTGTATATATATATATATAATATATATATATATATATATATATATATATATATATATATATCATATATATAATATATATATTATATATATTATATATATCGTATTATATATATATATATGACATATATCAATGAATATATATATATATATATATATATATATACACACCCATATATATATATATATCTTATATATATATATATTATATATATCTATGTATCTATATATATCTATGTCTATATCTATATATATACGTATATCTATATACATATCTCTATATACTACTATATATAGCTATCTATATATATATATATATATATCTAATATATCTATATACTCATATATCTATCTCTATCTCTATCTGTATGTCATATCTATATACTACTACTATCTATCTCTCTATCTCTATCTATATCTATCTATTATATATATATATATACTCTATATCTTACTAGGATCCATCAAGTTAATTAGGGTTTTGATGGATCCTTTATAATGTTGTAAAATAAAAAAATTCTTCAAAATTTTTACCATGTTGGATCTCAAATGAACCAAAGTCATATAAAAATTTTAAAAATAATTATATAAAAAAAAACTTATTGAAAAAAAAAAGAAAAATGTCAAAAAAGTTGGTAAAAATGCACTTTTTTCTTTTTTAGTTCAAAAATTTTTTATGCTGTTAAATCTAACATATTTATTTTTATATAATATTAGGGGGAAGGGGGGTCCAAAATTATAGATTTTTGTTTAACAAAGTTCTATTTTTTTTCAATTTAAATATCAACTCCGTTGCATAATTGGCATCTACTAAAGTTGCATCTCTTTCTAACTATGGATTCTATTCTTTATCTCTATAAATCTCAAATCTGGCCTTGTATGGAATACTGTTGCCATATCTGGGGCGGATCTTCTAATGATGCCCTTTCTCTTTTAGACAAAGTGCAAAAACGCATTGTAAACATAGTTGAACCTGCTCTTGCAGCCAACCTTCAACCTTTGTCACATCGTCGTAATGTTGCTTCTCTTTCTCTTTTCTACAAATACTATAATGGGCACTGCTCCAAAGAGCTAGCGTCTCTTGTGCCATCTACTAAATTGCATTCTCGTGTTACTTGTCATTTAATTAAGTCTCATCCTTTTTCTGTGACTGGTCCTAAGTGCTCCAAAAACTCTTATTCGTCTAGTTTTTTCCCTCAAACATTAGGTCTTTGGAATTCACTTCCTCCATCTTGCTTTCCTGATTCATATAATTTGCAATCTTTTAAGTCATCTGTCAATCGTTATCTTGCTCTACAATCTTCATCTTTTCTCTTCCAGTAACTTCCAACACTAATTAGTGGTTGCTTGCAGCCTTGTTGGAAGCAAAGATGATGAAAAAAAAACCCAGTTATTGTTAACTAATTATTTTAAACCTAGAACTAATTATTTATTTAAAAGAAAAAAACTAATTATTTATTTAAAAAAAAAAAATTCAGTTTTCAATTTTTTTGAGGTTGATTACTTCAATTTTTTAACATTTTAAAAATATTAAAAAATCTTTAAAACTAGAAAGTATTCTTTGCCTGTAAAGTTATGCAACTTTATGTTAAAATTTATGTTAAAATTTATGCAATTTAAATTTTGATTGAATAATCTTAAATTAATTTGAATGAAAATTGTGTTTATACAAAAATAATCTTACACTAGTGCAAAAAATTTGCTTTCATTAGAAAATACTTTGTTATTAATTTTGCAAACTAAATTTAAATACCAACATAAATGAAATGAATATTGCATCAAGAAGTAATAATCTTGTAAATTAACAAATCATAAACTAGTAAATAAATAAATAAAAATTAATATTTTCTAGAAATCTTCCAGTAGTTGACGAATTATATCATACAAAGTTGCCTTTACTCGCGGTTATTTTGTACTTGTTTTTAATGAAGTCAAAAAGAAATTTTCTTTTGGAAATTTTCATTAAATAAGATTGGCTGCTCAATAGTCGCAAAAGCAGTTTGAATATATGCATCAAAAAACTTGGATAATTGTATAATTCTTGCAAATATAGTTTTGCAAAATTAGCTATGGAAAGCTAAATATTTAGCTATTATTTAAAAATTATTATGGATTATTGATAAAATTGGATTAGGAAAAAGAGACAGTGATGGAATAGCTGATGTATCACGTTTTCAAACAAATTTTTGCAATTGATAAAATAATTACAAATTACATTGAGCTTAAGTGTCATTGTTGCACTCATTGCAATCAGCTTTGGAAATACCTTCAATTAAAAAAGTTCCTCATGGTATCCAAACCATTTTCAAATCAAAATTCAGATCATTTAGAAATGCTTCGGAAAATATGTCCCATTGTTTTGATTAGTGAATCAGATTTCAAAGAATACATATATAAAAAAAAAAGATCTGTTAAACGCCAAAAACAATTGAAGAATGGGATGTTTATTTTAGGGATTCAGTAGATCCACTCTGCAAACGTCCACGCTAAAAACTCTGTATTATATTTACAGAAGATTAAGTTGTTAATTTAGGTTTACTTAATAAGTTTCTACTTGGAAAGTCCTCACAACAATCCGCAACCATCTACATGACTTTTTTTTTAGTTGTTAAGGTGCTCCAAGAAGAAATTAGGTTCTTATCACAAAGCACCATCAAAGAGCAATTTAACTAAATTCACACCTCCTTACTTATCAACATCGCTTATCTGGCAAGAGCTAACTTTTAACCTCGGACCTCTTGCTTTTTAGAAAAACTCCAATCAATGCAAACAGCTGTGAAGTGTGTAATCAAATTAAACAGCTGTTATGAAGTTTTTTCGCATTTTCACTATTAATCGTTACAAATTTTTTTTTATATGGACTAATTTTGTGTAAAATGCCTAATTTTATTTTGCTTTTATAACTATACATAATGATTACATATTTTATTGATACAAATGAAAGAAAAATTATTTACTAAGTTAACAATCACTTGTTTTGTCAAAATAATCACTTTTATTAAAATTAAAGTAAAAGGTTAAAATATTTATAATGAAAAAAAAGTATTAAGTAATTCGAAATCAGCATAAAAAATTAAGAAAAATGGTTAAACTACACAAAATCTAAAAAAAATTACTTTTGAACCCTCCTTAATGCAATAGTTATCATTTTTAAAATTTTCATATAATTTCGCTCCATTCGAGACCCAACATATTTTATCCAAAAAAAATTTTAAATCAGTGTTTTTTTATCATATAAAACATATCAAGGAGGTGCCAGCATATATTTTTCAAAAATGTTGTTATTTAAGACACTCACTGTGGACCAGAGATGAGTTTAGGTTTAATGAAGTGTCACTCAAGTGAAAACTTTTTTATTTAATACTATTTGTATTAAACAATAAAAAAGAGATTTTTTAAAATCCGAATAAATTGCTAAGGGTCATAAATGGGGCAAAAGGGTAAACACAAGGGGAGCATAAGCCCATTTATGTGTGCTAGTTGCAAATTACAAAAAAAAAAATTTAATCAAGAGTATTTGTTTCTTAAAAATAGAAAATAGCGTTTTTAAAGTTAAAAAAAATGCTAAGGGTCACAAATGGGGCAAAGGGTAAAATTGAGGGGGACATAAGCCCATTTTACCATTTTAGGTGCCTGTTAAATTTTTCTTTTAAAAATAAATGTCAAATAAGTTAAACAAAATATTAAGCAACAAAAAAAATTTTAAATTTTAAAATATTACTGTAAATATTTTACATAATCCAACAAAAACTGAATAATTGTTCCTCCGGGTCTTGAGCAGTATGTCAAAGTTAATGATAAATTAAACTCTTCTTCCATCAAGGCTTATTCAAAGTTGATTCACGCATTGAGTATGCTTTTTTAAAAGTGTAACTTTAGTCTGTGTAGGTTTAAGTCTAGAATAAACAGTCCATACTGTTCAGAAAACTGACAATAAATTGTTCAGCAAACTTGGATGATGGAAACCTTGGTTCAATAGGAAAGAATTTTTTAATAAAGCAAATAATAATTGGGCACTGCTCCTACACAGACTAAAGTTACACTTTTAAAATATTTATTTTAAATTTATATTTATAAAAAATAAATTTATATATAATATATATATATATATATATATATATATATATATATATATATATATATATATCAGGGTTGTCCAACGCGTGGCCCGTGGGCCACAAAGTGGCCCTCGTTGTCTTTTGCCATGGCCCGCGTTTTCAATTCTTAACTTATCAAAAACCATTCAAAACTTTTAACAAAATCAAGTGAATATTATATTTTTAAAACTATTTTTTCTGTAGCTCAGAATTAGGGCAGTTTTTTAATATAATTTTAAAAATCAGATTTTTTTTAAAATTGCAACACGGTTAAAACTACCCGCCTTATTTTTTTTATAAAACTGGTTAACAACGGTATTGACTATTTGGTTAGCGGAACCATAGTTATATTGATTTTTTTTTAAATATGGCTTCTGCTAGTGCTAATAAAAGACGTAGAGCTGAAACTGAAAGTGGAAGAGGAGGTCGTATATTTAACCCATCTTGGACAAATGAATATTTTGTAATGGAGCAAAATAATTCAATTATGTGTCTCATTTGTTTTGAAAAAATTGCCGTGTGCAAAATGTATAATGTTAATAGACACTATACTACAAAACATGCAGCAACTTATGATAAATTCAAGGGCCAATTTCGTGTTGATAAGGTAGAACTGCTAAAGAAAAATTTTATCGGGCAACAATCAATAATGAAAAGTAAAGTAATTAGCTCATACAGTGCTACCAAAATAAGTTTTTTAATTGCAGAAAATATTGCAAAAAGTGGTCAACCTTTTTCTACTGGAGATTTAATAAAAAACTCTATAAAACAATTTTGTAATGAGGTATGCCCTGAAAAAATACAATTTGCTGAAGATCTCAGTCTTTCACACCAGACAATTGCAAGAAGGGTTGAAGATCTATCAAAGAATATTGAATTAGCATTGAAAGAAAAACTATGTAAGTGTGAAGCATATAGTCTGGCACTTGATGAATCAACAGATAGAAGTGATACGGCTCAGTTAGCTATTTTTATTAGATTTATAACAAGTAATTTTGAAATAATTGAAGAACTGTTGGATTTCAGGCACATGAAAGGCACTACTAAAGGGGAAGATATTCTTTCTGAAGTCAAAAAAACAATGATAAAGTTTGATTTGCCAGAAACAAAACTCTCTGGTGTCACTACAGATGGAGCAAGTTCAATGAAAGGAAAAAATATTGGATTTGTGGCATTATTTAAGAAATCCATTAATCACAACATTCTTTCATATCACTGTATTATACATCAGGAACAGTTATGTGCAAAAGTATTAGAAATGAAAGAAGTCATGGAAATTGTTATCCAAACTGTTAATTTTATAAGAAGTCGTGGCCTTAATCACAGACAGTTCAAACAATTGCTTGAGGATTGTGGAAGTGAGGCAGAAGATGTAATTTATTTCTGCCAAGTTAGATGGCTTAGTCGAGCTGCAACTTTGAAAAGATTTTGGATATTAATACCTGAAATAATAAAGTTTCTAAAAATTAAAGATAAAGACACAAGCTTTCTTGAAAATAATGACTGGCTGAATGATTTGGCATTTTTAGTTGACATTACACAGATGTTAATGGAATTAAATATCAAGTTGCAGGGTAAAGATCAACTTATTAGTAAATTATATGAAAATGTAGAAACATTTGTTTTGAAATTGAAACTTCTCAAACAACAATTAAGTCAAAAATCACTTATCCATTTTAAAACATTGTCAGAAAGAAATACCAACACAGTTGACTATGAAAAATATTGTAATCTTATTTTAAAAGTAATTGATGAATTTGACACAAGATTTTGTGATTTTAAAGAAGAAAAGAATGAGTTAGACTTATTTTCACATCCATTTTCCATTAAAGTTGAGACAGTAAGAGATGAATTTCAAATGGAATTAATAGAACTACAAAACAATAAAGATTTGAAAGATGCTTACAAAGATGTTGAATTGTTAGAACTTTATAAAAAATACATGAACATTGAAGTTTATCCACATTTGTGCAAACACGCTATGAAATACTTTTCCCTTTTTGGAAGCACATACATCTGTGAACAATTTTTTTCAAGAATGAAACATGTTAAATCAGAGCAGAGACATAGGTTGAAAGATGAACACCTCACTGATACACTTCGGATTTCATCGTCCACTATAAAAGCTGACATTGATCAATTGTGTAAAAATAAACAATGCCAAGTTTCCCATTAAATACATTTTTTTTGACAATATTGAAATGGAATTAGTTGTTTTAAATTAGAAGTTTAAACAAAATGATTTTTCTTAATTTGTGGCCCTCGTGTTGTCATCAAAATAAAATAATGGCCCAGGCTGTAAAAAGGTTGGACAACCCTGATATATATATATATATACATATATATATATATATATTATATATATATATATATATATATATATATATATATATATATATATATATATATATATATATATATATATATATATATATATATATATATATATATATATATATGTATGTATGTATGTATGTATGTATGTATGTATGTATGTATATATATATATATATATATATATATATATATATATATATATATATATATGTATATATATATATATTATATATATATTATATATATATATATATATATATATATATATATATATATATATTTAGCTATGAATGCATGTTTAAATAACATCTCTGACATCACACTGAAATAGCCTTATGCCGGGGCTTTAGTACATACATTGGCTACCTTATAGCCTACTGCTACAAGGGAATGCTGCTACATCGACTTAAAATTCAACATGGGGCAGCATTCTTTTTTTTCATTATTTTTTTTTTAAATGTTGTATAGATTAATGTAACAAAAATAGGGTACCAATTTGTTATCTAATCATGCATTCATAGTTTTCTATATATATATGTATGTATGTATATATATATATATATATATATATATATATATATATATATATATATATATATATATATATATATATATATATATATATATATATAAATAGTCTATAAAACTGTACAAAATTTATAAATTATTTTTTATTTAAATATTAAAAAGAAATTTTATAACTTAGAGTTTCAAGAAAAATATAATGAATACACAGATGAAGCTTTGTTTAACACCCTGAAAATTGTTGATCCAGAAAGGGCAGAACAGTTACATCCAAACAACAAACGCAAGGTTTTGCGTAGTTTAGAAGTTTTTGAGAAATCTGGTAAAAAACATTCAGAGCTTTTAAAGTTGCAAAAAACAGAAGATGGATCCAGCCAGTGGAGTATATACTTTTTATGTCTTCCTATAGTGTGATACTGTTATAATATTTTTAAAGTAGTTACAATAAGTTTAGTGTGTGGCCATTAGTTTCAAAATAGTTAAAGTTAGTTTAGTGTGTGATCATTAACTTCAAAGTAGTTACAATTAGTTTAGTATTCACTGCTTAAGTGACCATTATATAATTATATAATAAAAGAAGTATGTTAATTTAGTACAAATAAGTTTAGTACTGTTGGCTAATCTTTTTAAAATTTCTTATTTGTTGGCTTAATTAATCTTTTTAAAATTATTTGCAAACTATTCAAGGATTCTAGAGTCAAACAACTTCACAACTCTTTGTTAAGTTTAAAAGAGCAATAACTTATTTTATTTTTAAATCTGTTATTACAAAAAATTTTATTAAATAAGGGTTTTGTTAAAATATTTATTTTGTTATAATGCATATTAATATTATTTTTGAACATTTTTACCCTTAAAAAGCTTTAATGAAAGTTTTGACTCCTTTAAGCTTTACAGAGAGACCAGCAATATTAATATTACTGTTGGAAACATTTTTTCATAAAGCAATATAAATATTACTTTTGGAAACATTTTTTCATAAAGCAATATAAATATTACTGTTGAAACGAAACATTTTTTCATAAAACAATAGAAATATTACTTTTGGAAACATTTTTTCATAAAGCAATATAAATATTACTGTTGAAACGAAACATTTTTTCATAAAGCAATACAAATATTACTGTTGGAAACATTTTTTTATACAATATTAAGGAAATTGTATGACGAAAATTGTAGTTTTAAAAGCATATTTAAAAAAAAAGTTAAAAACTTTTTTTTTATCAAGAATAATTGGCACGTTGAAATAGAAAACATTACGTTGAAATAGAAAGTTTTAGTTATTAATATTCAATAATTGGTACTTTTTTTACAATTTTCAACATATGTAATCAATATGCTCCCCTAACCCTCCAAAAATATTTTGTTTTTGTAATTTTTTTTTTATATTTTAAAAGTTTTAGAAATAAGGAAAATCTAGATCATTTTATTTCACTGACTACCATAAAGATGAGATTTTAATTCTTATATCTCAGCCAAAAAAAAATTTGATTTCAAAATTTTTTTTCATAAAACATTTCAATTTATTGTGCTTTATTACTGTAAAAAAAATTAATTTTAGAAATACCAAAAATGCATTAAAAGTACCAAAATGCATCAGTAAGTTTGCAAAAGACAAAATTTGCGTATTTTCTTAAGCGATACAACGACAAAAAGTTAAACTATTGCTAATTTGCTTTATTTATAAAAAGTTTATATTTTTCAGACAGCATTTTTTATCCTCTTTTGGAATCTGATTTTAAAAAAATATCTGAAATTTAACTTTTTCAGTAGTATTAATTTCAGTAAAATGACTTTTGTGGGGCATATCGGGAAAAAAATTATTAATAGTTAGACAAAAGTTATTTATTTAATTAACTATATTACTACCATTTGGTGATGGAGTTAACAGTTTGATGATTTGATTTTTAATCTAAAAGATTATTTTCCTTATTTAGAAGAGCAATATTATTAATAAATTCATAGAAATTCCTAATTTTATAACTTAACTTCTATTGTTAATAGTGTTTAATGTAAACAAAGATGATAAGAAATTACATAAGAAAGATCAATCATCCAAAATGGGAAGAAATGCAGTTTTAGCTGTGAGTAAAAAAAAACTTAGAACTTAGAAAAAAAAATTTAGAAAAGCTGCTTATACATATTCGTATATACTTTGGTTGTCATAGCATATTTTTAGAATTTTTTTTTTAATTTTTTTTTGTTTTCTTATATCACTGAATTTAAGGAAATTTATAAAAAACAGTGTTAACTATGATTAGTTTATCCACTTCTAGATTTTGTTTCTAAAGTCTCCCTATACGCCCCGCTTTTCCCTGCTATTGAACTAGAGTTAAATTGCTTAATTGCTTTTATGCATGTTTGGTCAAGAGATAAAGAAAAGCTATACATTTGTTTATATTATTTATTAAAGTAAATTTATTAAAATAAAGTAAATTAAGTATTTATTAAAAAGATATTTGAAAAAAATTAACTTTATAATAGATGGAGACATATTCAGCTAAGTCTCCTTTTTTCTTTATCTTTATTTTATCCTTTTACTGTATCCATCCTGCATTCTCAAAAAACTCTTATTCATCTAGTTTTTTTCTACGCACTTCAACCATTTAGAAATCTCTCCCATCTTCATGTTTTCCTGACTCTTGCAACCAATAACTTTTCAAGTCTTCTGTCAACTGATTCCTTGCTCTTAAACTCTATTCTTTATTTTCTAGTAACTCCCAACTTAATAGTGGTAGTCTGCACCTTGCTGAGAGTGGATTAGAATATTAAAAAAAAGGGCATCTTGTTACATATAAAATAGATTAGTGGAAGTGTTTGTTGAAAAATGTCATCTTGTTTGTTGAAAATTGTTTGGGGATTAGTTTGGTTTTCTGTAATTTATAAATTTCTGTAATTTAATAGTTTTGTTTTCTTTGGCTTGTTTTCTATGAAGAATAAAAGTTTTTAAAAAAACAGAAGTAACAGATCTTAATAACTTACAAAAATTGTTAAAAGATTATAATATTATAATAGAGATATTTGAGAATCAGAGAATCCGTTAGAAGTTTAAAAGCTATTAATAAGTAGTTTCTAGAAAAAAATAGGAATCAAAGTAGAAAATATAAAGACATTCGTTCATGGGTTTACGCTATGGTAGAAACCCTTTTTTTAATTGTGTTTAGAATAACAATACCTGCCAAAAAATTTAAATTTGGATAAATGACCAAAATCAAACAATGACACAATGTTATAAGTAAAATTATTGAAAACTTTTCAATCTTTGCGCAAAATATTGTAACAATTCTTTAATTCTTAAATTAGAAAAAAAAGATTATAACCAATATTTTTATATCTTATTTTTACCATTCACTATTCTTTTATTCACGTAATTTTATTAACTTTTTGTTTATGTTTATTAGTTTTTAAAGATGATGAGATAATTTTTTTTTAATTACTATGATCCATTGTGATTTTTATATATATTTGATTTTATTTATTTTTATATTCTTAGGTGGTCCCATGCGTTTTCCTAATAGTATTGTGTTTTGGTTGACTTGCGAACAAAAGATTTTGGAAAGACGTATATCTGAGCGTGTTGACAAGATGGTGGATAAAGGATTGGTTAATGAAATACGTTTATTCTATGAGGCCTATAAGTCAGCTTTTGATCAGTTAGACTTGCATCATAAACCACTCTATGAAGAAAGTATATTTCAAGCCATTGGATTTAAGGAATTTCAAAACTTATTGAAATATGAAGGGAATGATTCAGATATAAAGTTTCAATTGCTTTCCAGCAGTCTTGATGCATTAAAGCGTGTGACAATAAGGTACTCAAAAAAACAGAAAACGTGGATTAAAAACAGATTTCTAACCAGACCTAATAGTAGCTCACCAAACATTTTTGAACTAGATGCAACCGATTTGAATAGATGGAATGATAATGTTCTTGCAAAAGCTTTGAGCATATGTGCGTCCATTTTTAAAAATGAAGAAATTTTATTTAAACCTCTTGAAAAAATTCTTCCTCAAAAAAATGTTTTAGCAAAACATATATGTAATATTTGTGATAATCGTGTTATTATTGGCGATGAGGTTTGGCAAAAGCACTTACATTCACGTAAACATAAAAAAAAAGTTAAGAGTTATAATAAATTAACATAGCTAGAGATTTTTTAATGTTTAAAATAGCCAATCAGATTGCTTATCTCTTCTAATTGGGATGGGTTATAATGTTTGTAAAATGAACTAAGGCATTTTGTTAATTCATCAGCTTGTTTTAAGATTAAATTTTGCAACATCTGGATCATTATCAGGAGTTTAAGCTTCAAATATTTTGTAAAATGCTATTGAAGGTAAAAGTTTTGAAAAATTAATGTTGTTCTAATGTCCAAATATCAAATATTAACTGCAATCTTAATTCAGCAAATTAATTCAGTTTTATTTGACAGTATATTTCTTTTTTATCATTTTATAATTACTAAATAGTATTAGTACATAAGCAAATGCATATTGCATGATTTAACTATGGTTATATGTTCTCAATGATATGAAGATATAGGTTTTTAAAAAGTGCATTGAGTGATGGTGTGGTTTCATTAAAAAATAGGTTATATAAATTAGCTCTATCTGCAAAGCTTTATTATTATCAAATCAAAAATTAAAAAGTTTTGCAGTTTCAGAACATAAACTGCTTTTTGTGAATTTAAATATCTGATCTTTATAGCATGTTGCACAAAAGTTCAGCTTTAAAAATCTGTTTAAAGCATTTTAAATAAAAGTGTAGCATGAAAATTATTAACTTATTTTATTTTCCAACTGTTTATCATCAATTTTAAATACTATCTTTGTTTATTTATTTATTTTTTAATATAATGCCTTATTGAGCATTTTGTTTGGGTATATTGTATAATATGTGCCATGTTATATTAATGTTGCAATAACCATAATGCATGACTATAATATGTTTACTATAGTATATATATTACTATTACTTTATTATAGTATACTATTACTTTACTATAGTATATATATATATATATATATATATATATATATATATATATATATATATATATATATATATATATATATATATATATATATATATATATATATATGTATATATATATATATATATATATATATATATATATATATATATATATATAAATATATATATATATATATATATATATATATATATATATATATATATATATATATATATATATATATATATATATATATATATATATATATATATATATATATATATAATAGTAAATGTGCAGTTTTGTTTTTACAACATTAAAGTAATTCTCATGCTGTTAAAATAAAAAATATTTGTTGAAATAGAATTTATAAAATATAATTTTTTTTTGTTGTTTTACAAGATTTCAGGTTTAATTGTTTTTTAAATATATAGTCATACTAAAATGAGTGACCGTAACCGTAATAACCTGCCCAATAATCTAGCCCAGTTGCAAAATCTTATAAAGCGCAATCCTGATTTGTATAAAGAGGAGTTTATTCAACAGTGGCGGCATTTTCAGTCAAACTTGGATGTTTTCAAGTTAAATCCATCTACTCCTTCTGAGTCTGTTGCTGAAACTGCTATGTTTATTGCCCAGGTAATAATATTTTTTGTTAAAATCTATTTAATAGACCTTTTCATAATTAAGTAGGAAAAAAGTAGGAAAAAGTAGGAAAAAAAAGTAGCATCTTTGAATGCTTGTTTTATTTCCCATAGTGTAGTGTTTTAACGAACCACTTTAAAATTGCAAAGATTTTTTGATTGAACTGTTTGTAAGTCCAACTGAATTTAAAATTATTTAAAATATTACATGAATTTAAAAAGTTGAGCTTGTTGCTAGATCAATTACTGTGATAAAATTGTTATATGTGATAGCTATAGTGACAGCAGAACAACAAAAGAAAAACTTAAGTAATCGTATACAAACTAAAAACTTTAGATTTATTTTACCCAAACTCTGTACTGTACTAAGCAGAAAAGACTTAGTAGCTGAGTGGCCTAGTATAGCAGAAGATGTTTTTTTTAGTATATCTCAAAAAAAATTATTTGTTTTTAATTTATATATTTTTTTTATATCTATGCGTGTTAATTATCTTATATGTGTGTATATATATATATATATATATATATATATATATATATATATATATATATATATATATATATATATATATATATATATATATATATATATTTGTAAACAATATTTGTTTAAACATTTTTTACATTTTATTATAAACATTTTTATATATATAACATATATATATATATAACATATATATATATATATATATATATATGTATATATATATATATATATATATATTTGTAAACATATATATATATATATATATATATATATATATATATATATATATATATATATATATATATATATATATATATATATATATATATATATATATATATATATATTATATATATATATATATATATATATATATATATATATATATTTGTAAACAATTTTTGTTTAAACATTTTTTACAAGACTTGAATTCTCACAGGAAATAAGTTATTGTCAATCTTATAATCTTGTAATAGAAGTAATTGATGGGTTCAACGCAAGTTCAGTTTTTACTCTTATTTCCATCCCAGTATTTCATAACTGATGCTTTGTGCTCAACATATTTAAAAACACTTAAAAACATTTTTGCAATTTGTAAACCTGTAAAAGTTGATACATCCAAGTCCCTAACATAATGATAATGCTGTAAAGCAATGCACGTTAGTCATAGATTAGGCTCTACATTTTTACTACTATTGCCTGCTTTTATTCTAAATAAAATTGGACTTTTAGTGTCTTTTTTTTAGGAGAGGTGGAGATTAATGTTGTATATATTACTATTATCATGTGGCTGATTTCAAATTTATTTGAAATCACTTGATAATTGTGAAGCAGCTGTAGATGAATTACTTTACCACTTCCTTCATTGGAAGAGTAATTCTTCAGCTGTTAGTGAATCCGAGGAAATAGATTCAATTTCTGTAGAAATTGGTTTTATTGTTTTGTTTTGATTTTTAAAGAGGTTCTTGATTTTTTTAGGAGTTTTTTTTGAGCATTTTAAAAAAAGTTGGATTAGAGTTTTCATAAGTGAGCAAAACAACAAAATGATTGGGGCAGACTTTGAAATGTTCAGTTACAAAAAGTGTTTTTCCCTTTAAACAACAGGCAATTTGTAGAAACATAATTTTCCAGATTGTATTTGGTAACACTCTGTATAACATTTATCATTATTGCAAATACCTACAGTATAGCAACCATTAACCATGTTTATTTTTTTAAATAACCATACTAATAACCGTTTATTAAACCTAAAAAATCAATCAGTAAAATCTTAATAATGAACACGAAATGATAAAAAATAACAAAATTAAAAAATTAAAACTCAAGAGTTATATAAGAATAATTGAAGTTATTCAGCAATAAGAAAATAAATACAAAACAAATAAGTTTATTGTATAAATACTTTTTTCTTCAATAATCACAATATATCTTTATCTTTTTTTTTTTTTTTTTACTCATAATTTTTTCTTTTTTACTGATTTGAAGTTGTTACATCGAAATATTATTTACTTAGTTTATTTGACTTTTTTTTTGTTTTGTTGATATTTTACTTGTATCTATGTTTGCAACCTTTACTTTTTATGTATTATTATTTACTTGTTTGTTTTTATGTTTATATATGTTTATCATTGGTTAATAAATACTTTTTTTTGTATTAGATTTTATATGTTGCAAGCTTTTATTATTAGGTTGGTAACTGTTATCCTGAAGAAATAGCTGACTTGCCTATGCACTTAGTGGATATCTTGTCACAGCATTATTCTGTAATGAATTCTGAACTTCGAATGACCTTGTGCAAGGCTTTAGTGTTACTTCGCAATAAAAATATGGTCCCCCCACTTCAAGTTCTGCAGTTATTTTTTAAGTTACTTAAAGCTAAAGATAAACTTTTGCGCAAGACACTATATAATCATATAGTCGGAGATATCAAGCGAGTTAACGCAAAAAATAAAAATAACAAAATTAATACTTCTCTACAAAATTATATGTTTTCTATACTGAAAGACAATAGTGTTGTAGCTGCAAAAATGTCTGTTGACATTCTCATTGAGTTATATAGAAAAAACATTTGGAATGATGCAAAAACTGTAAATGTATTAGTGACTGCATGCCATTCCAAAGCTAATAAAGTCAAGGTTGCGGCATTAAAATTTTTTTTAGGTAGTGATACACCAGAAAATGTTAAGGATGATAGTGATTCAGATAGCGAAGATAATGAAACCAAGGCAAAGAAATTGATTTATGCAGGAACAATCAGTAAAAAAACAGCAAAAAAAAGTCGTAAATTAGAGAAAGCATTGTCTTTATTAAGGAAGTCAAAAAAAAAGAAAAAACCTGTTTCTTTTAATTTCTCTGCTATCCATCTTATCAATGATCCACAAGGATTTGCAGAAACTTTATTCAAGTCTGTGGAGCAATCTACAGATTTGTTTGAGGTTAAGTTAATGGTGATGAACCTTATTGCAAGGCTTATCGGAATACACGAGTTAATAGTACTGAACTTTTATCCATTTTTGCAACGCTTCTTGCAACCACATCAACGTGAAGTGACTAAGTTGTTAATGTTTGCTGCTCAATCTTCTCATGAAATGGTTCCTCCTGATGTAATTGAACCTGTTCTTATGACAATAGCAAATAATTTTGTTTCTGAAAAAAATAATAATGAGGTATTTATAAATATTTTAATTACTTTCTAAAATATTTTATTTTTCCTTTTTTATTTTAATTCTAATCTTATTTTGAATGTTTGTATTTATATTTTTCATCAAAATTTTTCTAAATAATAATTAGTTATAATTTTTTCAATATAACTTTTTTTTTACATAATTTTATCTTGTCATCATTGCTATATTATTGCTATTAACATCATTGCTATTAACATCATTGCTATTAACAAAGATTGAAAAAAAGAAATAACAAATAAAAATAACAAATAAAAATGTCAAATAATTTTCTATAAATTGAATACTTGTGCTCATGTAGTTAAGACTATTTAATCCTCAATGTTAATTTAAACCATTTAAACCTACGTTCCTTATCTCAATACCTACGTTCGTTATCTGAAAATAACATTTGTTTTGATTTGGTTGTTTAAGTTCTACATTTTAGAACTTAGGAATAAAATTTTTAACTTACTTGTAGTAGTTTAAACTTACTTGTAGTAGTTTAAATCATACTTATGTTTTTAAATACTTAATGTTAAACATTTTTTTAATTAAGATTTTTCTTGCATAAGATGCATTTACTTTTTGCGGAAGCTAAAAAGATAATTTTTTATGACTTTTATATATCATTTAAAAAAATTTCTTACATTTTATTTAAGTCTTGGTTGTAATTTTTTTATTTAGTTTTTTTCTTTATTTTGAAAAAACTTTCCAGGTAATGGCTGTTGGTCTAAATGCAATTAGAGAAATATGTGCGCGATGTCCATTATCGATGAGTGACAATCTCTTACAGGATCTTGTGCAGTACAAAACATGTAAGAGTAAAACTGTGATGATGGCGGCCCGATCTCTATTGCAACTTTATCGGAATGTTGATCCTACTTTGTTAAGAAAGAAAGATAGAGGTGACTATTTATTAATGTCGTTGAAATTGTAAAAAAATTTTAAAAAAAGGACTACATAATTACTATTACTTGTAATAAAATAAAGCTTAATGGTCAAGAATGCTCTCAAAGTATTTTTAAATTAAGCATGGTAGATGTTTAAATCATTTTCATGGTAGATGTCTTAATCTTTTTAATGTATATATTAATTAAATAAATAAATATTTTAAGAAGAGATAAACATGTTTGGCAGATATATTTTTATTGGCAGATTATTTTTTTGGCAGATTTATGGCAGATTATTTTTATTGGCAGATAGATTTTTGTCATTATACTATTTTATTATTATTGTTAACAACAAGTTAAGCATAGTAACAAATTAGGCTTCAAAATTTTGTTCAACATGAAAAGTTATTTTATTACTTATAAATTTTTCAAACAAAAAATAAAATAAAAATTCATTTTATTGAAGATAAAAGATAAGTGTCTTTATAGTAATATAATGGTTATACAATGTTTTAGTAACTTTGTGTAAACCGTGACCTGTCTTTTATTTATGTTTTAAAAGGAGCTTATGTACAGTTGCACTGGAAAGTAAGTTGAAAACCCTTATTTTTAGTATTTTGAAGGTAAAATATACAAAATACTATACAAAATATCTTATTTTTTGGAAAAAAAATATGTTCATTTTACGCACTAATGCATTATTTTTCAGTGGAAATTAAATATATAAATTATTAAATATATAAATTATTAATTATATAAATTATTAAATATATAAATTATTAGTTATATAAATTATTAATTATATAAATTATTAAATATAAATGATAATACAATAATAAAACGTTGGTAAATTTTTAATTTATTTTATATCTCTAGAAAACTTACATTGAAGTACTCACAAAGCAAATATGCCATTTCTATACCACATTGTAGATGTAAATACCTTTAAAATCTGCTTCTATAAACTTGACACCCCCTCCCTATTGTCAATTCTGGTCAATCCTTTCAGTACCCCTTCCCCCCTATATACTGACATCATTTATGGATGGCCCCCAAATAGAAAGTAAGTTGACAACAAGGAAAAATCTCAGGAAATCGATTTTTTTGTATTTAATTTATTTTTGTATTTAATTATTAAAAAAGAATAAATGATGGCTTTGAAGACCTCTTGATTTGTTGACAGTTCATGAGCAGTAGGATAACCCCAAACATACTGCCAAAATTAGGGATTTCAAGAAAACCACATTAAATTGTTATCATGGTCACCTGAGAGCCATAACCTTAACCACATAAAACATATTTGGGATAAATTTGACCATAAGGTACACTAAAGTGAAAGAGGTTCTAAAATTCAATTTAAAGAAGCTCTGCAGAGGAAATACTATTTAATGTATCAAGAGATCATTAAAAAAATCATTTTCTAGCTAATGATTAATTTCCCAAAATTGTTGAGATTTATCTGTATGTTCTCTGGCAAACTTAAAATGCTTAGCAGAATTAATCTTTGAAATGAATGGTTTTTTCGTAGCCATACGGCCATGCAATTTAGCTTTATTTAATCTGGATTTGATTTAAGTAACACCAATCGGTAAATTTTATTTAATCTTTAAGCTCTTGTGTTTAAAAAATGGTCTTTTTTTTTTTTTTTGCTTCAGTTGCAATTAATCGATATTGATGAGGTCTTGTCTTTCATTTTTGACTACTTAGAGGTATAGAAAAAGTGATGGTTAGAAATTATTTTGAAAATATATTAGCGTTATTCTGCAATGATTCATAGGCTTCTTTTGGCTCATGTTTTAAATTTTTATTGGTGTGTTAACTCTCTAATTTTTTGCTTTTTTTAGAATAAATATATTTTAATATATATTAAAAATTTATTTTAATTTTTAAAATGCATAATAGCTAAGTTTTATCACAAATATAGAAATCAACTAATTTACAGGTTAAGAAAAATTCAACGTTTTTGTACTTCTCAAATTAAATTGATAGAGAGTAGTTAGAGATTTATAAGAAGCCATTTTTAAACAATATTTGTAATTGGAATACCTTTTATAATAGTTTTAATAGTTTTTTTCAAATATTTAAAAACACAATAAATAGATAAAGCTTAAAAGTTTTTTAAAATGGTAGCAAACATGTTACACTTTAAACTTAAAAATTATGTCAAAAATATAAAGGAAATTTTCAGCAATTTTATAAAAAAAATTAAGGGCAATACAATTACTTTTTTATTTTAAAATGTGGATTATTAAAAAAGATAATTCATTAAGTAAGCTCTAAGGTGAACAGAGAGGTAAATATGGTGATGTGGGGTTAGGCGTAAATTTTTTGAAAAATGTCACAATATTTTTATTTTTTAATTAATTTTTTTAACAATCAATTAACTCACACATATTTTGTTTTCAGAGATAAAAATATATCTCTTTTGTAGGGAGAGGAAGGGGAAGTGCAAACAGATGTGACAGGAGATAAACAGAGAGGAGAAAAGGAAATGGTAGGGGAGATATGAATGCAAGAGTTAGAGAGTAATGGAGAGTTAAATTGCAGAGAATGCTACCATATATGTATATTTTTTTGTTTCTGTAATATTAACAATACTTTTGGAAGTACTGTAAAAAACAAAGAATAAAATTAGTTTTCACACCTTTAAAATAAGGAATATGTTTTAATTAAAAGATCCATTAAAAAATCTATTAGCTCATCATTTGAAGTTTTACAAATACTTGCCATAGATGCTAGTTAAGACATTATGCAGCCAAAATATTTGAACATTTAAACTCTAATAAAGTCTCTATAATCAACAAATATCTCTTGGCATCTATAAAATGTAAAAACTTAACAAAAAACTACTATTTTTTTATATAAAATTAAGATTCAAAATATGAGTTAAAAATTAAAGAAAGCATTTATATTCATATAAAAAAACACTTACTTAACACCCAAGTAAAGAACTACATTGCAACAATAACAATATAGATGTACTCCATTATATCACCTATAAAATCAAAAAATCAAAAATAAACTATTTAAACAAATTTTAATTAATTTTTTTGTATTGTTATTTTATATAAAAATTTGAATTATAGCTTAGATATGAAGTTACCTATATAATTTATCTATGATATTAGACATAAAGATATCATTATATGCTTGATGATATCTTTAGATATAAATGTGCATATTGTTTTAATAAGGTTGTACTTTTTATGTGTTCAAATATATGCATATATATATATATATATATATATACATATATATATATATATATATATATATATATATATATATATATATATATATATATATATATATATATATATATATATATACATATATATATATATATATATATATATATATATATATATATATATATATATATATATATATATATATATATATATATATATATTAGGGTGTCCCAAAATATAGGTTTTTTTACGCAATCAAAAAGCATGGTATATATCCTGGTTATATACCTTGGGTAAAAAATAACCACCAAATTTGAGATCTCTAAACATGTGGGAAGTGCTAGGTGTAGGTTTTCATTTTTATATAAATATCCAATTTTCAACCCATTTTCAATAAATCTGGAAAAGATTGACAAAAATTAACAAACAAAAAATAGTATATTTCTTAGAGCTCACAAGTTGTTTAAATCCTTCTTCAGCATTCGCTTGTCAACAAACTTCCTGTTGTCCTTAGCCACTAGCATAATGTGTTGTCTCTGACTTTCAATGTGACTATCTGCCAAGAAGTCTTGAACTAGATAGATATTTCTCTCTGCGCAATCGTTTATACATTGGATATTTGAGACAATTCCTTGAAAAAGTTGAAACTGGGCTGAAGGTCCACAAATGTGCCATCAGAAACTCAAGACAATACATCTTCTTTGCTGAGATTCAGGATAAAAATCAGGTACCAGCGGTTTTTCCCAAACAATTCATACAGCTGAATATTCTTGTCAATGATAATGTCATTTCTGATATCTTGTTTCTTAATATCAAAGTAAGAAATATCCTCTGGATAGAGGGATTTCAAAAGTTCCTGGATCACTTATGCTTCTTTTTCATCATTTACATTTGAATCAGCAAGTGACACAGTAACGACATCTGCTAAGTAGCATGTATGTCTAAGAAGAGAATTCTCAAGACTTCTACCTAAGATTTCATTGAATTCTTCTACGCTTTCAACAACTTTAATAGCCTTAAGATCATTAGAAGGTGCCTGTGATATGATAGATGTCTTGAGAAACCAAAGAATGTAAAATATAGCAACATTTTATTAACTTCTTCTCTCTCCTCCTCTGTTATCAACATAAGTGTTTTGTTGGTGAGCTTAAGCATCAGTATATATATCCCATCTGCCATAAGCCTAGCTTCACGGCTAGCAGAGGGCTGGTGCAGTAAGAAGTCTGGAACATCATTACCTAAGTAAAATGAACCTAACTCACACAACCTTCTCTAGTCTGTTCTGTTTTTAAAAAAGGTATTCTTGATGATTGCATTTCCCAAGAAATCCTTGGCCTTCTGTGCAATCTGATGCATGGACGAGCCAACTTAAAAAATGTTCCAATCAAATATGTTTAAAGAGTTAATATCCTCATTGCACACTAAAACTTTTTGTCCGATTTTTTTTTAAACCTTGCATAAAGGTCTTTCTTCGATTCTTTAGTCTTTCCAGTCAACGATTGCACCAAATGACAAATGTGTCTCTCATATACGTGCCTGCGGCATAAAAGCCACATAATATGCTTTCCAACAACATATTTGCTAATAAGTTGAATTGCCCCATTATGAGCACCAGTGTTTGAAGCTGTCACATCTGCACAAACAGGGAAAATATTTTTCTCTATTTCAAAATATTTCAATGCATTCTTTATTTCTTTTGTCTGTTCTTCTCTTTTGGAAGATTTGGCTTCAAAAACCCTTAACAAGATGTCATTACTATTATCATCTTCAGGAACTGTTACACTTACTGCAATCCTTTCCTTTTTTACAGTAATATTATTTTCATAATCCATTTCTTTGTAAAATTTGCTGTCAAAGTGTAGGACAAGTTTTTTACCAACTAAAACATTCTTGTAGCCAGCTCTAATTTCATCTCCCTTGTTCTTGATTGTCTCAAATCTTTTCCTATGGGTTCCAGATTTTGAAAAGACAATGTCTTCCGTGTTGTGCCCAGCATGCCCTAGAATGGAAGATAATAAAGCTGTGTGACCCCTAACACCAAGCTGAAATCTTGTAGCTACCTCACTGGAAGCTTTCATTAATCCATCCGCTGATATAGACAGCTGTAGCTTATCTTTTCTCTTTTTCCCAGTTGACGGCCAGGCTCTTCAGGATCTTCATCAGTTAATGCGTCATAAGATACTTCTTGAGATAACTTTGACTGAGAGGATCAAGATTCGGTTTCTGATTCAGAGACATCAACTTGTTCTAAATTAATTGTATCTTCTGTGTGTGTTTAAAGGTTTCTGTTCAGCTCTTCCCTTCTATCTACCCTCCTTTGGTAGATCATGTCAATCTTTGAGGTAATAACCATTTTTCTTATGGACTTCTGGTCTTGATAGAGTTCTACGTCTTCCTGAATTGCCTCAGCTGTCCTTGTTCGGTCTCCTCTGATTTTGGACTCAAAATCTTTACAGCTTTTGTCAAGCAGCTCATTTGACATTCCAATAAAGTCCTTTTGTCTAAGTCCTAAAAAATTTGTTTAAAAGTTTATGTAATTTTCTTTTAATATTTACATATTTTAACACCAATCTGTTAATGGGTGGACTTTCCTAAGTTCCTGAATCAATAGTGGAATAATAATGAGTGTTTTACATTCCCTTTTTTGCAGTTTGTTTCCCCCGAAACAATTAGTAAAGACGATGATCTTCTCTTCTCTACTATAAATCGTAATCTTCTAAAAACACTTTTTATATTTGAAAACATTGTTATGTATAATGTAAACATTGATGAAATGTTTATTTTACATTAGAATATACTGTATTAAGGTTTATTTCAGAATCTATATATTTACATAAAAAAATCATGAAAAATAATAATATTCGGTGTTTTTCAGTTTTTACAACTAGCACTTCTAAGGGTTTTTCAACCCTCAAATTTGATAAAATTACTTATTTTGTCATAAATAACCAGGAAATTATCCATGCTAAATTTTTTTTTGGGACACCCTAATATATATATATATATATATATATATATATATATATATATATATATATATATATATATATATATATATATATATATATATATTTAAATATTTATATATACATATAAAATAGTTAATTTAATAATAGTATTCTTAAGTTAATAGATAGTATTTGAGAAAACAATCAACATATAACTGGGTGGTAAATAAAAACAAATGAAATAACAGCATCATTTAAATGATCTAAAAATATAGAAATTTTTTAAATTCAGCCAGCTTACTGGTGCTCTCATAACTTCGTCTGGAATAAATTAACATATTTTCAAAGAGTATGTAAATAACATATTTTGAAGAGTATGTAATTATTAAACTAGATATATTTTAGTTATGAGATATTTATAAAAATACACACATTTGCAAACTGACTTTATTTTGAGACCAAATATCTTACCAAAAATCCTACAGTAAAAACTTTTTCACCAATAAGAAGAACTAAATCTCCTTATTTTAATCAAAGCTAATATAGAGCATCTGCTATCGCACAATCAGTTACATTGTCTATTGAACTAAACAACTCTTTACCTCACGCCACGCTACCGGCACAAAAATACTTAGATTTTATTAAACTTGATTTTTGCCAATATTGAAGTGACTAGTAATGATTGTATTACTTTTCATATATTAAAATTAATATAGTTCATAAATTTAATTTCTTTGACATAAATTTCATATTTTTAAATTGACAGGTAGACCATCTAAAAGCACATCAACCTTAAATGAGCATCCTGCAAAAGAGTTTGGTAGTTTAGAACCTGTTTCTTTTGTTCCTGGTGCAGAGATACTTGAATTAACAAAAGATAGTGGTTAGTTGTTTTTGCATTTGACACTTTTTTTTTACTTTAGAATTTTCGTTCTGTTTTATTGTAGAATTTTCGTTCTGTTTTTTACTTCAGAAGTAGATCATGAGAATAATACAGATGATGACGAATGGGAAGAAGCTAGTGAAGATGAAGAAGATGAAAATGAAGATGAAGAAGATTGGATTGATGTATCTCACTCTGAAGAAGAAAAAGATGAAAATGAAGAAGTGTCTGATGATGAAGGTTTCTATTTTATGTATATTATATTTAATGAAATGGTTTTATCCTACCGACTCTAATTTATGATCAATTTTTATTGTATTTATATTATTATATTCATTATATTATTTTATTATATTTATTATCTTTTAATTGTAATGTAGATAAATATGTAATTGTTGTGTCTGTTATTTTAATATAAGTAATTTAATTTAGTTCCCATTCTAGTTTCTCTAAGAAACAGTGTTTCTACTGACGGAATGTTCAAATTAAAAACAAATTCTTTAATTGTTTTTTGAAAAATATTCAAAGTTTTGTTAAATATGTAAAACAACTTGTTAAATATGTAAAAATATTCAAAGTTTGTTAAATATGTAAAAAAGTTTTTAGTTTAAGGTTAAAAATATAATTTTATTTTATTACTAAGGTTACTCGTTATAAAATTTGAATTTAAAATAAATGATTATTGTTCAATTAACCAAATGCTGCTGTTTTCAAAACACGTACCTATTTATCGCGCTTTGAACTGTCTTCATAAAAATAAAATTTAAGTAAAGTGACAATTTTCTGATACTTGCATTTTTTATTTCATCTTTCACAATTATTTATTTTTGATAACTGTTGTATAATTTGCAAGTATTTAATGCTTGTACTATATATGTGTGTGAGTTGTGAATGCGTGAATTGATCTGTGAAGATGAGCATTTAAAAGTGTAATTAAATTTCATCATATTTTTATTACTTCATTTTCTTTTTATAGCAATTGCTGCCGACAATGAAAAGAAAGCAGAAATGGTAAGCACAACCAGAATTCTGACAGACGAAGACTTTAAAAAAATACAAGAACAAAGTCTTTCAGAAAAATTACATGGCACAAAACGTAAAGCTCAATTCAATAGTGATAAGTCTGACATCATTGATTTGGCCCAAATAGAAAATGTGCACAAGAAAATGTGCCACGATAAACAATCAAGGCTTGCTACCGTATTGGCTGGTAGAGAAGGTCGCGAAAGCTACAGCAAAGTAAAGCCTAAACGACTCAACGAACACGCAAGCACGACAAATAAAGAAAAAGTCAAATCGAAACCTTTCATGATGATCACTCATGGTAGAAATGCAAGAAGTAAAGTAAAAAAATCTTTTCGTGAAAAACAAATCTCTTTACGTGATTCGCTCTTGAAACGCGAAGGTAAACTGGGAAACAGAAGAAAGCGATAAATTTTATGTTCTTTTATTGAAAAATGCGATCGAATGATTTTTAATTGTATTTTCTAATTAAATAAAAAGTTTTTGATGAAACACCTGTGGTATATATAAATATTCACATTAATATATATTGATAAGTTTATACATTTATCTATATTATTAAGTATATTTATATATAATCAATGATATACCTGTTTATGGTTAAATTTCCCATCCCCAATAATACTTTGCAAAAGTATTAATATAAAGTTTAATGAATTTATTGAAACTTTACGGAATGTTTTATTTTTCTATTCTGAGTATATTTATATTAAAAATTAACAGTTTTTTGAATTTTTTTATATTCTTTAAACTACATTAATAATTTTAGACATTGAGTAATAATTATACTAATGTCAGTTGTCCATTACTAATAATTGATGATTCTATTGTGATAATTACCGTTAATTTAAATATTTTTAACTTTTTTATTAATTCTAAATATTGCTAACTTTTCAAGTATACTAAAAGTTTTTCTTAAAAAAAAACAAACATAATAAGCGTCGCTTATACATGCAAAAAAATACAAGGAAAGTAAAAATAGTGGGCGTGGTTGCTTTATTTTTTATTTTTATTTTTTTGTTGCATCTTGATAATAAACTTACATGCGCAAAAAGTTTTCAAAGATATTATTTGTTTATATTATTATTTATTCATTATTATATATTATAGAAATAAAAAGATTTTTTAAATATTAATATTTTCGATTTCAATCTGAAAAGTATTTGAACAGGGTTTAGTGTTGATATGTTTAACGATTTTTGTGTAGTTTTTTTTTCTGTTTTTCTAAAATTAAATAAATTAAAGTTTTTGTATTTGTTAAAGTATTTATTTTAACAATAAATGTTTTATAGATGCTATATGCTTTCGATGCATTTATGTAAGAGCTTAGCAAGTATCCGACCTCATACTAAAACCATATGTTTTCTGAACAATATACGTAATCTTTTAACCAGTTCTAACTTTGAGATATCGAATGGCTACCAGCCAGGTGTGAGCAGTGTTTGTGGAAGAAATCACATTAATGAAGACAGGTTTCTTATAAGAAATGTTTCTGCCAAATTTCAATTTTTTGGAGTATTTGACGGACATAACGGTAGTTACGTTTCTGAATTTGTACGAAACCGTCTTGTGAATTTACTAGAAAAAAATCTCTCCCAAAAAGCAGATGATCACCTGTTTGAAGTCGTAGAAAATACTTTTTTGGTTTCTTTTGAGGAGTGTCAGAAAGAAATTGAAAAGCATCTTAGAAATGAAAATTTTAAAGAGAAAGGTTAGAGTTAATATATATTTTGCGCTTTTTTTGTTTTTGCATTTTGTTTTTAAAATAATCATTCTATTCAAATTATTAAGCTCGGTACTGCCATGTTATCGTATTTTGATTGTTTGTGAATTTTAGAAAAGACTTTTTATATTTTCAGATATTGTGGGTTCAACAGCCGTGGTTGCACTTTTAACAAATCAAACTTATCTTTCAGTAGCAAATATTGGTGATAGTAAAGCTATAGTAAGCGAAAAAGGAAATCCAGTTGAACTTTCTATTGAGCATAGTCCAAGTAATCCTCATGAAGCTCAACGCATAGAAAAACGAGGTGGATGGATTGATTGGGACAGTCATTTTAATCCGTTAGTCAATGGACGTCTGTCTATTACACGTTCATTTGGAAACTTATCTCTTCGCTCTTCTGGCATTGTCAGCAAACCTACTATTCAACATAGAGTTGTCGACAACGATTCTTTTTTAGTGTTATGTAGTGACGGGATCAGCCATTCGATTACTGACCGCGAGATCGTTTCTATAATTAACCAACATAAAAATCCTGCAGATGCTTGCTTTGACCTAACAAGTACTGCCCAACAGTATGGATCAGATGATGATGTTACTGCTATTGTGGTTCCATTAAATAAGTGGGCTGTTCATTTTACTGACACTTCCCCTGTCGCTTACAGTATGTTTCGAACAATGATTGGATCTCGTTCTGGTGGATAATTTCATAATGGTTGCTTTTTTTCTAGTGAATGATATATTTGTTACAATATTGTAAATATTTACTTATGTTTTTGTATAATTTGTAAAAGTCTTTTGTATAATTTGTAATAATCTTTAATAATATAGTTGAAACATCTATATTTTGCGAAAATGGTGTATTAATATATATTGTCTTACGTTTGAAATATGAAATATTACTGTAGTTAAAGTGGTTATAATTAAAAACCTTTTTTGTTGCAAAATTTTAATCACAAACCACGGTTTTGCAAAAAAAATCGTTATTTTGTTATTGTGTTCTGAAAATCTTATTTTCCTTTTTTTTTTTTTTTTTTTTTTGAATACGAATAGCTACCACGGCTGTTTCACTATATAAAAACGAGTTTGACGTCAAGAGTTTATCAAAAAAAAAAGCATTTCCGCATAAAAAGTTTTAAAATTTGCTAACTTTAAATTAAAAGTATTTTTTTTCTAACCCTTTCATCTTCAAATAACAAAAATTTAAAAGACCTATCATTCCTTGTTAATAATTAATTACATTAAACGGAATAAAAATACTTAATAATAAAATATTGTTAATGATTTGTGATCACTTTTCTGTTTTTAGCGATATTTGCCACGTGACAGAACACCACTCTAATCTCAACTGATTTTCTATTCATTAAAAAGAATGGTTAAAAAAAAAAAAGAATCTTTAAAAGAATTTAACATCCTTAAGAAGTTTTTGTTTGAATAGAGGAAGTGAAAAACAATTTATTAGCTGGTTATTTAATATAGTGTATCTTAATTTAGGACCTCTGATGGTAATAGAGAATTTAGTAACCGAATAGTGCATTTTAGGTTGCTCATAATTATAATTTGAAAATCTTTTAGGGCACACGTGATTAATTTTATTAAAAAGTGTATTAAAATTATAGGAGTTACTTTATTATGAAGTTTGTACATAAATATAAAAATTTTATAAAGATTTTACTGAAAAATATTGAGTATGTAATGATTTTTAAATAGTTCTTTAGAATGTGAAGACTCCACGGGAAGAAACGGCAGGGTCACATTTTGAAAATTTTGACATTTTACACTTTTTAACTTTATAAACAATATTATCATACATTTTATCTGAATTCAAATCAAAAAAACAATTGGATGTACTTTTATAGTTTGATGAAACTTAATCACTTTTTTTTTATTATACAATACATACCTCCCCGAAAAGACAAGTGTTAATGAGTTAAAATAATATTTGCAACTTACTAATAGACATAAACCAAGTTTACCATTTTTATTTTTTGAATTATCAAGACTGATACTTACGGCTATAAGTCTTTATTTTTCAAAATAATCACAGGTGATTTGGTTAATGTAAATTAAATAATAAAAATGGCGACACTTGAAATACCAATAAAAATGCTAAAAAAAAATCCAAGAAAAGAAAGAGTAAGGAAAGATTGCGTGAAATGCTTAAAGAAGAAGATAGAAAAGTGTTAATAAGATATTTTAACTCTGTATTAGGTACGTAGAAACATCCGTTTTACGGAACCGAATTTTGTGTGAAAAAACTGTGCCACGCTTTTTAGATTTTTTTTTATGCTAGCGTAGAGAAGACGTGTTTAGTTGGAAAACATTTTAGAATTTGATATCATTATAGATTATTTTTAGAAACTAGAATAGTTAAACTTTATTACTGTGAGGTTTATTATATTTTTACATTATTTATATTTTATACATTCAATATTCATTAGTTTCTTTTAACGTAAGATCAGTAGATTTAGTCTGACAAATGTTTTTATTATGTTGTTAAAAAAAGTTTTTCATTTGTTTTTTAGATGATACTTTTGAGAGGATAAGTCAGTTTTTTTTGCAATTCATTATTTTAGTATTTAGTCTTTTGCTCTCAATATTCAATTGTATATCTTTATTATGCTATGTTTTTTGTGCAGATTTTTGTGCATTCACAAAGTTTTTTTACAGTTGTTTATTTATATATTCCTGATGTTTCATGCTTTTTATTGAGTCTGTTATTTTTTGTCTATAGTCAATTTAAAACAAACTATTAGTAAGTAAAGTTTGAACTATTTTAGTTATTTAGTCATTTAAACTTTTTTTTTTTTTGTAATGTTAGTGTTAAAGTTTAATATTATAATAGAGTTTGTAATTTAAAGTTGGCTTTTAGGTGAATTCAGACAGCAGATTTGTAAGTTTAGTAAATTTTAATAATTTCAATGTTTAAATGATACATGCTAACTAAAGATTAATACTTAATTGATACATAAGCTAAAGGTGTTTAATTTATTGATACACGCTAACTAAAGATGTTGTAACGAAAATTATAACTTGAAATTAAGTTTATTTTAGTAAACATTATATTACTATTTTTATAACTTATTTCTTTTTAATTCTTTAGCAACACTTACTTCATTAATTGGTAAGAGATTAATGTGTATTTTTTTGTGTATGTATTAAGAAATATAGTCTGATTTTGTGTATTATGCAGTATTGTACTATTTAATATGTACTATGTTATTGTATATTTATTATGTACTATATATGTATATTTAATATGCAATATTTACATATACCATTTAATCTTTTGTGTCATTGTATTATTTAACCTTTAATATCCTTGTCATCTGTTGCAGCTGGTAAGGTTTCTATATTATTAATTTAAGAGATAAAGTTGTTAAATGCTCAGTTCATTTAGCGCGTATAAATAGAGTTAGCAATCGATTGCATCAGGCTAAATTTAGAGCCAAAAATTCGCAAAGACAGGCATCCAAGCCCCAAAAAATAGATGAAAAAGAAAAAAGTTAGAGCGTTAGCTATGTAAACTGAGTTATGATGAAATTATAGATTCATACAAAAACTTGTCCAATGACCAACTTTATAATTTAGATGTCATGTATGGAAGAATTGTAGGCAAAAAACTATACCATAAATGGTATGATCCTAAACATCCAAGCCTGTTTTGTATAATGGCAGAGTAGAAAAAGTTATTAGTAGAAAAAATGGTTTAGTTTACACTATTTCTTACTGGAAAGATGATGAAACGTATATGGAAGCTGTTGACCGTTGCATGAAAAAGATCCAGCTTGTTGCAGATGTTATTTCAGAAGAGTTACAATTTTATTAATTTTATATTATATTAATAAAACTCTGTGAAAGTACAAGTTTGAAATTTAAGCTAAAAAAGTACTACAAGTGAATTGCTGAAAAATACTACCAGTGTCGTGACTAGTTAAAAGAAATTTGTTATTGTAACCATTCATTAAAAGCCAAGACAAAACTATATAAGATAAAAAATAAATAAACCATTATTTTTTCTTTTTAGTAACATTTTATTTGTTTTTTAGGTTGAAATAGCCTAAAAAAATTTTAAATAAACTTCAAAAAAATTTGTGACTTGCTAAACAAATGTACTGCAAGTGTTATAACTTGCTATGCATTTTTGATAGAAAGCTCTGGCTTAGCTTCACGTGGTGTCTATTGTTAAAAATGATTATAAAATAATTTCATTAGTGGAATTTATCATTGTAATCATTCACTAAAAGCCAAGAAAAAAATTTTAGGAAATAAATCATCATTAAAATAATCAAACATTGTTTAGTGTTAATAATATTTTATTTGTTTTTTAGTTTGAAACAGCCTAACTTTTTGTTAACCAAACTAGTATTAAACACTAAATGAAAGATTTGAAAATTTATAAAGGTTGGTAAATACCTTTTTTTGATTACCTTTTTACCACTATTGGCTGATAATAGAAGTCACTCGTAGGAGAATATTTTAACAAATAATTCTCCAATTAATCAAAAATACTTTTTTAAAAAAAATGTTTAGTCAAAGGAAAGGGTGGGGGGATGTGATAGTCCCTCACTTTTGACAATGGATGCAACACTGATGTAACTTTCAACCGAGTAAGATATATTTTTTACTTCTTTGTTGTTGTTCTTTAAATAACCAATCAAATATTTCATAATTAAAATTTTTTTGCGATATTAGGGTGTATTAAAACATGGTCAACACATTTAACATGAGTTTTACACTTACCTTCAATGTTTGGTGGTTGTCCAGTATTAATTTATAGAACCTTTTTTATAGAAAAAAAAACTTTGTTTTGGTCTTTAGGAAACAGTAGTTGTGTTATTTTAATATATATTTTTTTCTTTTAGGTTGAGGTGGGGGTTATACGCCCCTCCCATATATCGATGTTAACACCACTTAAATTTCACCACGTAAATTCTGGTAGAACATAATTTATATTGTATACTAATTAAATTCATTTTAGTAAAGAAAAAAATATTTATGAAATTAAGTCATATTTGATACTAGAGTGTATCAAACCACCACCACCATACCCACCTTCAACGTTAACATACCCCTCTCATATACTCTGGTGGTTAAATATATTTTTATAACAATGTTTTTGTATAATTAAAATAACTTGTCTTGAAAAAAGACCTTTTGTGAAAAAAATGTTTAGTTTCATACGGGTAAGGTGGTGGTTTGGTGTCCCCTCTGTCCATCCGATACACCCGGTGGTTAGAATTTAACAAAAGTTTGTAGCCCACTCTTACACCTATCTTTTGACACTTTTGATATACAACAGTAGAATATTTATTCAATTTCAAATTTTTACTCACGTACCTATCTCTATCCAGCAAGGATGCTCAAGATTTGTATCTTGCAAGTTTAATAACTTTAAATAACGTTTCAAGAAGAAGACCACAAAACATTTATTCAAAAGGTTATAATAGCAGTTACAAATATAAATTTTTTATTACAAATCACGAGATACTTACGAGTTCGTTTATTTATGTTTGCTTTTCAGCGTTTATTTAATCTTTGGCATAAAGAATGGAAAATTAGAAACCATTAAAAGAAGCTTTTTAACTAAAGGTAATTTATATATTTTTATTGAATATAGAATGCTAATTTTTAACGGAAGTTTTCTTATATATAAAAAATATTTTTTCTCATTATAGGTCACTCTCCCCATGATAGAAGAGGTAAACACAAGAATCAGTATAACAATTTTACTCCTCAACTTTTTTTTTTTTTTTTTTTTTTTTTTTTTTTTTTTTTGTTACAACTTTGTGATTTAATAAATATTCGTTAACAATGTATATATATATACATGATCGTTATTAAGAAATTAAAAGAACGCGGGAACTCGTAGAAGACCGTAAGGTCTTGTCGTCGAGAACCGCTAAAAAATTTTCGTGTTAATATTTCGTATTAATAAAATATTCTCAAAATAAATAAACTTTCAATAGGAATATATACTTAACATACTTGAAGATAACAAATAATTAAGAATTAAGAATTGAAAACATAAACAAATTTAAAGAAAAAAAGAAAAAGAAAAAGAAAAACGGTTTCGTTATAAATACATAGATGCGTTATACAGTTTTAAGATATCTTTAGCACAATTGTTAAACTTTTTGTTAAAGGTTTTGTTATACAGTTTTAAGATACCTTTAACAAAAGTGTTAAACAACTATTTACAAATTATAAAATTTATTAATGCAGCGTTAAATATAAAGTTAAAAAAAGAAACAAAAAATAAAAGAATATAGATATATCATCTAATAAAAAAATGACTTTTTTAAGTTTTTGTTTGAAAGAGTGATAGCTAACTTCTTGAGAAAAGTCAAAATTCTTTAAAACTATTTTATTCCAAAGTAATGCTCCTCGAAATGAAATACAGTATTTTCCAGAATTAGTTTGATAAGCTGATTGACGAATATTATTATCATTTCGTAAAATGTACTTAGTTTTTTCTTTTTTGTTATACAAATTATGAAAAGGTACAGGAGAAATATTGTTTTTACATTTAAACATAAAACATATAACGTTAAAAATATTAAGCTCATATATATTTAAGACTTTCATTTCAATTAATAGAGGCTTGGCATGAGTAAATCGATCCTTAAAATTAATAAGGCGTGCAACATGTTTCTGTTGACGATAAAGAGGTTCCAGTTTACTTTTATTAGTACTATCCCACGCAATGTTCGCATAGTTAATGTGACAATGAATGAGCGAATGATATAGTTTAAGTAATGTATGTTTATTTAAAAAACACCTTGCTTTGTACAAAATTTCTATGCTTTTTGATATTTTACTACTCAAATTTTTTATGTGACTTTTCCATGACAAATTTTCATCAATATAAATACCAAGAAAGTTTGTAACTGTTACTTTTTTTAGAAGTATATTATCAATAAAAAGCAGTGGCATTTCATTTGGTATAAGATTTTTTTTGTGATTTGGATGGAAAAAAATCCATTTCGTTTTATCAATATTAAGAGACAGTTTATTTGTCTTAAACCAATCAGAAATTCTTACTAGTTCATTATTGATATTCTGAAATAACAATGTAATATCATTATGAGATAAAAATAAGTTCGTGTCAACTAAAAAATAAATGTGATCATTTCTTCTTTTAGAGGTAGATACCAAGATCTATTAATTATAACCAAGATGTATGACTTGTTTAAAATCAAGTATGGAAATAATAAATTGTCATATGAATCTTATCGCAACATATTTAACAAAAGTTTTAACATTTCTTTTGGGTACCCTAGGACTGACACGTTCTAAATGCGATGAGTTTAAAATTAAAATTGATGCAATAAAAATTGAACTATCTTTTAATTCAGAATTTACAAAGCCTGAACAACAATTGCATGAGCTTAAGTTACAGAAAGAACAGCACCACAAATATTTTATGTTAGGAAAAGAAATGCTTGGTTTAAAGCACAAAAGGAGTACAAATTTGAGGCAATTGCTTTTGATTTCCAAAAAAATCTTAACTTACCAAATCAATCAACCAACGACTTTTACTACAAACGAAAATTAGCATTTTATTCATTTAATATTCACTTGCTTTCAAGCAATGAAGTTTATTTGTGTTGTTATGATGAAACTATAGCTAAAAAAGGGGCTGATGAAGTAACTTCGATGGTTTTTTTATAAAATATTTAGACAAAGAAATTTGATCTGTAGAGCTATTTTGTGATTCATGTGCTGGCTAAAACAAAAACTATACATTAATTTGTTTTATGGATTTTCTTGTTCATGAAAAAAAAAAGGTTTGACTTTATTAAAGTTACATTCCCAGAACGTGGTCATTCTGTTATGGAATGTGATAAAGATTTGGGATTAATTAATTGCAAAACACCCACTAGTGATCCATCAGATTGGATTAAAACATTCAAAAATGCTGGTAAAAAACCCACTCTGTTTCATATTATAGAATTAACGCAAGGTATGGTTAAAAGTATAACTGATTTTATGAGACCATTTTATAAGAATAAATGTCCGATTCCAACTTGTCCTCTTTGTGAAATTTGTTTCAGAGGAGACTCAAGTGGCATTGTATTTCATCGTGATTCGTGGAATGGATTATTGTTGAAAACTAATTTAAAAAATAATAGGAAGAACACAATAAATATTGAAATCCCCATTCTGTATAATGCAAAACATTGCATCTCTATGGCAAAGTATAGAAATTTACAAGTATTAAAAAGGTTTACATCCAATGCTCAGGTTTACGATACAATCAGGAGGTTATCGAGATATTTCATGAAAATATTGATTCTGAAGATGAAGAGTAAATAGACTTCTTTTTTATTTAAATTTTGTTTTTAATTGTTTTTTTCTTAGTGTTTCTTGACAAATTTATAATCTTTAATATGTTTCTTCTTTGCTTCACTTAATATACAACAATTTATATAATTAAGAATCACAAGATATTGAATATATTTTTTAATTATTAGTCAAGGTATGAAAATAAAAATTCAGATCAAATAAATACTAAATTGTTTTAAACCTATAAAATTTTTAAGCCCTTTATTATCAGGAAAGAAACTTTGCATTAAATAACTTTTTGTACACAGTTACAGTTTTATTCCTTACAGTTTTGTGACACCTGTATAGGTATAGTTATATAGGTATTTAATAGGTTAACTTTTAAATTAAAAACAAATTGAACTTTGTCATCAACAGTGATATTTTTGAATGAAAGATTTATAATAAAAATTAAAGCCTATCGTTAACGAGAACTAGAACTATTACTATAATTAATTAGACAACTCTCGATATCTCGAACCTCCAAAGGACCGATTAATTAGTTCGAGATTATAATTCATAAATAAGGGAGAATGTTCGAGTTATCGAGATTATAATTCATAAATAAGGGTACGACTGGATTCAAAAAAGTTTGAGATATCAAGTATTCAAGATATCGAGAGTTGACTGTATGTGATACTTTTGTGCACGAAAAAAGAACAAAAATTGAAGCCTTTTGGTAACGAGAACTATAATTATTTTCTAAACGAAAATATCAACACTAAACAGTATTTTTAATTTTAGTTCGATCCCCTAGACTTTTTAAGGGTCAATACTAGGTCTTGGTGGTGAGGTTGTTTGGTAAAATTAGCTTCTGCCTAATTTTATTAATAAGCTAATAAAAAAATAATTAACATTATATATTTTTAATTGATCGAAAAACTAATAAAATAAAAAAAGACATTTTACCGGGGAAAAAACGGAAGAGTCCATAAAAAACCTCACTTAAAAAAGAAAGCCTATAACGTAAATTATTATATTTAAATTAAAAATACAACTTCAAGTGCATAAAAAACTAGTACTTTTTGTAATATATCTTAAAAATTTTAATCCTTTCCGTAAAAATAAAAAAGTTATATAGGTTTAAAAGTTTAAAAATGAGTTATAGCAAAAGGAAAAAATGTGACCCTGCCGTTTCTTCCCGTGTAGTCTTCATGTTTGAATCGACCTGCACTTAAAATAATTCTGACAGCGTTTTTTTGTGTACTAAGCAATTTTTAATTTTACTTACATTAGAGCTGCACCATGCAATATTTGCATAGATTTTATAACAATGTATGTGGGAGAAACATAAGATTTTAAAGCAGTTTTGGTTTAATAATTGCTTAGCTTTGTATAGTATGCCAGTATTTTTTGAAATTTTATTTTCGATTGTTCTTATGTGTTCTCTCCATCTCAAGTTTTCGTCAAGTATCTTTCCTAAAAACTTTAATGATGACTCTAATTAATTTAGAGTTCCCAATATAACTATATTGGCAAACAAATTAAATTGAAATGTATTTAATCTTTATATAAAGATCTGGAAGTTTTAATGGAATTTTTCTTTATCGTGAAGTCTATGAAAAAAAGTATACCAAATTTTATTTAAATTTAAGGACAATTTGTTTAAACCATTGTTAAACCATGGCTTAAACCATTCCGCTAGATTTAAAAATTTCTTGTTTACTATTTTAAATAAAAGGTTGACATCTCCATTATAATAAAATAAATTCGTGTCATCTGCATTTAAAACTGAGTTTAAAATGTTTTAAAACTGATGGAATTTTTTACAAAATAAGACCCAGAATTGAACCTTGGGGAACACCGCAAGATATAGTCAAGTAATCAGTTTTTCCTTCATCATGTGGTATGTATTGTTTTCTATTGTTTAGATAACTTTTGATCCATTCTAAATATATGCTTTTAATACCATAACTTTCGAGTTTTTTTTTATAAGCATGCTACGATCTACTGTATCAAAGGCTTTGCTAAGATCTATAAAAACTCCGAGTGTAAACTTACTTTCGTTTGCTTTAAATATATTGTAAACAATATTAATAATGGCATGGTCAGTTGAAAACCCTGGCTGAAATTCAAATTGTTTATTATATAGAATATTATTTATATTTAGAAAAGTCAAATTTCGGTTATACATAATTCGCTCTGAGATTTTAGAGCGCAAAATTTTAGAAGCAAGAAAGAATTTTTTTTTTTTTTTTACAACAATTATTGTTATATATTTCAAAAACAAATAACATTTACATGTCTCCAGTTTATATAAATATCCCACACAAATATTTACAATATATAAAGAGCGTTAACATGTTACAATATTTAAAGAGAGTTAACTGTTTTACGTATGCGCGTTTGATATCGAGTTAAAATAATAAACTTAAAAATTCATAGTTTATGATATAAAGTGCTATTAACCCATGCATTCAAAAAATAAACGCAAGTCCGTCGCACCACAACGCTACCAGGGACTTGCTTGTCGTTGTCGTTGAAACTATATATTAATATATATTAATAGTACTATGTAGTTGTAGGGAAACTTACAGAAGACTAAGAAAAGTCTTTTCATCGAGAACCTTTAAAATACAAAAAAACTAAAAGTTTAAAGAGTAAATCTATAAAACACACATTAACTTTTTGAAGTCATCTGTTCAGTAATATTTTACTATGTATAGTTGCAAACTATATGTATTTATTATATATTTTTTTTTAATTTAGTTTTTATTTCTTTATTATTATTATTTTTTTTATTTTTATAGCTTAAATTGTTCTTTTTACATTTTATTATATAAATTGTTTTTTTTATATTTAATACATATCGATAAAATTGGTTTTGTTAATTATGAGATCTTTTAGTTTTTTCTTCAGGGTAATAAGATTATCCGGGTTAATAAGTTCTATATTTTGATGTATTGTTTTATTGTATAAATAGGGGCCACGGTATACAATTGAAAATCTCGAAAAATTTATTTTTTTTATGGGCAACGTAAAGTTTCCGGTTCCTCGTGTGATATATCTGTTGGCGTTGGTTTGAAAAAAGTTATTAGTAAAATGAGTTGGGACAAATTCAAGCTTATATTTGAGCATAAATAAAATATTTTGTTAGATGTTAATTTGATAGATATTTAAAGCATTTAAGTTTTTAAGTAAAATATCGGCATGAGTGAACTAGTTTTTATTATAAATCAATCTTGATGCGTGTTTTTGGCATATATGTAGAGAACTTAATTTAGATTTATTTGTACTTCCCCAGGCAATATTAGCATATGTTAGGTAACTTTGTATATTAGAAAAATAGAGGATTTTTAGATTCTTCTGGTAAACTATTGGTTTGACTTTGTAAAGTATACCGATACTTTTTGATATTTTTGTATGTAATGTTTTTATATGGGCTTTCCTAGAAATCGTTTTGTCAATAATTATCCCATGAAATTTAATAGTTTCAGTTCTTTCAATGTTTATGTTATCAATTTTTAATAATGATAGATTGCTTTGTATTTTTTTTTTTTTTTTTTTTGCTGGTTGGAATGAAACATGATGTACTCTGTTTTTTCTGTATTTATTGATAATTTATTTACTTTAAACCAAATGTTTAGACTCTCAAGGTCATCATTTGCAGACTCAAAGAGATTTTCAATTGATACTGATGAATAAAATAAATTTGTATCATCAGAAGATCGTTAATATAGATTAAAAATAAAAGAGGACCAAGAATGAAACCTTGGGTAACTCCGCATTTTATTTTTAGGAAATTAGAATATTTATTATCGTTTGAAATAACACATTTTTGTCTGTTGCACGGATAACTTTTAAACCAATCTAGGCTAGTATTAGTACTTTATTCCGTATTTTTCCATTTTTTTAAGTAAGATTTCATGAAAGGTCTATAAAAGTTCCTAATACATATTGCTTTTTATTAAAAGAATCAATTATGCTATTAACTATATCTAAAATTCCATGTTATGTTGAGTGCTGTGCTTGAAAGCCAAATTGTTTTTTATTTAAGAATTAGTTTTGAATTAGGTATTCATATAATTATAAGTACATATATAATAATCTATTGTAGATTATTTGTTCAAGTATTCTAGAAAAGATTGGAAGTATTGAGATTGGTCTGTAATTGTTGAAATGTTTCACCGGTTTTAAAAATAGGTACAATTTTAGCAACTTTTAGTTTATCTGGTACTGTTCCAGTTTTAATTGATGGTTTAAATATTTCGAAAATAGATTTATGTATCTTCGAAAAGACATTGACGACAATATTACTGCAAATATCATCTCTACCTGGAGACTTGTTTATTTTAAGAGAGTTTATTGCATTTTCGAGTTCATCAATTTTTATTTCTTTTAATATAAATTCGTTGTTGACACTATTTAGATAAGTTTCAAATGAGTTGTTTGGACATCTACCTTTGAAGCTAGATTTGCGCCTATGTTGACAAAAAAACTATTAAACTTTTCTGAAATTGCATTATTATCGTCATACTCTTTATTATTTATGATAATTTGAGTCGGTAAATTATTTATTTTGCAGGTTTTTATCCCAATTATTTCTTTGATGATATCCAAAGTTTTCTTAATATCACCATTTGTGTTTTTTATTTTATTTGAGTAATATTTTTTCTTTGAATTTTTTTTTGATTTTTTCAAACAAGTTTTTATACTGTTTGTAAACATTTAGGTTTGCCTCATTTCTATTTTTTAAGTATTTAATATAAGGTTTTTGTGTGTTTTTTTTGAGGGTTTTTTAATACCTATGGTGACCCATGGACATTTTAAGTGTTTTTCTTTTATTAATTTTACTTTAATTGGGAAGTGCATATTATAGTTTTTTAGGAAAATTTTTTCAAAGTTGTAATAAGCAGAGTTAGTGTGCCCAAGATTGCGTTCATGGTATACCTTATCACACTCTTATCACACTCGCCGAAAGTGAGTCCTTAAATTGTTGAATAGCAAACTTGTTGATTTTTCATTTATAAGTTTTAATTTTACAAATATTATTAGATTTTGTATCTTGCGTCGAGGAGAAGAAAATAGGAAAATGATCAGATATATCTGTTTTTATTATTCCTGCCTTTAGAGAAGTATCAAAGATCGAATTAGTTATTATATTGTCTATTGCAGTGATTGAAGTTCGAGTTACTCGAGTTGGTTTGTTAATAATTGGGAAGATGTAATGTTGAAGCATTTCGTCAAAAAAAAAGTTTAGTATTGGCATGTTTATCATATTGTAAGCAATCTATGTTTATGTCTCCAATACAGAATATTTTTTTTTGCTCATTGTTGTTTTTTATAAAATTTTGTTTTAAATGATTGGAAAATTTAAATAAATTACCTTCAGGTGGCCGGTAACATGTGGAAACCAGTATGTTTTTGATTTGTTGCTAGTTATTTCAATTGTAAAAACCTCACTATCGGCATCTGAGAACAGAAGAATTGAAATTGGTCCGTAATGTTCGTTTTTTTGAGTGTGGAAAGAAAAGTGTGCAATCATTTTTATTAATGTTAAAAATATATTTTCTTTTGAACTTTTGAATGTTTTCATAAAAATACTTTTCATGTTGTCAAATTTGAAATTTTGCTAAGATTTTTGATGTCTATAAAATATTGTATGTTAAGATTTATTTAAGATAAATAATAATGATATTGTATGTTAAGATTTTTGTATATATATTTTCTTTTGAATGTTTTCATAAAAATACTTTTCATGTTGTCAAATTTGAAATTTTGCTAAGATTTTTGATGTCTATAAAATATTGTATGTTAAGATTTATTTAAGATAAATAATAATGATATTGTATGTTAAGATTTTTGTATATATATTTTCTTTTGAATGTTTTCATAAAAATACTTTTCATGTTGTCAAATTTGAAATTTTGCTAAGATTTTTGATGTCTATAAAATATTGTATGTTAAGATTTATTTAAGATAAATAATAATGATAAAATATAATGATATTGTATGTTAAGATTTTTGTATATATATTGAAATATTATTATTATTATTATTAATTATTGATGTATAGTAAAATGAGAAGTGCTCTAAGTAAAGATTCTTGCGGAACGCAACAAAATATTTATTAATGATTGAGAGGCAAAGTTTTTATTGTAAATCTAATGTTTATGATTTGTTAAAAAGCTTTTAATCAGCTAAATATTGAGACTGTGTAAGACTAATCTTTTTATTAGGTCTCATGATTGACTGTGTCAAAACTCTTAAAGAGATCTATAAAAACACCTAATATAATAATATAATAAAGATTTTTAAAATGAGAAAAGATTCAGAGATAGTCACGTGTACATTCAAGAATGGTGTACTCAACTGAATTGTTTCTTTTAAATCCAAAATGGTTTTTATTTAGTAATTTATTAAAAACAAGATTTGTATAAACCCGATTATACATTGTTCTCTCTATGGTATTGAAAAAGAGCGATAGTTAATGATATTAGTATTATTATAATTTTATTTCAATGGTAGTAAAATATTTGTTCTATTGATTGCATTACATTTTGGTTGACCTATTATATATAAGTAAAAAATATATAAATAACTTTAGTTGACTTAATACTCTAGCAAAAATTTATAAGTAAAGTAATATATATATTTTTCCAATTATTGGTATATGTGAGAGTAAGTTAGCGTTAGTTTTTATTTTCTATATAATTTCATATACGATTTTTTCATTTATTCTAGATCTTACGAAACTTCCAAAAATTGACCAAAAACTATATGTTAAATACTTAAAGCCAATATCGGAAAAAAAATCAAATAAATTACTAAACCATTCAAAAGTCTATTCAAAAAACTTTGAGAAAGTACTAAAACAAAAAAAAACTTCTCTGACTAGCTTTACAAACACAAAGGCCTTAAAGTGCATCTGGCAAATAATAATATATCAATAATTAGAAAAATATATTACTTATATATTTTTAGGTCAATCAAATGGTATTGCGACCAATCGAACAAATATTTTACAACCATTGAAATAAAACTATATAATAATGTTTGATCCATAAACGATAGATAAGTTTTTGATTAATAAATTCTAGTAATTCAAGCATAATTTTTACTGAGTTGATTTATAATGAACTAGTTCATTATAAATCTTTAATGTATAAATTATATAATATATACAGTCATGTGCATGAAAATAGCAGTGGGAGAAAATTATTTATAAAATACATTTAATTTTTTTACTGATGGTTAATTTTGTATATTTTATTCTCTAAATATTTTCTGTTACGGTTTTTAAATATAAAGAGGTTGGCAATATTGCTGTTTATACATACATGTATCAGAATTTAAATTAAATTATAAAATTTTGTTTTATTAACTGTGCGTTATAATAGCAGTGAATATACACTTTATTTTCTATTAGTCGTTAAGCGAAAATAAAAAGTCTTGCAAAGGATATGCATCAAATTTATCATTAATTGTGTTTGTGGTTTCAAGTTAGACTTTGACACATCAAAAAATGTAGCAGGGTTTGATATTAACAAAAGATTAGTGTATGCCATGAGAACACTTGGTCAAGGCCAAGCTGGTCTACATCGGTTTGCCACTCTTATGAATATCCCAAAAGGATTATGCAATAAAAGCTATAATGTTATTGTTCAAAAATTGGCAACTGCAGCACAAACTGTTGCTGTTGAAACTATGAATGAAGCTGTACAAGAACTCAGAGAAGGCAAATCTCTTAATGAGATCTTAGATATTGGAGTTTCTGTTGATGGAACATGGCAAAAAAGAGGATTTAATTCACACAATGGGGTGACGGCAGCATTATCAATTAAAAATGGGAAAGTTTTAGATGTTGAAGCATTATCTAGAAAGTGTAAAATATGTGACAAAAATCAAGATGTTGGTAATTCAAAGCAGCAGCTAACAGCAAAAAAATCACATATTTGCAATAAAAACTATGAAGGATCAGCCGGTGGAATGGAAACAGTTAGCGCAATAAAGATATTTAATCGCTCTTTGCAAAAATTTAATTTACGATACACAGAATACTTGGGTGATGGTGATAGCAAAAGCTACACTTCTGTCAAAAACACACACAAGGGTATTGAAGTAATTAAACTAGATTGTATTGGACATTTTCAAAAGCGCATTGGATCTCGTTGTTGACAATTAAAAAAGCAAGTCAAGGGTTTAAATGGTAAAAGCGGTTTAACAAACGCTACAATTGATCGGTTGCAAAATTATTTTGGTATTTGCATTAGGCAAAATTGTGGCAACCTTGAAGGTATGAGATCTTCAGCTTTGGCTAGCTTATTTCATGTAGCATCTTCAAGCAAAAATAATTGGCATTACCCGCGTTGTCCCACAGGAAAAGATAGTTGGTGTAAATACAATCGAGATAAAGCTAATGGAACCAAAGAGTATAAACCCGGACCAGGTCTTCCTATTGAAATAGTACACAAGTTAAAGCCCATTTATGTAGAACTAACATCAGATGCTTATTTAAATCGTTTGCTTCATGGAAGAACACAGAATCAAAATGAAAGTTTTAATGCAATGATATGGTCTAGAATACCTAAGTCAAAGTATGTTTCGCTTACGCAATTGAAATTTGGACTCTATGATGCTATTGGTGCCTTTAATATAGGATTAAAGTCTAGTATACTTATATTTGAAAGACTTAATATGATACCAGGGCAACATACCATTTTTGGATGCAATTACCTGAACTAGAAAAGAGTTATGATGTCAGAGTATAAAAATCAAGACACCATCAAAAAAAAAGGAAGATTTTAAGGAGCCGCAAGCTTAAAAAATTTGACAAAGTTGAACAGAAAAAAGGGAAATTGTATGGGGCTGGTGTTCATGATTAAAAAATACAATCAGTATGCTCTTTTTATATTATATTTTTTGTATCTTTGTTATTATATAATATTTTTCATCACAATTTCAACTTATTTGGCATTTTTCTCAGAACGCGTGTTTTTAATCTCCCGGCAGATCTTGAGAACCGCTTGACCGATTTTAATGAAATTTTCAGGGAGTATTCCTCTTATAAAGATGTATGCAATGAGCAGACAACTTTTTAAAAATGTTTTTTAAACTAAAGAAATTAAAAAAAACATCTATCATTTTTGTGCTTAAAATTTTTACCAAAATTAAACAGGCCTACTACCTGACAGAAAAGTTATTTTCAGTCAGGTAGTAGGTCTGCTTATTGCATAGATCTATCTTTTAACTATAAGTTAGAAAAAAATCAGCTTAAAGTATCATTCTAATTGACTGCAATCTTTGCCAGGGTGAAGAGACTAATTTGACATTTTCCCTTAGTAACCGCGTTGCCATGGCAACAGAGTGCCATTTTTTATGATAGATCTTCTTAACATTTAGTATACTTTTATTTGGAACATGTAATAACTTTATTAATGCTTTACTTTAGAAAATAAGTTTTTGAGGGGTTTTCCCCCTTAACTAAAAGGTTCTTTTATATCATTAAAACTAAATAAGGTTACATACAGCAAAATTGCATTTTTTATTAAAAAAATATTTTCCCTAAAACAAGAAATATATTTCTTGTTTGAAGAAATAAATTTTTTAAACTATGGATAATGGATTTACAATTTTGATGTGCAGGGTCGGTCTTATGGCATGAAAGAAAATATTATAAAAGAATTTTAAGGTGTTACGAAGACAACGTAACTTTATGGTTACTTTTTCATTTAACGAACATTTTTAAGAAACAGTCGTGGCATTTGCTATCTGGCTTAATTGAAGTTCTTGTTTTCCCCAATATCTTTTTTTCCTCGATTAAAATTGTGTTATAAACATCATGGGTTGAAGATCCATTTAGGAGTTAATATTACGTTGCCATGACAGAGCCCATAAAGAGTAATAACCCAGCAAACATTCTATAGTGGAGTTTCAGTGGACCTATATAGGCATTTTGAGCGGACCGCTATAGTTTTGCTCATCGGTTCTGTGTGAGTGTGTTTCGTAACTTTTTTTTTTTTTTAATTTTATTTTAATTCACCTCCTCGAGGCCGAGAAGGCCACTTCAGACGAGGAGGCTAACTTATTTTTTAAACTTAAGTTATTATTAGTATTTTTAATTAACTAGAATTAATTGATAAAAAAGGTCAAAGAGAATTTCCCATAAAATTTTAATTGCTTTTAAATAGTTTTATTTAATGTTGAATTGCGCATTATATCTATAAGTATGTGCTATCTTGTCTCAACAAGTTAAGAAGTAAACTGATAATTTTTTCATCAGTGGCTGCGCTTTTTATTCAGTTAAGAGGCTATCCATTAATTACGTCAACAATTTTTTTGAAATTTTCTCCTCCCACCTCCCCCTTGTCAACAATTTGTCAAATTTCCAGAGACCCCTTCCCTTTAAAATTACGTCAACTGTTGATTACCCCCTCCTTCCCTATACAAAGAAACTACGTTACAAACTCAGCCTAATTTTCCGTTATTTAAGCAATAAAACTCAAAAAAAAAAAGAAAAATTGTTTACGTCAACTTTTATTCATCTCCCCCCCTCCCCCGTATCAACAATTGTAAAAAAAGTCTAGACCCCCCCCCCCTATTTTGTTGACGTAATTAATGGACAACCCCTAATTAGAATTTCTTTTATTTTTCAATACACATGCGTTCTTGCCGACATCATCAAACTGCAGGGACAATTTAAAGATTGACACAATATATTTGCAGAATAAACGTGATACTTCGGACCCCTAAATATTTTTCTTTCAGCCCAGTTTTTTTTAAGTAATACATTACTTAGTGAAAAATAGCATACTAAAATATCTCGAACGAATTTTAAAAAATTTACAGTGAAATTTTTTAAAATGTTGAAAATAGGCGCGAAAACTACAATTAGCCAATAGTTATATTTTAAACTAGGTAACTGTGCTACCCCTAAATAATGTATGGCGAAATGGCTAGAATGCTCGACTTGAGTGACTACAAAGAATAAAATTAAAATTAAACATATATACCATAACACAAATGTCAAACATCAACAACGAAAAATTGTATGTTGATTTAAGTAAAATATGAAAATGAAAAATAACTAGATAATTAGTAGATGTTAATAATACTGAGATAAACATTAAACAAAACTTTTTTTGCATTACAGTTAAAGTATCTACTCAAAATTAAAAAATAACTTGTTAAAGTAAAACAAGATAACGATATATTGAACTATTTCAGAAAAAAAGTTCCAGAAATTATTGCTTGTTTTTCCGAGCCCTATCAAATTCCAGGACTTTTCCAGGACCTCTGGCCACCCTGTCTAGTCTTACTTCGCGCACGTGCAAGTTTCACACTTTGAAAACTTTAACGCAGTCGGGGTTCATTCATCTAAATAATTCCAACTTAAACATAAAAATAAGAAAATCAAAAGAAACGACGACATTTTAATATTTGAAAACACAATACATAAATTCCACATGTATGGTGTAATGCATTACACTAGACGAAATTGACATGATAATATTATATCATTCAAATGTACGTTTCAATGACAGTTGTAACAAATTTTTTTATAAAAAATCTCATCTAACACTACTGGTATAAATTATTTACACTTTATATATGTCACTATTTTTATATTTAAAAACTCGAGAAAGTTCTTCATAAAAAGATTTTCCTCCTTCTACTATTGATTTGCCTTCTACTTTTACGCTTGTGTTTGCTTACTTTTATAAGCCATATAATAACCATGAAACCTAAAAGTTTATATCAAAAAAATAATACCTTTATATTATTCAAATAATTTATTACTTGAAATATATGAAGTATTTCTTAATGTAACTAAAGAATTTCCAATAAAAATTGACAAAGTAGCTTTCTTATCTCACAAAAAATACCTGAGCATTGTTTTATTTATCGTCGTACTCCATGGAGCCTTTAACAACAGCTAAACCATTAATTGAGCCGGTATCAACCAATTTCATTAAAACCCGTATAAGACTATCACGGCTTTTGATATTAAACGAGACTTTCGTTTTACCTGTTTGTCTCGGATTTCCCTCAATATCTGCTTCACTGCAATAATAAAAAAAGAAACTATAGAGTAAATTTAGTTCGGCGCCACAAATAAAAACAATAACAAAAAAAAACTAAATAATTTTTTTTGATTTAATGGATTGTCACAATTAACACAATTTTTTTTTTCTTTTTTAATTTTTGGCTAAATGCAAAATGGCTGTTAAACTTTTAGTATAATGGAAATTTATATGGAGTAAATTTCATTAAATAAGTTATAACTATTTTCATATTTATAAATAGTTAAACTTGTGTTACTTTAATGATTAAAAACATTATCAGAACATGTTGTTATGGAAGCCACAAAGTCTTACACATGCAAAGTGAATCGAAAAACAATAGTAGATCACAGTTAGTAACCAAGGACACAACTCCAAAAATATAAACAGGCTTATTGACTACATTTGGGAAAATAATTAGTGTTGTTACAACTTTTAAATAGTTTGACTGTCGACTAAACCGACTAATATGTTTTCTAGAGTCGACTAAAGTCAAATAAAATCGACTAATACATTTTTGATATATGAGAATAAATTGTGGTAAAGTATGAGAATAATAATGGAAATAAATTGTGGTGTAATATGGGAATAAATTGTGATAAAAGTAATAAAGTAATTTTAATTTGCTTTTTATGTTTCAAGATCATATAATTTAAATATTAATGCAACAAAACAATATGAGAGCAGGGCCATTTCAAGGACGGGATAATTTATTCCCAAACCTCAATAATTTTGGCCAATTGCCTTTAAGTCAGCTTTAAGTCAGCTTAAAATGGCCCTGTATGAAAGTATTTTCAAATATCAAAAGCATAAAATTAAAAAAAAAAAAAAAAAAATTAATAAAACACATAACTAAAGTTTAATTAGGTACAGATATTGCTAACATTAGCTATGAATTATGCTATGAATTAGATAAAACTAATAATAAACTATAAGATAGTAAACAACAAGGTAGGTACCATATAAATGTTGTAATATTACATGCTATTGTTGTTAATGGAACAAACAAAAATTAAAGATTGAAAAAATTAAATTGAATAAATAAGATACAAGGGTTTTAAGATTATTAACAGACTAAATCGACTTTTAGTTGATTAGTAGGAAATTCTCAGTCAATTAAATCAAGTATTAGATTTTTTAAAGTCCACTAATTTTGACTTTTTACTAGTCAACTTTTAGTCGATTTAGTTGAAGTCAATAACAACACTAAAAAAATGAAGACATTTAGGTTAGAAGAACAATAATTTTTATACCTGGAGTCCTAATGTAAAATAGCGGCAAGGACTCAAGGACTCCCAGCTAAAAAACAATAGGCTCCAAGTCATTAAATTTTATCAACTTTTTTCTCATTGCAGATGATAAGTCACTCAGCACTTTTAGAGCTCCTGGACACCAGAGACCTACAAAAAATAAGGATATAAAGTCCATTTTGAACTCTACATCCCTGATTTAACTGCTTTAAAAATGATCAAGAAAGTACTTTCATAGAATTTTTTTGAAAACTGTTTATATATATATAATTCAGGTCAGATCAAGATTAAGGTCATTAAAGATCACTTTGCAACTGTTAACACATAATTTAGTACAACTAGCCTAAAATCTACTGCCTTGTAGGAATGGATTTCTAATTTAACTCTAACATAAAAAACCCTCTGCTTTGGAGCTATTAGCTATTCAAAAGCAATAAATGGTGTCCTTATAAAAACAATTAATAAATAAATAACTGCATCTGGCTAATGTCTTGAAGAAGGCTTTCAAGACAGAGACTTTTGGAACAGGCATAAAGTTTTGTTGACAAGCCTTGCACTTTATTATCTAGTAGGCACAGAGTGTGACAGCCTGAGCAATAAGCCATTCATTCAATACCTCAGAGGGATTGATATTTGATTGGGGCCAGGGCCAGGTTTGATAAAAGAAAGCTCAATTTGTGACTGGGGCTGAATATACATTCATACATCCTAAAATATATAAATTTTATTTATATATGTATATATAATATATATATATATATATATATATATATATATATATATATATATATATATATATATATATATATACATGGATATTTATATAAAAACATCATCATGATCATCATGGCTTTAGCCATGGCAGGCTAATAAGCTTAGATTAATATAATAAAAAAGCCTAATATAATAAAAACTTGATAAAAAACGTTTAATAAAACTTTAATAAAAGTTACGCAAAGCGCATTTAAATTGAGTAACAAATTGCTACTTATTGTTTTGTTTACTAAATGAACAAATTTTATTAAATTTATTAAAAAGTGTTTTATTTATTATTTTTAAATTGTATAAACATTTATTTTTTCAAAGAATTTTTTTAAATAATGTAGTCTGATGGTTAGATTCTGACGGTTAATACTTTATATGCATAAATCTCCTACATTACCCCCTGAATACATTACCCCATGAATCCAATAATTTAATTCTTATTAGGAAATATTTTTATTTCCTTTTTTATGTTTCTTTAATATATATATATATATATATATATATATATATATATATATATATATATATATATATATATATATATATATATATATATATATATAATCTTTTTCTTTTAACTGGAGTTTTTACCATGTGTAATGCACTCAGTATTCTTACTTCTACTTTTTCTCCTGAAGCTGCAACCTCTCTTCTTTCTAATACGAAAATTATCTGAACCCTCATTGCTCAACCAAAATCTGCTTTGACAAGCCTTGTCATATTCACTCTATCTAATTTCTGTTTAAGATTATGGCTTTTTTTCTTAATTTGTTTGTAAAGAAAAAAGAGCCATCACATCCATCTGATCATCATCTTCAATCTTGGAAATATTATGCCATATAAATACTAAAGTTTATATAAATATGTAAGGATATTGTATGCCAGCAAAAATACCAGTAAATAAATAGCAAAAATTTATACAAGTTCATATATATCCATATTACAATCTTCGGATTTAGGAAAAATGAGGACGGCAATAATAAGCTGACCTCAAACACTTTAAGGTCAACATTGCTAAATACCAACCCTAATTCTGAAGGTTAATACTTTATATGCATAAATGAGCCTCCTAAATTACCCCCTGGATCCAAGCAGGTATAGAAGCTTTTATTCCCTCTTGTTGAATTTAAGTCAAGTCTCATTCTACTCCATGGTTATTCTTTTCTTGTGCAGCTGCCATATCTATTTGTAATCATTTTTTTCATCTTTTTTATAAAAACATTTCTCCAGCAAACAAATTTCTTTTTATTATTGCAAATCAATGTAAAAAAGTGCTGATGCAAAGCTAAATTTTTCTCAGTTTACTAAATCTTGCATTATCTCAGAAGTAAGGTTTTGAAAACTTTTGGAAATTTTCAACAGTCATTAACTAAAGTCTAACATTTTATCTCTTACACACGGGTATGATTTAATTAACTCTTCCAAGGATAAGGCTGTTTGCAGAGGTATTTGCATAGAACCTTTCTTCTAACTTGTCCCTCAAATCAAATAGCAATACTCTTCCTGCAATTTCTGTTAAACAATGGGTTAATTGTTAGACTTCCGAATGGCTCCAGCTTCCGTTGCTAAAGTCAATTCATAATTGAACTCTTCTAAGGCCTGTGATCTAGAAGAAATTTCTGTCTTCTATTGTGCATTGGAGGGAGGCAACAAAACTAGGGCTCTTGATTACTCTTGACATATCAAGATTTCAATAAGGTTTGGCATGCTGGTCTTCCCTGTTAACTTGCTTTATATGGTGTATTTGAGTTTATGAGATTATTAAATCAGTTCTTTTTTACAGCAGTATTAGAGACACCGTCAAAGGCCAACACACTTCATTTCCAGTAACTTCTGGGGTACCGCAACATTTAGTTCTTATTCCTGTTTTGTGACTTTCATATAATTTTCCTGACAATTTTTTATAATATGGCTTTATTTGCTGATGAATCAACTTTATACTCCTGTCTTGACAAAAATTCTTCATTTTTCCAACCATGGAACAAGCAGCTAATATTGAAACTGATCTCTCTTCTGTAACAAATTAGAACTTGCATTGCCTTCTGAATTTAAACTCCAATAAAATTCAGTTATTTACTGCAAATAACTAAGTCCTCTAACTTATTTCTTCCTGGATTATCATTCACTACTGACCTCTCATTGAGATCATATATACAATGCTTTGCTAAGTTAGCACCCAGGTTTCTTTTTATTCTACATTTTCTTACTCTTGGTTTCATTCTCTACAACTACAAATATCATTCCTTTATAGAATAGTGTTGTCTCAAATTTATTCCTTTTTAGAATATTATTGTCATATTCCGGCTAATTCTGCTCTTTCTTTTTTAGACAAGAAAACACATCAACCATTTCAACCGTATATCAACCATTTCAACCATTTCAACCATATATCAACCATTTCAACCATACACCAACCATTTCAACCATTTCAACCATATATCAACCATTTCCTTGCTCTTTAACACTATTATTTGTTTTCTAACAACTCTCAGCCTTGTTGGAAGTAAATTTTATAAAAAGGCAGTATTATATGGATAGTAAATGTATGCATAAATTTATAATATAAAATGTACTATAAATTATCTCTTAGCCCTGGCTATCAACCACTGCTAAATCTTAAAATGTTGTTGGGGCCAGGTTTTCAAGAAGCTCTATATTTAGCTGAGGACAGGGCTAAGGCCCTGGTACTTACTAACCCCAGCTTATGCTCAGTTTCTTTTTCTTCTCCTTTAGGTGGTTTAAATTATGCTACAATCTTTTTTGGATTTCAAGTTGTTATTGCTGCACGGATAGTGGTTCAACAGAGCCCGACATGTGCATGTCAAGACGGCTGGGAGAAACACTAGTGTAGCTGTTCTTTCCAATATGACTTACACGGTTAACATAGCACAATAGATTTAGATCTTAATTTACATCAAAACTTTTATTCCTTATATCTTATACATCAGTTGCATAACCTTAATGGTGACTAAGATCCATTTATTGACTTTCATTGGGTTGAAGTCTTTAACTGCTGATGAAAATTTCACTACGTACAAAAAAAATAGGACTCTGGTTTTGAATGACTACTTGGTTCTGATGTCTGTAGTTCAGGAGCTTCAAAAATGTTGAGAAACTTTAAGACTTTATTGAGAAAAAAGGATATAAGATATAAGTTCTTGAAAATTTTTTTTTTTAGCCCACATTCTGGAGTTTCTTACTTTACAAAATTGATAAATATAAATATTTATACTTACATTTTGATTTTTATATGAAATCTTTACATTCATTAGTGATACCATTTATTTATATTAAAATATTTTAAAAATTCAAGTTAGTGTTTATTATTAAGAAATTAAAAAATAAGGTAACAAAGAAAATTAAAATCAACATACGAAAATGTAATATCTTCTATTTTTCCTTTCATCAATGCTTTTTCCAACTGAATATAAAAAATAATCATTATGCATATTTACAATTTTGTTAAATTTAGAATCAATGCAAACAATAAATTTAATAGGTAAACATTTTTTTTTGAACTTACATCTTTTTTAACATTTCCAGAAAGCATCATGTAATTAGGAGAATGCACATCATTCAACAATGAATTAAAGTTTTGCTTTAAAACAAAACTGATTTTACCTAAACATATTAAAAAAATAAAAAATGATTATATATATTTTGAAGTTTAAATAATTTTTACTATACGTATGTATTTGTGTAGAAATGTATGAACGTATGCATGATTTATATATATATATATATATATATATATATATATATATATATATATATATATATATATATATATATATATATATATATTAGTAAAAAAGTTTATGGAGGTGGCTCTTAACCCTTTAGAAAAGACTTTTTTTTAACATTAATAACATTAACAAAAGTTTCAAGCCTTCTTAAGAAAGGCGTTTGGTCACATGCCTTTGATGACCACAAATACAAATTTTTTTTTTGACAAATTGGCCAAGGCTTTTAGCATATTTTGATAACATGCACATTTAAAAAACGCCCTGAAAAAACCAAATTAATTTAAAGGAAAAATAAAATAAACAAACCATAAACAGAAAAGAGAAACAAAAACAAATAAATGATAACATAAATAAAGCATAAACCAGAGAAAATTAAAGCAAAAAAAATATTTTTCAATTTGAAAGTCAGGTTGGCAAAATTTTGATACTAAGGGGTTACAATAAAACAAATAAATGAGGTCAGCAATATTTTACTAACCTCAAATACTTTAAGGTAGGCATATATATATATATATATATATATATATATATTATATATATATATATATATATATATATATATATATATATATATATATATATATATATATATATATATATATATATATATATATATATATATATGTAAATCATCGGCTCGGGATGCAATTGTCGTATCGCAAATTTATTAAAGTTATATATAAATATATATTTATCTAATATATGTAAATTTAACATCATATAAATGAAATATATTTTTTTTTAAACGTTATATTAAATAACTTATATTAAATAATTTTTACATTTACATAACTTTAAATTTATATAAATTACATTATTACATATAATTTTAATAAGTTTGCGATACAACAATTGCATCTCGAGCCACGATATATATATATATATATATATATATATATATATATATATATATATATATATATATATATATATATATATTAAAGCCCATATATATATACATACATACATATATACATACATACATATATACATACATACATACATATATATATATATATATATATATATATATATATATATATATATATATATATATATATATATATATATATATGTATATATATATATATATATGTATGTATATATATATATATATATATATATATATATATATATATATATATATATATATATATATATATATATATATATATATATATATATATATATATGTGTTACGAAGGTAACAATCTTAGTCAAGCGTGGAATTATTGTGAAGGTAGCAACGATATGCACTCAAGCGTACAGTTAGAAAGAAACAATACATGATCAAGCGAGGAGATTAATTACGAAAGCATGAAAACATGAGTAGAGACCGTTGAACCGAGCATGTCTTATGGTTTCGAAAACAATATAAAAAGGGGAATATATATGATTATATATGGGAGGATATATGGGGATATATATATGATTATATATATGAGGATATAGAGGATAATATAAGGAATATATATGAATATATATAGGAGGATATATGGGGATATATATGATTATATATATGAGGATATAGAGGATAATATAAGGAATATATATGACTATATATAGGAGGATATAGAGAAAATATATATGTAGTACAATAGTATGTAATATAGTGAGAGATATATATATGAGTATTTCTTGTATCAATACGTGCTATTTGAGTTAAATTATAATTATATAACGCTTTGTCACAGTGGTTAGTATTCTACGCGTAACCTTTATTGGAGTTGGGCAATTACCCACTGAGTAATTGGGAAACATTACATAACAGGCGCAAATTGACGCGTAACATATATATATATATATATATATATATATATATATATATATATATATATATATATATATAATATATATATATATATATATATATGTATATATATATATAAATATATATATATATATACATATATATATATATATATAAATATATATAATTGAACTATATTATATAATATATTATATAATTAATTGAATGACTAGTAACACGAGAAATTTAGTGGCACAAGAGACACTAGCTTTAGAAACAGCGCACACTATAGTATTTATAGAAAGAGAGAAAGAGAAACAACATTATGGCGATGTGAAAACATTAAAGTATATATATATATATATATATATATATATATATATATATATATATATATATATATATATATATATATATATATATATATATATATTTAAACAATTTAAAATGTATTCTACAAAAAGAGTGCTTAATGTTCTTAAAAGAACAGAGCAATTACAAATTAGTAGAAAATCACTTAGCAAAATTTTTTCTCATTTAACACTGTGTTTCATCAATAAAGACTCATTAAAGACTCATCAGAAAAATTTCTGATGAGTCTTTATTGATGAAACACAGTGTTAAATGAGAAAAAATTTTGCTAAGTGATTTTCTACTAATTTATATATATATATATATATATATATATATATATATATATATATATATATATATATATATATATTTGAATGTAGACATCATGTATGACAGTATGTAAATTATTAATTTATAAACATCAATAAATACGATTTTCTCTCAATACTAAATTTATTTTTTATTTTTTAAAAGAAATTTTCAACTTGAAAATTCAGGTCCAATAGGTCTTTCTTTTAAAGTAGTTTTAGCTGAATCTTTTCTTCAGAATCTTGAAAAAAGAGCGCTTAATATAGCGCTGAAAACCAACCCGATTATTGACATAAAATCATTTTATAGATACGTAGATGACAGCCATGCTAGAGTCCCTAACATTGCCCAGGCTAATCAATTCAAGACAATACTTAATTAACAGCATCCAAAAATACAATATACAATCGAATTTGAAAATGACAAAAAAACACTAAATTTTCTAGACTAATGCATAATAAATAACAAAAATACAAATTTAAAATACACAGAAAAAATGCAATTACTAACATTCAAGTTAAGGCAACATCAAACCATGACCCACAAATTTTAAATGGAATATTAAAGGGTTTTGTACATAGAGCATTTAATGTATGCAGTCAGAAGCATATAGAAAATGAACTGAAATTCCTTATTCAAGTATTTGTTGAAAATGGTTACAAATATTCCAATCTCATAAAAATCATAAAAGAAATAAAATGAAAGTACAAAAAACCTCTAGTGACTACTAAAACATTGACAACATCACCAGTACGTATCCAACAATTTCATTACCTTGGGTACCAATATTGTCTCCCAAATTGCGACAAGTGTTTAGGAAGGCAGGATATAAAACGGTCTTCAAATCAAACTTAAACCTAGAAGCAATATTGACTTCAAGAAATAAATCTAAACTACAAAAAAACAGCCACCCAGGAGTTTACCTTATTAAGTGCCATTGTAACAAAAAGTATATCGGTGAAACAAAAATGCAAATAAAAACACGCATGCAACAACACAAAAACAGTACAATAGGAAATAAAATAGAAAGATCAGCATTAGCCACACACATGAAACATTGAGCACAACAAATTAACTGGGACAGTTGCAAAACTCTAAAAGTCAATAACAAAAAGTTTGATAGGATAGTATGCGAGGCGCTTGAAATACAGTACCACTAATGTGCCCCTCAACAAAGTGGTATCAATTTAGATGAGGGACAATATGTGTCAACAAAATTCTGGACACCATTTCTAATGCACTTACGTCAGAAAAAGACGAAACCATTCCATTGACATATAATAAAATTACCGTTTAAAAATAACATATAAACAAAAACAAACAAAATCTTTTAAGCTGAAGACGCTGGTCACAACAATCCAGCGAAAATTTCTTTTAAAAAATAAAAAATAAATTTAGCATTGAGAGAAAATCGTATTTATTGATGTTTATAAAATAATAATAATAATAATAATAATAATAATAATAATAATATATATATATATATATATATATATATATATATATATATATATATACATATATATATATATATACATATATATATATTATATATATATATATATATATATATATATATATATATATATATATATATATATATATATATATATATATATATATATATATATATCAGGGTGTAAACTAGCCCTGTGGCGCCCCGTCAAATGCGGTTTTCCCAAATGCTCATAAAATTAAAATTCCCAATTTAAAGATAAAAAAATCTCATTCTCCAAATAAAGTTTCTGAAATAAAGTTTAATAATAATTTTAAAAATAATTTAAAATTAATCATTATTGAAAACTAATAGAAAAGTAACATTAAAAAATTGGCCATTATTGGTATAAAAACGCAATTGCATAACTGCACAACAGCTAATTTTGTGTTGATTTCATATTCATGTTTAATGGTACAGATGGTATTTTATTTTATTTTTGGTTATTTATATTTGATTTCATATTCATGTTTAATGGTACAGATGGTATTTTATTTTATTTTTGGCGCTGATCAATCAATGTATTTTCCCACAACACATTTTAACCTCAGGGGAGGGGGGGGGGTGATTGAGAAATTGACAAATTCACAATTTTGTTAAAACGCTGTATCAAATTTATTCCTGGTTAACACTGTATATATATATATATATATATATATATATATATATATATATATATATATATATATATATATACACACACACACACACAACCATTGGAGTCTGGAAAAATGAGGTCAGCGATAATTTGCCAACCTCAATCTAATAAAGGTCTGCAAAAAAAAAACATATCATTTGTTAAGATATTGCCCAAAAACTTATTCATTTGTGCCATACTGTTTTTTGTTAAAAAAAGTATGGCACAAATGCCATATGAAATAAAATGTGGAGCAAAAGATTTATTATAATCACAAATAAAAAATGGGGAAAATTCAGCTTGGGCGGAAATTAAATTGTTTAAAAAAATCTCTACTGTAAACACTTCATTCTTTAAACAAACCAGATATTGTTTAAAACAAAAAACAAAAAAAAAATTAGCAAAATTGTAAGCCCAATATTAGGGTTAGAAACAGATATAAGAAAATAAAGCAAAGTTTTTTGTTAATATCTCAATAAATATTTTGTTTTGGTAATTTTAATTAACTGCAAACTTAATTTCTAAGGTTCATTTAAGATACAAAAACAACTTGTCTTGGCACTTGGGGATCCTCAAAGATAACGATTCCACAGCGTAAACGAAACACATTTCACATTTGACAAAAAACATGTAATTTTCATGAACTTTACTTTTACATACTTTTATAATTAAGCTAGAACCTTGAGTTTTTTTTAGATTAGTTAATTTGACTTAACCTTTTTCCAACCATATATAGAATCTAGTAAGATTTATATGGCTTCACTTTTATATTATTAATGTCTTGGGACCAATATTGATTACAAAACTTGCCACTTTAACATTTTTTCAAACAAAGCTTCTAAAAGTAAAGATTCCTAAGTAACAAAACATATCGAAATTGTATGAAACTTTCCATATAAATTAAAAAAGGAATGAGGAATCTAATGGAATGTGGATTTTCAACATTTATACATAATTTTTTAGTTCTCAGTGTTTAAAAACTTCAAGTTAAATTTATATAGATGTCCATGTGGAAATGACAGTAATAGCCATTTCCACATAGCTTTTTTTTTTAACTCTATACAATCATATTAATCATAAATAAAAATGTCAACTATAATTATAAATTAGGATTGAGTTGTATTTGTTGTATAAGTGAAAATACAATTAAGAATATTTAAAATTAAAAAGAGTTTATAGTATATATATATATATATATATATATATATATATATATATATATTATATATATATATATATATATATATATATATATATATATATATACATATATATATATATATATATATATATATATATATATATATATATATATATATATATATATATATATTTATATATATATATGTATATATATATATGTATATATATATATATATATATATATATATATATATATATATATATATATATATATATATATATATATATATATGTATATATATATATATATATATATATATATATATATATATATATATATATATATATATATATATATATAAACAAAAACTAACCTTCCTGGTTGCCTGCTTTAGAGATAACTTTAATCAACTTTCCTTCTTCACTTGTAGCCAAAATATCAGCAGGAGAATTACTTTTATTTAAATTTTCTTTAACTGAAGGTAAAACACCTGGTGAGTCACCTCCACTTGCACTTCCACTTTCATCATCAAATGAAGATAGAGCATTTTCATATTCATCATTAAAACCTTCTTCTAAATTAGAACTGTTGTCATTATTGTTTGATTGAGTGTTTTTATTCACCAAACCTAAATTTAATTTGTTTTGGACAGTAACATTTGGTTTGCTATTAACTATCAAACGAGAGCCCTTTACTGCTGTTATTAATTTGAAATTGTTTTTAACTGCATTTAAGTTTTGTAATTTTTTATGTTTCGAAGAGACTATTGTTTGAGTTGCAACATTAGCAGACTTTGAAGTAGAAGCATTCCAAGAATTTGTGATAGGTTTACGAGACTTTGAAGGAGCATTCCAAGAGTTAGTGATATTAGGTTTTCGAGTTTTAGCAGCAGCAGAATTTGAAGAAGCATTTAAAGAGCTAGTGATATCAGGTTTTCCAGATGCAATAGATGCAGACTTTAAAGAAGCATTTAAAGATTTTGTGATATTAGGTTTTTGAGATGTAACAGAACCAAACTTGAGAGTGTTCAATGAATTTATAGCATTTGGTTTTTTGGCTTGATATACAGATTTAGCTCTTATTTTAAATGGAGTGACTATGTCACTATTACTTGGTCTTACATTTGATGTACCTTTTAATTTGGCTTTCCTTTTATGTTTAGACTGCTTAACCTTGTATAAAACCTTTGATTTTTTGTCTGAACTGTCACCACTTAAATTATCATCGTCTTCAAAATTTATTTCATTTTCGTCTTCATCAGATGATTCTTCTGAAGCTAACTGGTTATTCTATAGAAATCAAAAAAAAAAAGGTTATTTGCATGCTTATCTAAAAGTTACAATTTTTTTTTATATTACAATTTAGTAATACAACTATTATATTCCAGTTATATGATTACTATTCTCTGGAAATATAAATATTATAATCTGAAAATTTTGTCTTTATTTTGAAAAATGATTGAAATAATAAGTTACATTTAAAATTTTGTATTCGTACTTTTTTTTTTATATTGTAAAAATAAAATTTTATAATTAGATTGATCTCATAAAACAACAACAACAACAAAAACACTGATAAGCTTAATTACTTCATATTGTTTCATAAATCTTTTGAACTTCAATATCTTACAACATTATATACAATTGAATATTTTTAGGTAGGAGTAGTTTAGCATCCGAGGTGCAGTGGTTAGAGCTCCAACTCTATTTTCTATTGATTTGTTACTACTTCATGTTACAAATAGCAATATTAGGTGTCTCTAGACACACCTATAGGAAAGTTAGCAGCAAATGATAAAGACCTAGTTTTGAAAAAATTATAGCAGTGTAAATAAATTAGGTATTTTAAAAACTTTACTTTTTGGTGGGAAATGAGTTCAGGACAGTAGAAAAGTATTAAATGGTTATTAAAAGATTTTTAAACCAGAAAATAGACAAATTAAATCTAATACCCTCATTTAAAATGTATTTTTTTTTTTTAAGTATGTAAATAATAATATAATGCTTCTCTGTAATTTTACTTTTATTATTTATTTATAAATAATAAAAGTGCGGCCGCTTTAAAATAATAATCAGGGTAGCCAGTAACTTGGAAATTCTTTTAAAGTCAGGTAATTAAATAAATTATACAAAGTTCAACTGGTATAGAAGACTTATTAATAAATATGGTAAATTAAAGATAGAGTCAAATTACTTTACATAAAAGAAAGGCAATAGCTATAGAATCAGAGAAAAAGATTAGCCAAGGACACTAAAGCAGCACATGAAGCTTTTCTAAGTATAATGCCAAAGCTACCACATTCTTTTTTTTCTCAACTTGTTAAAAACACTTAATCTCAATCCAACCAAAAGGAAAGATAATGCGAGTAACCCTCTGTTGTGTAGTTTAACTTCTTAAGCTAGTTTTTTCATATATTCATAAACTTCATCCTTGGACATTTATAGCCAAAAATCTCAGGAAGCAGCAAAGAAAAACAAAGAGCCTGAATTTAAAGCCTTTATAAGTTTTTGGTCTTCCTTGTCATCTGTTTTATCCAACTCCACAATCGTATTTTGGGAAAAAAGCAGGTTTCAACAACTGTAAAGTATTTACAGAGCAAGCCTGAATGCATGAATTATCTCCATCTCATTTTAGTTGTTCTGAGAAATGAATCAAGGCAACAATCAGGATAAAAAATGAACAAGCTGTCAATCAAGGTCTTATCCAATAAATTAACAATGAAACAAAAAGGTGGAAAAACATTCTTAAGAGAATAGTGTCAGTGATGATTTACTCGGCAGATATAATATTGCATTCCGTGGAAGCTCATCAAAGCTGTGCACCAAAAAACATCGGGAATATCTTTGGTCTTATCATGGAAGAAAAAAACAGATGGAAGTTCAACCGCATTGAAATTCTTTTGGTCTTCCTTGTCATCTGTTTTATTCAACTCCACAATCGAATTTTAGGGAAAAAAAAGGTTTCAACAATTGTAAAGTATTTACAGAGTCTGAATGCATGAATTATCTCCAGAATAGTCCTTTTTACTATTCTGTGGATAACACTACGCATATTGCTGATAATTCCAGTGACAGTGGCCTGCAGTCAAGCCCGGCGCGACAGGGGGGTGCAGGTGTGTGTGTGGGGTGTGACACTCCCCCATTAACCCCATCAATGATTTTTAATCGGCAAATTGGACCCTTAGTCGGCAAATTGGACGCTTAGTCGGCAAGTTAGTCGGCAGTTAGTCGGCAAATGTCGACCAAATTTCGATACAGATTAGTCGGTTATCTTGACAGTCGGCAAATGTCGTCAAGGCAGTCGGCAAATTTTGGAAAACGAGGATTTTTTTTTCTAGTCGGCAAAAGTTTTAATGTCACCCCCCCCCCCCTCCACGTGACACCTACTCGCGCCGGTCCTGCTTGCAGTGAACGTAGTTTCAGCAAGTTAAGGTTAATTAAAACTTACCTAAGTTCTTCGATGACGTGAAAAAAATTGACGTCGCTTGCGATGCTCTCCATTGAAAACGAGGAGGCGAAAAAACTCAACCATGGGAAAATTGTTGAACAATTTTCCTTAGGAAAATCTCAAAAAATACCGTTATAAGTTTACCCATTTGTCACCAATTTAAGTTTTCATTTAGAACTTCATTGTTCCATTTAGAATTCCATTGAACTATTTGATTAATTATAGATTTTGTACTGCTCACAACGCGACGTCACAGTGTGACAAACTCTGTCGATATATTTATGTCGTCTCTCCATTCAAATTTTTATAAACATATTTCAAAACTATTATAACGCCTTCTAAGTATCCAAAGCAAAACATAAAATTATTTCAAAATATCCATAAGAGCTAAACTACAGCTATTTCTTTTAATGATGGAAAATGCTAGATGATTTTAGTCACGTCGTGACGCAACCATTGTGACGCAACCTTTTAATGCCTATACCACAAAATCTATCAAATTTTAAAAGTAAATGTTTTTAGAAACTTTACTATTTATGAAAGTTCAAATGCTTTAAAATCTAGAAAAAAGTCAAATGTCACGCTCTGATTTAACAAAATAGTCTAAAGTTTCCTTGATTCGAATATGCGAGATTATAAATGTAAATTTTTCCTGATTTAGTCGTAATAAAATCAAAGAGTTGAAGAAACAGTTCAGGCGCAACTTAAAAATAGGGGTCACTGGGTACTTTGTACCCGAGCGCAGAATCAGAAGGGGCGCAAAGTGAACTAGTTGCTTGTTAGAAACCTATTATTGAAATATAAATTACTTGGTTACCCAAATAGCCTACTATTTGCAGTAGTTCATATGTCAACAATACAGCGTTAGTAAAATAAGCGGAAATCTGAGACTAATCGAAGTAGTTGCGTGAAATATATTTATATGGGAAAAATAAATATTTATAAATATTTATGCCGAAAAATATTTATGCTTTGTTTATAAAAAAATATAAATTGTATTAAAGTACTTAACAAAATGGTAGTATAATTTTATTTAAATTTACTGAGTATCATAAGATAGCCATTTAAATTTTTTCCATTGAAGTCCAATACTTAAGTTATTTTTTCGGATTATTCAAACAAAGTAAGTAAAAATTATTGTTAAGTATATTATTATAAGTAAAATTTTATAATACTATAAACTAAAAATATTGAGTTTCAAGTAATGCTATAAAAGCAGAAAAAACAACACGTTCCATTTACACTTAAATTAAGTTATCAGCTGCCAACAAGAAGATAAAAAAAATGCTTATTATTTGGGTTATAGTTTTCAAAATAAATTTATCAAAGAGTGCGCAGGAAACTTCCACGGTGCCAAAATATATTTTTTTTTATAACACTTGGATTTTGTTAAAAATAGATAATAGGAATAGTGATACATTTGAGATGTGACCGATCATTCGGTGAGTGTACCAACTACACTTAGGTAGTTATATCATTATTCAGCATATCTGCATTATTTAAAATCCATATGTCGAGTTTACCTTTAAAAGAATTAACGGAAATAGCATTAAGAATATTAGTAGGTAGTCGATTCCAGTAAAAAGATGCTCTGTTTGTTAAAAAATAATGCCGAAGCGAAAAACTGGTTATTTCGCGATTATGTTTCATTTGATGAGCTCTTGCTTTGATAACTTTTTGGCAAAGTTCTCTCTTGATCGATAACTTCTTGGCAAAACGTCATTAGTTAAATTTACTTTTTAAATTCCATTGAATAAATTATACTTTTGAATCATGTCAACCCGAATCCGTCCAACAACTAAAGTAGTGAGACCCGTTTTATTTAATCTTTTCTCATAACATAGTTTTTTAGTGGCAATATCATTTCTGTAGCATGATGCCACGATGATACAGCTTATACAACTAGATACAAGTTTTAAATATTTCTAACTTTTTTAAGATATAAATATAGTATATTTCAAACAGTTTTTTTAGATTTGTTATATTTTGATTGTAAAACAATTTTACAAAAAACTTTTGAATAATTTTAAAACTTTTCTCTTTGTATACCTAAAATTCATGTCTCGCTGTTCCTAAAAACTGGACGATACAAAAATTAATAAAATTGATATTAAAAAAGTGGGAAGCCCTGATATAAAATAGATAGCTCAAAAATAGTTCAAAAGATTTAGTGGTTGCACATGTCTATATTATAAATATGACTCATGCACTGCATTTTAAACTATTTATGGCATTATTTTATGTTTGTGTACTGAATAGAAAAATAAAAATAAGAAAATGATGGAAATATTAACTTTATCTCCATTGTTTGATATTGCTTGCGAACATACATCAAAAATTTTAATAAGTTTTGAAATTTAAGTGCACCATCTTTAATTGAAACAACCCAGTGTTAAATAATTAGCTGTATACTGAGATTTAAACAACTTTTAGTTAAAAATCCTTTTTTAATTTCAACATGTCGTTTCATTACAAATTAGTCACCAGTACTAAGTTAAATTTAGTATTTTTTTTAGAAAAATTTTACATTTAAAATAATACGTCTGATTCTAAAAAACTTATGTCTTTGAAAAGATAATAGCAACGCAACAGACACAATAGTTATTACATTTTTCATTGCTGTATAACTTAACATAAGTCAGAGGCTATAGGTACGTCTAGACGTGCTCCTAACAAAAAAAATTAAAGATACGTCCAAAATTTTGTTTTTCAATAGTTTATCTTTAAGTGTACATAGTTTTTACTTAACAGTTATTGTTGATTATTAATAATTTTAAGCAAGAGAGAGTTTATCAGAAATTATCAAAACCAAAACCATAAGTTGATAAAAGTAAACTCTCTTGAGCCTATCCCTATTAAAGTCAGATGATAAATGTGAAACCCTTCTATCCCATCAGCTACAGCAGTTCATATAAGCATCTATTTATTCAAATTTGAAGTAATTATTATAGCTAATTATTAATTAACATTTTAAATTATCAACAAACAAAAAAAACAGGTCAAAACAACGAGCACAAATAGTGTATGAGGTTTAAACCCAAATCTCCGCTATATTATGAATTTACGTGCAGCGCCCATCAAATTATAAATATTCATAAAAGTTAATATTAAATATTTAATTCAAAACTTGCTCCTACCTCTTCTACCAGTTTTACATTAATTAAGTAAAAAAAAAATGTTGGGATTTTTTTGTTACTAGGCTCAATTTTTTGCCGCAATTTTTTCAAAAAATATTCTTATTTAACGTTTACAAAAGCAACTTTAAATTTGGAGTTAGCGCATTACCTTAAAGTATCAAATTTTAAATATCAAAAAATTATGGCAATTAAATTTAGTGATAAGTGTCAATCTTAAGTAAAATCTATGATAAATGTCTAAGTAAATATGTCTAAAAATAGATCTGACGTAAAGTTCAGAGTTTAATATCAAATTTATTTAATAATAAGGAAATATTTTCATTGCAGAAATTTGAATGAGAATAACAACTGAAATTTGATTGAGAATAACAACTGATAATTTTTTTAATGAGAAAAATTAAGAATATTTTAATGAGCAAAATAAAAAATATAAAGATAAACATTTAATTCAATAACATTGTTTAATTTAACTACACAAAACTCAATAAAATTTTAAACTTACAGATGGGATATTTGATTTAGTTGACTCATCCTCGAGCTTCATAAATGAACTATCTTCTTCTACAATAGGGACATGACTTCTAGCTACATTAACATGGTGAGCATTGTTTCTTTTGGTACTGGCTCTTGCATTAAAAAGAGAAGATTCTTCAACACTGATTTTATGGGTTTTTTTCTTGCTGTCTAAATTTTGAATTTCATTTGATATATCATCTGCAACGTCATAATCATCATCATCAAAATTTAATCCTGTGATAAAACTTAGCTCTTCTAGATCTTTAGCTAACGCATCTTCAAATTCCCCTTCTGCTCCGATGCCGCTCTCAGATCCGGATTCTTCAACGTTTTCTTTTTCCGAAGGAAGATTATATTCTATATCGTTTTCCTCAGCTGTCTTTAAAAATTCAGAAAAATGCTTACTGCTGGTAGTTGCCTCGTTTTTAAATTTTGCCTCGCTTTTAACTTTTTTTTTTTTGAGCTTAGGCTTTTTAACTTTTTTGTTTTTGAGACGATTTTTTAAATGGCGTGATTTTATTGGTTTTTTATGTTTTATTTTAGAACCAAATGAATTTAATTTTTTCGACAATTGCTCCTCGCTAGAATCACCGCTTTCCTCTTCAACGTCAACTTTTTTTGCAGATTTTAATTTTTTAGCTTTAGCTTGAAGCTCGGCTTTTAGTCTCTTCTCTTTTGCTTGAGATAAATTTTTTTCTAAATGTTTTGATTCGGTTCGAATTTGCTCATTAGTGGCTTCGTCGTCCTCGCTGTTTTCTTTTGTAATTTTTTTTTGAGATTTAATCTTTTCAATTTTAAGAGCCGGTCGGTCCCCTTCCTTCAAATCAGTGCTTAATTTTTCTTTATCTTTTACCATAGCTTGTGGTGTAATCTCCTTTACAGTGTTGGTATTTTCTGCATTAGATACATTTTTAGGAGATTGAGAAGATTCTTCTTTTTGTGGCTTTTTTTCGCTATATAAAGCACTTGACGTTAATTTAGGATTATAAACTTTAGAATCGTTTTCATTTTGTATAAGTTGACCCATCATTAGCGTATTTATTGGTGCTTTTAAAGCTGTCACATTTTGACCTATGGCAGCAGTAAAAGTTACACTTGCGTTCACTGGATTTGAAGGAGCATAGTTTAATAAAGGTTGTACTGGACTTTGGTTAACATTTTGTGGTGCTTGAGCTACTGAAGGGCTACTATAAACGGGTGCCGATGCAACTTGAGGAACTTGTGCAGATATGCTCGTTACAGCCGATGGAGAAGCTGGTGGAGCAGCTGGGGGGTACGAGAATATCGTTGCAGTTGGTACTGATTGTACTTCCGAAGTAGCTGGAATAGATTGTGGATCTGGATTAACTGGAGATGTTGAGTATATTGAAGCAAAGTCAACTGCAGGTGGTGATGGAGCTGGTACATAACTTGCTAACTGTTCAGTTGTTGTTGCCGGAGACGTATTAGATGAAATGGCAGATGACACCTGCGTTGCCGAATTTTCACCTTGCAAACGTTGAATATCTGTGTAGTATTGCTGCATTTGCTTTTTATACTCATCTTGTGACGTTTGTTCTGGTGATGGTTCTGATTTTATAGGCACTGGATCAGGTATTGGATCTGCAATAAAATAATTTTTTATCAAGTTTTCCACGTGCATTAGGTTACGGGTTTTCACTATACGTAGCGGTTTTTTTCAAAAAGTAAAACTTTTCAGAAATATTTAAGTAAAAAATTACAAGTACTTCCATTTCGTTGTTGATTACATTTTGATTAACAAAGCTGAAAACCCGAAACCATAATCAAGGTAAATAAAAAGACTATTTTTTAAAACTCTATTAAAGTTTCATAACTGTTCTTAATGCAAAAAAGTTTTAAGTTTTATTTTTTGTTAAAAAAGAGTTTAAAAAACAGTAATATAGCCCACTTCAAGATTTATAAATAACTATAAATGAACAATAAATAATGAACAAAAAAAAAAATAATAACCTTCTTTAACGCAGAATCCGCAGGTCAACGGACATACGGTTGCCATATATTCTCTATACTGGTCAGAAGTGCACCAATTTTGTTGTTCTTTCCAAGAAAGGCATTGAGGATAGACATCGTTGCATCTTGCATAAACAACGTCAGCCTGTCGACGTTGTCGATTAGAATAATCTGTAAAAAAACAAATTAATACTTTACTCCAACAAAATGCAAACTTAAAGTATGTCTTTTAATATATTGTACGTAGATAGGTTATTAGATATAACAAGGAATTTTGACAAATAAAAATTTACTTAATAATATTATATAACAATTTTGAACTTACCACACGACGCACACGTGAGAATAACAAAAAACAGGACAGCTTTCATTATTAAAACGCCGCCTCTAAACACAAATAAGAGAAAATAGACTTTTATTCATTTGCATCTTTAAACTAGCAGATAAGGTATATGATTCAATAAACATTGTTTGTAATCAAATATCAATATATTAAGTTAAATAATTATTTTTAAGGTCTAAAAAATTAACTTTTTATGACAGAGTTAAAGGAAATAATAGTCTTCTAAAGTTTTACTAAATTTATTTAAAAAAATAAATAATTTACCATAAAATAGTTTTGTATAATTTTTGTAAATATTTACCCCCAGTTTACCATCTATCTTGCGAAGGTCTCATTCCGTTGTGGCAGAGCATATTGGTAAAGGAACGCTTTCAAGCGTGAAGAATGTCTAATCATGCATGGACACCTTTTTGGGTATTTACAAATTGTTTTACTGCAGATTCGCACAAAATATCATCTGGAAAGCATCTGTTTAGCACAAAACTCCTTTTTTTAACTTTTCAATTTTTAGGAAATTTTTTTACTGAAATTTTACTTGGTCAACTACCCGATCAATATTTTCTGATTTGAAAAATGTTTTAAAAACGTTTAAATTTAATTTCTTTTTTTATGATATAATTTTTTTAAATTTAAAAATTTTCATACAAAATTTTCGATTTTCAAAAGTTTTTACTTCTTCTGTAAAAGCAAATGAACAATTTAAAGATGGACTTATAAAGTATAAAAATTTTTAAAGTTCATTTTTTTATCTGCTATGAAAATGTTATTCCTACATGGTCTATCGAGTTAATCCAGAAGGATTTTCTTCGTAGAAAAATAAACGGGAGTTTCTAAGTTTAAGCTAAAGTAACGACTGATCAAACGATCAAATGCGTTGTGTAAACAAATAAAATTTTGTTTAGCGTGTCTGTTCTATAAAAAAACTTGTTTGAATGTCATCGCCTTTTTAAAAAATTTAACGACTTTAGTACACGCTAAACACAATTTTATCTGTTTATAAAAAAGCTTGTTTGGTTAGTCTTAATAAATTATTAAGTTACAATGTTGAGCTCTGAAACAGTATCATTTCTGCAAAATGTAGTCAATTTCTTAATATATATCCAAAATAACATTTCATAAAAATATTATAGTAAAAAAACAACAACAATTTCACTGTGACATTTTTGAGTAAAAATATTTAATAACTTTATGACAAAGAGAAGAATGAACTCACCAATAGTAATTTCAAAGACTTTTTATCATGGACTAACCCTACTAACTCTTTAACTGGGTGGACTTCAAATCTCTTATTCTTAATAATGAAACCAAAGATCCATCTGAGTGACCACATCTAGAACGGAACTATACATATACATTAGGTTCAGTACTGCTGTTTTGATTTAAGGTGCTTTTGATTAAAGAGAGTACATTTGACTTGACATTTGACTTACAAGAGTGCTTAAACTTCCTTATTATAAAAGTGGAAAAATGATTTAAGAATTTGTTTTTAAAGAGTTTGAACGAAATTAGTTTAAATATTGTATTAGCCCTAATTCATCTGAATTTCATATTTTAAATATTTACGGTTTACTTTTTTTTATAGTTTTTACATGCGATATTTGCATTGCACATAAAGCCAAGAAATATCTTAAAGCCATACTGTTAACAAAAGAATTTCCTTGTCATAGTTGTTTTAACCTTTAAGTTTGTTTTAGTCTTGTTAGTGATAAAAAGAAGCTTTATTTTTTTTAACCAATTGTAGTACGTCATACAAGATTTTCAGCTAAAAGTTTATACTACGTGAGATTAAAACTACTAGTTACTGAGATACAAAAATGGTAAAAATAATCTCCACCCAGTTTCAGAGTTTTTCTTGCAAGATTTTTCCATGTAATATAGTTTTTGAAGTTACTATTGGTGAGTTTGTCACTCTTTACGGTTTGCGCTATATATTCAGAAAGACGGGGCAAGATGGCAAACGTTATGAAAGGTTTGAGTTATCGCAAAACTTTCTGTCATGAAGTAATAATACTTTGTCAGTTTGTTTATGTTATCTTAATTATTCATTGCCTTAATTATGCATTATCTCAATTATTCAAATATTTCTAATTGCGAACAGAAAATTCATGCAGAATTTTCAATTTGCAATTAGAAAAATTTGAAATAAAAATTAAAATAAAAAATTTATAAATTTGTAATTTGGTCATGTGACTGGGGCAAGATGACTATTATGCAATTTATACCTCTAATTTTATAAAATTTTAAAAACTACCAATTACTCTAAATGAACGCAAAATAAACACGCGTTTCAAAAAATTGATCCTTAAAAAGTTATACCTGAAAAACGGTTATGAATAACCGAAACTAGATATTTTTTTTTAAGCGCAAAAAGTAAATTTATGCTTATAAAAATAATATAGTTCCGTTTTACCCCTTTTTCAAGTTTGTTTGTTGAGTTATATATGAAAAGCTATCTTGCCCCATACATGATATAGAAATACAGTTTCGAATACATTCTCGAAAGCAGAAAAAATCCACTTTGGTTTCTATAAAAAAATGTTGCTTCTACACGAGCAGATAGTGAAAATATGCGGCATTTAATCCGAATAAAACAAAATTGAGTGATAGTTGGCAGCAGCTTAGATTTTAAAAAAACTATGTTATAAATACAGTCGAATGCAAAAGTTTAAAAAATCCTAATTTTTCAAAAGTAATTTCAAGAAAATGAATTAAATTTTTACCAGCTATTCTTAATTTATGTATAACTTGTAATAGAAGTAAAAATTTATAGTCAGTTTCATGTCCCGTAAAAAAATCGAAATTTCATTAAAAATACATATTTAAAAAAAAAAAAATTTACAGAAGATTATTTTTAATTTAAATCAAAATTAAATTATAAAGTTTAAATAACTTGAAACTTGTACTTAGCTTAAAAATATTATAATGTTAAGTACAGGGTAGATACTGCAAGTACAGGGTAGATACTGCAAGTGCAGGGCAGATACTGCAAGTACAGGGTAGATACTGTAAGTGCAGGGTAGATACTGCAAGTACAGGGTAGATACTGCAAGTGCAGGGTAGATACTGCAAGTGCAGGCTAGATACTGTAAGAACAGCAGATACTGCAATACGTCGCCTGCGTCAACATTATTTGTTTGGTCGTCTTCCGGCTAAGAAACCGATAATATTTTTGAAGAATTGCTTTTCCCAAACGAAATTTGAAAAAAGTTATTTGAATAGGACTTTTAAAGAATGACCAATTAGTCTTATTCAATGACGAATGTTTTTCATGTTCAATAGTGATGATATTAAGTAAGTGGGATGTCTAAAAGGCGAAAGATTTACTTAAACAGTTAAACATGGTAGTGGTAGTAAAATGGTTTAGGCCTATTTAACCCACAAATCTATTGATTCACATCATCGCATCGAAGAAGTATTTTATCTTAATGTTCATTTAGATATATTAATGTATATTTATATAATCAAGGATGTTACGACCCACATGGGAAAAAAAAGAAAAGTGATTTCTTAGCAAAACTAAAAATTCAAAGCATTAATTATGCCCACAATTAATTTTATAATTCTTCTTTCCATTATAAGTTGTCGTTTTTTAACTAAAATCTTATAACTTTTTGTTCACAAGTTTGAGCCATTGCAATCTTTTAAAATGTATCTTTATTTGACTTAAGGTTAGAGATTTCTTTATGTCCGAAAGTTTGCTTACTAAAATACCAAAAAACGATGTATTCGTTCTTGCATACTTAGGGGAAGATAGTTAAAAATGAAAAATATTTTGAATTTTTTAGATTTTGCAAAGCTGCCACTTGTATAACTTGTTTTGTCAATATGTTTGTTTTATCAAAATAATTTATTTCCTGGATGGGTTTTCAGAGTGCAAAAAAAAAAAAAAAAAAAAAAAAAATTATATACATACAACTTAAAATGTAAAACTTATGTTTATCAACAGATTGTGTATTTAGGGCAAGCTTAGTACGCGTTTTCTTTTCCCAGCTTTATTAAAGTTTAGAAACTTCAACTTTACCTAAAGCATTGCAAAGAACCTTACCTTAAAAAGCTCATCTTTTTTTGGTATGGTTTTTGTCTACTGATAATTGCGAGCCAATAAAAGGACAATAACTAACAATAATTAAAGGGGGAAAAAATCTTTGTTTGAAAAATTTAAAATATTTCCATCGCAGCCCAGTACCCAGTGCCCAACTTTCATTCTTTCAACATTTTGTAATCTGAAGCGTATTTAAAATTTATTGATGCACCAATATCAGAAATCTGTTCTGTAATTTAAAAGTAGTAAATCAAGAATGGATTGTTGAATATGTGAGACTAAGTCATTATATATTGTTTTGATATTACTTTAACAATAATCCATTCTTGATCTTTTTAATTAAGTTAGTGCTTTTATATAGAGTTCTGATATTAGTACGTCAATGAAATTCGTGTAGGTTTCAAAAGTATCAATAGCAACATTCAAAAGTTGACTTGAGCTAATGTTCCAAGAATTTTTAAAATCAATATCGTGTTGCGAGGCGTAATTAGTCGTAAAATCTTGTGTGAAAGTAAAACAATTCATAGTTAAACTGGATTGAATGGACTTCTTTAGTCTTTATTCATGATAATTATTGAAATTTCTATAGAAAAAGGGAGATTGTGAATGTCTATTTCAATCGTAATTTGATGAAATGGGTTTTCATCGGGTTATCCATTAGTAAGAGTCATCTGTTGTTGTGATGAATGGGATCAGATGATTAGTCAATGTTTTTTATAAATAAAAGTCGATGAAGCGCTTTTACTATCTGGATTATTAAAAAAACAAAGAAAGATCAGGTATTGAAAACATGGCTATAATAAACGAGATAGCAGGAAATCAACAAGATAGTGTTGACTCAGTTGCATGCGGAATTGACGTTTATTACTTTATTTAAATTTAACGCAGTTAAAAAACACACGCATAAAAGTTATTGTAAAAAAAATCCTTTAAGTTTTTGACTTAAAAAATTAGAAAAGATATCAAAAGTATAAAAAGAAATCCAAACAAAAATTTTGCTCAAACCGAAACCACTAAATATAGTATTTACAGAATTTAAAACTAATGCATCTCAACAAAAACTCAAAAAAAGTCAACAAAATCATGAAAAAATGTTGCACAAAAAAGCACAATGTTGATCAAACCAAAGCGGAGAAAATTCTAAATAGACAACTAAAATTTGAAAGAAATCTGCGCAACTGTACACTGTAAAAAGGTTTTAAGGTTTCGTAAAGGGTTTTTCAGACTTGAATAAGGTTTCAACCCTAGAAAACCTTTTGGTGTATAAAAAAAGGTTTTCTTTAAAAACCCTTTTGTAAAGGTTTTTAAATTTTTTTTAAAGTTTTTTCAAGTATAGCCAAGTTTAAACTTTTTAAAATAAAAATCCAAAACTTATAATATTTTTTTACTTTTCAAATATTTATAAACAACCAAAAATAAAAAATAAAAAGTTTTGTAAAAGTATTATTTTACCGAAAAAAAAACAACCAAAACGAACAATGCACGCATGTAAATAACTGTTGCATGGTGTACTCATGCAAGGGTTTAACATCGCACCGTGTATCAGGAATAGCCCTCTGATGGGCGTGGTTAATCATTTAAACAAAACTTTTTTATATACTTTTTTGTATATAACGACAGGGAACTTGTTTTTTTTAGGTTAAACTATTAAAATTTTAGTCATCAATAATCAATTTTTCATCACAGCTGTACGCTGTTAATAAGACGCATTCTTTTTTGTTGATTTTTGCGTCCAGCTTAAGCTGATAGGTTGCGCTTATTAATGTTATATATGGAAGCCGGGAAAGACCATCAAAGAAATATTTTTTAAAACGAGAAATATATATTTTGAATCGCAAAGCATACTTTTAATCTAGAAATGTATATTTAAAGTCTCAAAATATACTTTAAATATACGTAAAATATTGTTTAAGTCGGAAAATATATTAGAAATTCAGAAATATGTTTGAAATCCAGAAATGTATATTCTTAATCGCAAAATATTTTTTAAATCGCGAATTATATATCAAATTGGAAAATATATTTTAAATCCAGAAATATCATTCAAACAACAAAAATGACTTAAAGTATTTCAAATCGCGATTTTTTCAAATTATCAAGTGCAAAAAATTATAAAGATGGTGTCATGTTGTAAAAATTTATAAAGATGGTGTCATGTTGTCATGTGGAGCTAAATTTTAATCTTAAATCCAATTTCTGAGTATATTGTGAAAATAAGGAAAAAGTTGAAGACCTGTACACGGCACACTCTAAACTCGTTGAAGTTCGTTAAGAAACTCGGTAATGTTGTAAACCATAGTTTTGCCATTTTACGATTAGCTAGTTGAAATTTAACATAAATTATGCTTTCAGAGTCCATTCTGAAACGACTTTAGAAAAAGGAAATCGAAAATGACTCTTTTAGCCAAATTCATTGAAAGCATTAAAGAAGAAAAATTGTTTGATTTTCTACAACAAAGAAAATTAATGCCACTCCATAAACTTTGTTTTTGTGTTTAAAGAAAGGTTGCTCAAAAATTTAAACGTTGTCCAATATAATTTACTTAACAATAACATAAAAAGCTTTAACTTGTATTATGCAAAATACCAAATGCAAACTCCAAGAGTTGTCGCCCCAATAGCATACCAACTTCATCGAGTTTGGGGTGCGCCGTGTACAGGTCCGCCACTTGCTCTTAGCAAATTTCAAAAATATATAACTGTCGAGAGGACATGAAACTGTTTTCAAAAATCTTTTGCAACAATAATTTCCAATAAATCTCTAAAAATTGTTTTATTAGGATTGTTACGAAGAATGTTGGTATTATGAAAGAAAATAGTAAAGATGAAATCAATATTTTGAGGGGAAGTAAATTGGTTATAGAAAACATGCAGATCATAACTAATTTTTCAATTATAACGATAACTAGGTGCTACTATATCCTGATAAAAAAAAGCTAAGTGAACAGACCATTTTCAAAGATCGACATATTTATGTAAACAAAGTATTTTAAATCTAAAAAATTAATAAAAATTATTTTAAATTGGAATTAGATAACTTCTGTTTTCATTTCACTATAAAAATTTGACAATAACACTTAATTAAATAATTAGCAGATTTAAGTTTTCCAGAACTGTTTAAAAAACAAAGGAAAGCAAATGGTATATTTAATTGATTCTGATGACCCAATTGATTTAAGTAATAGTTGTAAAAAATAAGACTTTGATAAACCTGAGAATGATCTTAAAATAAAGATTCCAGCTTTAATAAAACAGCTGAGTGATATACAAGATGTAGATGTCTGGATAAATGTTCACCGTCAATTTGAATTTTAAGATTTTCACAAGATTTTTTTAAAAATTGGAGCAAGAACAAAATCCATAAAATATACAAGTTTTCATTTGTTGGAGAACCTGCAATCGATACTGGTGAGTGTCTAGAGAATTCTATTAGAGTTAGAATTATATGCAGAGTTGTTAATGAAACTAAAATATTGCAACGCAAAGGCCAAATGTTACTTGGCAAACATCAAGGCCAAAATGTTGCACAAACAAGGAATTATTTTTTGTATTAAAAACCAATTCTGTACATTTATATATATATATATATATATATATATATATATATATATATATATATATATATATATATATATATATATATATATATATATATATATATATATATATACATATATATATATATACATATATATATATATATATATATATATATATATATATATATATATATATATATATATATATATATATATATATATATATATATATATATATGTATATATATATATATATATATATATATATATATATATATATATATATATATATATATATATATATATATATATATATATATATATATATATATATATATATATATATATATATATATATATATATATATATATATATATATATATATATATATATATATATATATATATATGTGAATAGTGTTACCACTTTGTTTAAAATAGCTTTAATTGTTTTTTATTACTTGTATCTGATCATTTTATCTTGAGATAAAATTTTGGAAACAGAAGCATTATTACGTTTTCTAAAGTTCTAACTCAAAAATAAAAGAACAATTTAACTAGTCATTTACTATCTGCAATCAATTTGTTTAAAATAATACATTAGAGCTTTTCTTTTTTAATATTATATAAATAATTTCTACTGCATATAATAAAATATTTGTATTGTATGTCAACCATCTTAAGTTAAATAAATGCTTCTAGAATTATAGTTGTTTTTTATTAGAAGGTTTACTTTTTTTATTATTTTTTAGAAGGTTTAAAGTCAATTAAAATTAAGTTCATTACTGGTAATAATTTAGTTGGCTATGTACCATCATGTGGTATTCTTAGTGTCGCAGATGGCACAGTAAAAATTATAGGCCATCTATTTGCAGCATATATTGTGAATGGTGGACTTGCCTCTTTTTTTTTGTCCCCTTGGGTTTAAGAACTTATGGTGAACGGCATTTCAGCTACAGATAGAAGTTATCCAAAAGCTCTAGATGAATCTTTAAAATTAAAAATTATTTTTGATAAGGTGAAATATTTCATTTTGTTGAGATTTCTGTGACAATTAAAAATATATATATATATATATATATATATATATATATATATATATATATATATATATATATATATATATATATATATATATATATAAATTGAAAAGCCTAACAGATTTTAGTTATAGATAAAATATAGCTGCTAAAGCATTACATTTATTTTAAATATAACTAATATATTTTTTTCAATTTTGTTTGCAACTACAGATGACTATTTAACAAATGTGTTGTGTGCAGAAAAAGGAATGGCAAATAAAGCAATTTTTACCTATAGTTGGAGAAGTTGCGATTGGTTTATAATTGTATGGCTTACAATATTATTTACGATTGATTGGTTTACAATCGATTGGTTTACAATATTATTATGAAGTTACCAAAAATATTTCAAGTATGATGTAAATTTTATTTTGTGCATACGAAAGTTTCAAATGGAAATTTGAAACATTTAAACTTTTATTAATACCGCAATTTAGCGAATTAGGAGGGAACAAAAAATCATTTAAAATTTTTTTATACATTGCTTAAATTTGTTATAATACTCTTAAAAACAAAGCAGTAGATAGTATGTTTTTGTTATTTAGAAACGGCAGATCTTTCAACAAATAATATTTTGCAGTTTTTGACTGGCTCGCCGTCCATTTCCACTTTAGGGCTTCCAAAAGTTATTGCTATAGTTTTTGTTCATGGATGTCTACAAATAGAGGTAAAGAATGAAAATGTTTACCAACAGTTAGCACTAACGACATACAGTTAATCTTCCATTATGTATATACACACATATATATTTATATTAAAGGGTTTTCAGGTTAACAATTATGTTTTGAGCTAACAATGATTATTTATTTAAATATAAAAAATTGGTTTACAAAATAACGATTTTTGATAAGTTCAAAAGTTTGCGGACAAACTAAAGCTCTTAACATTTTCGCCACAAATTTGCTATTTTGTTAATTTTATAAACAAACACTTTGTGAAAATAATTTACAAGAATTATTTAATTCTTAGAATAAATAATAATCTCATCTCCAGTGAAAAAATTGATCTTGAGATGAGATAAAATAGAAACTCGTTTCGTAAAACAGCAGAGCTTTATGGAGTCGGTAAGTCTGCTGTAAGGCATTTATGAAGAGATATGAGCTTACTAGATCTACAAAGAAAAATAATCAATCAGGAAAGCCACGCAAAACAAAATGTTATCAAGATAATAAGTTTGTAATCCTAAGCAAAGAAAATCCCTGCTTGACTGCTGTCAAGCAGGGATTTTCTTTGACTTAGGATTACAAGCATATTATCTTTGACTTTAATTTTATAAACGTATAAATGAGACGTTTCTATGGAATGAATTGTAGTAATTTTACTAAAAAACGTCGTTTACGACATGCTAATTTATTTGAAAGACGCTCAGCTAAAGAGCCATTAGTTTCCTTACAAAAAACCGTAACACGCGAAAGGAATTTGCATTAGAGCATTTAAAGTCGAGTAGTCAAAAATGTTCAAAAACTCTTTTTAGTGACAAAAGCAAGTTTATATTGTTCGAATCAGATGGAATCAGGTATGTTTGACGTCCAGTAGGTACAAGATACGATCCCAAACACCAAGTGCCTACCGTAAAACATGGAAGAGGTATTTTAATGGTTTGGGGATGTTTTAGCCAGGATGGAGTTGATCCGCATCATAGAATTACTGAGACTATAAATTAAGAAAAGTACAAAGATATATGTAAGACAATAAGTTTGCCTCATGAAAAATATAAAATGCCTATAGGATGTATATACGAACAGGATAACGATCTCAAGCATGCAGCCAAATCTGTTTTAGAGTTTTTCGAAAAAGAATAAAGTTAATTTTTTGAAGTGACCATCCAAATTACGTGACTTAAATTCAATTAAACATCTATGGGAACATGTTAACCGTTAAATAAAAGAAATCAAATCTACAAATCATGCTGATTTATTTAAAAGAAATATGGGACTCAACTCGCATTGCATTCATTTAGTTGTCTTTATCCGTCATAGATTCTGAGCCAATCTTAATTGTAAAGGATATTCTACAAAATACTAATGTGATTATACTTTTAAATAAATTTGTGATCAAATATTGTTGAAAAACCTTTACTATTTTATACAAAAAACGCTTTGTCCGCAATTTTTTGAACTTATCAAAAATCCGTGATTTGAATATCAATTTTAAAATGTTAATTAGACAATCATAAATTGTTCAAAACATATTTATAAATTTGAAAACATTTTGACTGGTATATAATATATTGGCTTTAATAAGGTATGTGCTGGTATACTAGTAAAATTCCTTATTTTTTTGCCTGTTGGCAAACTTTTGGACGCTACTGTATATACAGGGTCGACGCAAGTAAGTATAACGTATGGGCTGCCATTACAGTTTTTGCCGAATAAAATTATAATAAAAAGGTTCTCCTTTTTAAAATTTGCAGACTGACTATTCGAAAACTTATGTATATTGATATCGTTATGTACGAAGGAGTGTATTGCTGTAATAATACTGTTATATGTACTGCAATCGGTTCTCAGAATATCTGATATAGGGAATCCATACCGCTCTAATATATCATAGCCATCGACATGCATTAAAAATTTGGACCTCGGGAACTATAAACTCTTCGTTTTAGTTTGCAATGTTTTCTGTTTTCGTATTGGTCAGGGTGAATTTGCCTGAGGATGTTCATAACAACATCTCTGTAGATGGAGATGCCATATTTATGAGTAATGTGTGCTTTATACTTCGGTAACCTCTTACTCCGGCAAAATTTAGTACCTCTGCTTCTATTAAGTGATAGATCGATGTTTTTAAATAATCAGTTTTTATTTAATTTTAAATATATTTAATGTACACTATGTTCAACATGTAATGTACACTATGTTCAACCATGTAATGTACACTATGTTCAACATGTAATGTACACTATGTTCAACCAATGTACACTATGTTCAACATGTAACAAACACTTATTTGCAATTTTTTTTGTACTGCATTCCTTTGCGAAAATAATGCTTAACTAATTCTTCGATGCAGTTGTTTTGAATTGATGTTTCTTTCTCTGATCATCTTTTTGGTTCCCCCCGCACCGAGAACAAAAATACTTAGTATTGAATAAATATTTTCTTCCACAATAAAAAGAAAAAAATTAACATTTTATCATTTGATTGCTTCTAGTTGTTTATTTCCTAAAACTGATTTTTTTTATTTGTTTGTTCGTTTGTTCGTTCAGCTTTTTGTTTTTCAAAACATTATTCGAAAGTATAATATTCAAAATGGGTTATGAATGGTTAAAAATATTTAACGATTAAAATTATATTTCGTGATTTACAGTGAATATTTTTGAATTTTAAATATATTTTGCAATTTAATATATATTTCTGGATTTCAATATAAACTTCTTGACTTGACAAAATATTTCTTTTGATGAGCTTTGTCGATTTCAATAGTTATAGTATTACGAGGGGGGAAGGGGTGTCCAAAATTCTATATTTCTTGTTTAACCAGTTATTCTTAATCAATTTTTTGAGAAAAGTTTAAAAAACAATTCAGTTTTTGCTAATTTTTTATGGTTGACCTTCTACTTCTATTTTAAAAATTTAAAAGATATAAAAAATAAAAGTCTTTGCAAAAGTTTGTTTGCGTATAAAGGTACGCAACTTTTCTTTCAAATTTATGCTATTCAAATTTTGATTGGATAAATTTGATTTTTAATCGTTGCGTTTTAGAAAAAAAAAGTTTAATCTGAAGTCTTTTTCTTAAAAAAACGTTTTAAATAAGTAAAACGACAGATTGCTTCAAAAAAAAGTTTTATCTGAAGTCTCTTTCTAAACAAAACGTTTTAAGTAATCAAAAAGACAGATTGCTTCAAAGTTTCTTAATTTCCTTTTTTTTTAATTTATTTTTAATCGTTATTCAAGCTATCGAGGAGGCTATTCAAGATTTCATTTTTTTCCACTTTTCTTTAATGAAGTCAAAAAAAAATCTTCTTTTAAAGTGCCTGTCAGTAGAAGTTCAGTTAAATTCTAAACTTTTAACAATTCTGAAGAAAAACAGTTAGTATAAAGGAACACCGCTACCTAAAAGGCTTTATAAGAAACAAACTGGGTGATCAAATTTTAAAATTTCCTGCTTTACTCTAAAACGCAGTAAATAGCTAGTTAAAAAAAATTCTAGAAGCAGTTAATAAGTATACCTCAAAGAGGTTGAATGATTGCATCATTCTTGCTAGAGTATTTTGGCAAGAGTTAGCCTCAGGACTTCAAAAAAGAGAAAAGTATTATGTGTTTGGTTGATGATGGAATATGATTAGTATTAACTTTCTAATTAAGTTGTTGCAGTTGGAAAGCTTTGGAAAAAACCATTTAATTTCAACAGTAGATGTATACTTAATTATCTAAACCATATAAAAAAATGAAGGTTCGCGCAATTTAAAAATATTTTGGAGAATTATTGTCCAGTTATTTGTCCAAAAAGTTGAAACTATGGAATATAGTTGAAACCAGCTACAAAAAAAAAAATGGATATGATGGAAGAGCAGCAAACTTTACATCAAGTGTGCAAGTTGAGTTCTGTTTTAGCTTGATTAAAGTTACAAGGCAGCCCATTTAGCTGTGAACTAGACATTATTGAAGTAGATAAAGATATGTTAAAATGAAAAAAAAGTTTGAAAAATGAGGTTCTTTATATTAGGGATACAATGAGCAGCCATGGCACAGTGGTTAGAGTTCTGGCTCAGAACCCAGAGGTCCCAGGTTCGACGCCAGCTCTAGCCCAACAAGCGACATTGGTACGGAAGGAGGCGTGAACTTCCTGTTAAATGCTCTCCCGCGGTGCTCTATGATAAGACCATAAGGACTTCTGGGAGCACCTAAATACATACAAAAAAAAAAAAAAAATGTAGGTCATTGTCGCGGAGGTTTATTCTGTTTAAATACATGATTGTTGATATAAAAACACAAACCTCCATCTTATGTCTACCAAAGAACACGCTCTTAACCTAGATGTTCTATAAGTAAAGTTCACGCAGCAATCTCTATCACATATGATGACTTTTATAGTTATTTTCCATTTTCAATAGTAAATAACAAACTGTATGAATTATTTTCATATATAATGCTTATTTTTTTTTGTTACTTATAAATGATAAGGTATATTATTGATAAATTAAACAGAAAAAGATTACTAGTTTTCTACTTTTCTTATATTTAATGATAATAATAATTTCATCTATTTTTAACAATGCCTTTTTTTTGTCAATATATTCATTTTATTAAAATTGAAGTAGAAAACTAAATAAATAAAATGAAAAAAAAATGATTATGATTTTCAAAATCAGTATAAAAAACTAATTAAAGAAAAGTGGTTAAACTATAAAAAATCTAAAAAAAGACGATTATGGACCCCCCCTAATAATATACTAATACGTTTCGATTAGTGGTAAAGAGTTTGGAAGGGACTCTAGCAATAAATCACATAGATAAGATTACATTGATATATATCTCATCGAGATACGTTCGTTATATACAATGGGGTACCGTTGCGGTTCTAAAAATAGATTTAATAAAATTTTCGCAAAGCTTTTTGGGATCGAAATGCGGACAAATATTAAAAAAATAGAAGGAAGTTTAGGGTTGGTACAATCGGCTGAGCAAAGCAGATTGGCTGAGTAGTGCGAACGGCTAGAATTATTATTTTTTATCTTCAAGTGTGTTATGTAATGGCGGTTTCAACACTTACAAATATTTTATCTCATTTAAAATTAGAAGTTGTTACTAAACTTATTAGCAAAAGCGACATTAATACAAGGTCAACACTCAACAAGGCGAAGTCAGGAGAAGTGTATGTCGCTCAAGTAAACAATGGAATAGGTCATAAACACTACAGATTTTGCTTTAATTAAATAAACTTTAATAAAGTTAATAAGTTATTATTTAATTTGTTTTTTAGTTATTTTTTAAGTTATTATTAAATTTATTTAAAATTTATTAAACAACGATTAAATAAGCCTTATTATACCTTAGTAAGGCATAGTAAGGAAATAATAAGTAAGGTCTATGTTAAGGTTTATGTTAAGTTATTGATCTCCACAAATAGTTTTCAATTTATTTTGATCTTATCCATTATTCATTTAAAATATATGTAAACATAATTTTTCTTTTTTTTTAAATAGTATTGCCTTTTTCTTAAATAATATTGCTATTCCTGATATTCAAGTATTTACAATGTTCTGTAGTGTCGTTTTTTAATTATTAAGGTTGTATTGCTTTTTTCACGTGAATATGAATACTTTGAATACTGAATACTACAGTGAATATTTGTAGGTTGTCACTTTTTTGTTAGTTACTTGATATGTATGTGAGTATGTATGTATGTATGTATGTATGTATGTATGTATGTATGTATGTATGTATGTATGTATGTATGTATGTATGTATGTATGTATGTATGTATGTATGTATGTAAGTATGTATGTAGGTACGTATATTATGTATATATATATATATATATATATATATATATATATATACATATATATATATATATATATATATATATATATATATATATATATATATATATATATATATATATATATATATATATATATATATATATATATATATATATATATATATATATGAGTATGTATGTATATATGTGTGTGTTTGTGTGTATGCATGTGCACATGCATACACACAAACACACACATATATACATACATACTCATATATATATATATATATATATATATATATATATGAGTATGTATGTATATACATACTCATATATATATATATATATATATATATATATATATATGAGTAAACACACACATATATACATATGTGTGTGTTTGTGTGTATGCACATGCATACACACAAACACACACATATATACATACATACTCATATATATATATATATATATATATATTTATATATATATATATATATATATATATATATATATATATATATATATATATATATATATATATATTTATATATATATATATATATATATATATATATATATATATATATATATATATATATATATATATACATATATATGAGTATGTATGTATATATGTGTGTGTTTGTGTGTATGCATGTGCATACATAAATGTATATATATCTATTTGTGTGTGCGTGTATATATGTGTGTGTATATATGTGCATGTGTGTATGAGTGTTTGAGAATGTATAAGTATGCATGTACTTATGTATATCTGTACATGTCATCTAATAAATGAAATATATCATACATATAATTCATTAATTAGATGACTTGCGCACTAATGGATATTGATGGAAACAGACTGGATGTCCCCGTGGTTTGCCAGTTTATTAAAAGCTCCAATATGCACAGTGGCATCTACTGGAACATCAAATTTATTTTAGAAGTTCGTTTATAAAAATTTGAGTCAAAAGATACTGTTGTTATTCATTATATGGGAAACCACCACCTCGCCGTCCTTATGCCACAGGGTATTATTGTATTATGTTTGTTTAAAATATAATTGTCATAAGTTTCTAATATGTAACTAAATCATATTTTACTGCATTTTAGGAAACTCTAAAAAAGCTATTAATTTTCTACCAACAGCTTTATCAGTGCGTAGTGCTGTTGTTGAATCAAAGAATTATAAAGAACTGCTTATTGATACCAAAGATTAGCAAATACAGTTTCAGCCTAGAAATCCTAGACAATTCAAGTATATTAGGAGTGTTGAGTCAGCAGGGAAAAGACTTGAAATTGATTCTTTTGTTGCTCTTCATGAGCTAGCTTATTTGATGCCGGGATTTGTGTGGGCAATATCTACTTACCCGGACTTGGCAGTATCATTTGGAATACAAAAATCCATAATCCAACTTTTAATGTGTTCGCAAGTATTTTTTTCATATAATACAACTTTTAATTTAGGAGATTTTTATTTATCTATTTTAGTGGCACAAATGAGTTATTTTGTGGAAAAACCATGTATGCCTAAAGCATTTTTATTATACGATCGAAAACTTGATGTAGCCCATAAATATTTTTTCAAAACTCTCAAAACGAAACTCCCAATACTAAATAATGTTGTTTTTGTAACAGATGTAGAGAGTGGTCTGAGCAAGGCTATTGAAAATGCATTACCAAAATGGAATCTTGTAACTTGCTCTAACCATATTTTGTCAGATATTGAGATATTGTTGAAGAAGCATAATGCTGGAAAGCAAGAAATAACTGTATATAAATCTCAAGTCTAGGAACTTTTACAGTGTGAAAGTAAAAGCCAACTCCAAATGAAGATTGATACATTGAAACTTTCTTGGAGTGAAGCCTTTGTTTTTTATTTTGAAAAGCACTTGAGCGCTCGTATTTCAATAGCTTTTATTGGATATTTGAGATCTGTTGGATTATATAAAGGTTTAGGTACAAACAATATATCTGAATCTTTAAATGATCTAATAAAGAGATTTTAGGATTGGGAGGAGGCGCCAGTTGATGTTATGCTTGAGGCAATGCACCGTTTACAAACTTTTTATCTGACCGAAATTAAACGCAGCTTCAGTGGCTTTGGACCATACACTCTCAATGAAAATACTCACCTGTCCAGTATGTTTTTATATCAAGTTTTTAACTTATTTATGTATTTTGTGGTCACTTAATGTGGCTGCGTTTTTGCAGTGTGCTAAGAAATGGCACGCTATATTCATCATCATAATCTATACAACATATCAGGGGTGTACCCATCCGTTTTTTCCCAGTTGCCCTACGAGCGACTTTAACAAATTTTATATCTTACTTAAGTCATCCACTATGATAATCAATAGCCCGGTAATTTAAAAATGTTTTAAATAAGACTATCATTGCACTTTCAAATATTTTAAATTGCGTGCATGTCAATTTCAATTCAAGTATTCTTTTTATAAAGTTTAGTAAAAATATATTAGTGCACTGTAGTGTATTTATTTTTAAACCTAGTCTAACTCCTTTAATGCTTTTTTGAAGGTTTTTTTTAAATAATCACAAGAAATGAAATCTTTATAGTTCAAAATAAGGTTTTATTAATAAACATTTTTTGTAAGTAAAAAACTGAGGCATTTTTTTCAAAATTACAGTCGCCCTTTGAGAAAACAAGGTGTCCCGTGATATTGACCTAAAAGTGTCTCCTACTTTAGTTGCTATTGATCATTTACACACTGATAATATAGCTATAGCAACCCCATTAGCTCAATCTAAAATGTTAAGTATTTTTTGGTTTTGTATTTTTACATTTACAATTTTCTCATTATTTTTTTTAATTTTCAAGTGTTATTCTTATTTTTAAAGTTTCATTTTAGACATGTTTATTGTTTTTCTGATAAAAATGTAATTGTTTTTAAGGGATTAAAAACAATTAAAATTTGTTGATGCATGTGTACCAAAGAAAAGACAACCCTCTGCCTCTTTAGTTTCATCTGATTTTCAGTCGTCGTTTTATTCAGATGTGATACCAATTGTTAATGCTGAATTAAAGTGTATTGTAAGTGATGCAATTTCTGCTTATTCATTTTTAAATTCCAAGTAATTCCGTGTTTATTTTCTTTAACTAGCAAGCACTAATTTAAATTAATTATGTGTATAGTTGCGCATTGAGCTTGTGCGTTGCTTAGTAAGCAACACACAAACTCTATGTGCAATGCTTACAAAGTATTTGTGTTTAGCAGATATCGAGCGTATTTCTAAAATAGTTATTATACTTCATGAAGTATGTATCTAATCCGTTAGCTAATCCTAAGTAAAAATTTTCAATAGTAGTTATAATATTAGAACTGACATTGGTTTGCCAAATATGCATTCTAGCTTCACTATGTTTTTCAGTTTTAATAATATAAAACAATAATATTTTGTTATCTAGGTTCCAGTTGATGTAGACGATTGGCTTCAATTCAATACAATGAGTCTTAACATTGCTGATCGAAATCTAATAACAATTCCAGGCAGCCTTTTCAATGATAAGGTTATTTATGCTGGAATGATTTTGTGTAAACACCAGTTTCCCGATGTTGACGGTTTACAAGACCCAATTCTGTGTTTTGCAGGTCAGTGTAATAGTGTTCCGCTTTTAAATCGTGGTTTTGTTCAAGTTTTCAATGATGAAATCAAAGGACAGTAGATAACTGTTGCCAATCAGCAAAGATGGTAAAATTAATATCTATTGCAGTTTACAGTTAATTCCAAGCAAAGAGCGTATACGTTCAATGCGTACGATTCGCTCGTATACAGTGTGCTGTGATGGAGCTCTATATTAACAATGTATTCCGCCAAAAAGATATGTTATGTGGGTTTTACGCGATTGCAAGTTGTGTTTCTTTGTGCCTTGGCAAAGATCCCTGCAATTTTACATACAGAGAGTCAGTAACGCGTCAACATTTATTGGCTTGTCTTGAAAATAAGCATATTACTCAGTTTCCTGTTGAGAGTTTTAGAACTGTGCGGAAGAGTGTAATTCGAATTTATTCAATACAAGAAACACCTTGTATTGTGTTTGTCGCACTTTTTATGTCTTCTGACTCGATGATCTAGTGTACAATGGGCAGCGAGTGATTTCATTCATCTTGTGTAGGTTTATCTAATGGACTTTTTATTGAGTAGAAGAGGGATTTGCAATTGAAAATATTTTTCTCACTCGTATTAGTACACTATTATTTAAAAAATTATTGATAAATATTGAATGATTTTAGACAAATCCGGGGGTACCACCGCCCATATTTTTTCCTAGAATAGCCCCTAATATATATATATATATATATATATATATATATATATATATATATATATATATATATATATATATATATATATATATATATATATATATATATATATATATATATATATATATATATATATTTATTTATATATACATATAAATAGATATAGATATATAGATAGATAGATTGATAGATATATATAAATTAGGGGCTTGCGATGCTTCGATATTTCGAATCGAGTTCAAACAGTGGTTCGAGATTCGAATCGAAAATGATCAAATCCTTAGTTATATCGTTAAACTTAAAAAAGTTAACCAAATAAAAAGTTAAAAAGGTTAACCCTTTTCTTTCAATATATATTTTAAAAGAATGTAAACTCAGATTTCCTTAAATTGCTGAAAAAAATATAAGAACATAATAACTTCTTATAGCACCTAAAGAACAATTAATATATATGGTGATATTTGACCTGGCTTTGATACACGCGTTGGAGTATGTTGAATTCGACACACATCATTACGAATAAGCATGGCTATTGTACTACTCAGCAAATGGCCATTATTCAGCTGAATACGTATATCACACAATGTTCGGTAGTTTACAAGTATATCACAAAGTTTGGCTGATCATTATTCGGCTCACACATACATCTCATAAAGTTTGGCAGATCACACATATATCACATATATACTCGTATATCACATTAAAGTTCGACTGATCATACATATATCAAATAAAGTTCGGCTGATCACACATATATCACATAAGGTACGGCTGATCACATAATCACATAAAGTTTCGCCGATTATTATTCGGCTGATCACACATATATCACATAAAGTTTAGCTGATCATTATTCGGCTGATCACACATATATCGCATAAAGTTTGGCTGATTACACATATATTACATAAAGTTTGGCTGATCACACATATATAACATAAAGTTCGGCAGGAACATTAAAACACCAACGCATACATCGTAAACTCGAATCTTTGTGATTCTTCTGCAAAGAAGTTTAAACCATTATCACTAATAAATTGAGGAGGTGCGCCAAAGCGACTAATAAAACGACGAAGGCCACGAATGCAAGCTTCCGCTGTACAATCGGCAAATCTTAATAAAGAAAATATGTTCTACAACATGTAGAAACAAATATCCACGCTTTATACATCACATTAGGTTCATAAGTATTTTTAAGCATGATTGGTCCGCAAAGATCTACTCCAACGTATTTAAATGCATATTCATCACTAACTCTAGATAGTGGTAATGGAGCACAACTAGGATACTTAAATGGTTTACTGTCAAACCTTCTACAAATGTAATAACTTCTAACTATATTTTTAATTAAATTGCGAGCTTTTGTTATACAAATTATGATATTAGATTAAAATAAATTTTCTGTAAATTGGTTTGAAACTAATCCTAATTTGTAATTTAGAATGAAAAATATATTAGCATAGATATTAATTTGTTAAATACTTAGGGCTTACATTTCTTTTAATAGGGGTTTTATTGTGGGTCAGTTTGTCCTTATGATGCATTATTCTAGATGTGATATTCGCCGATAAAGGGAAATTAACTTTGTCTTGTGTGTGCTTTCCCAAGCAATGTTGGCATATGTGAGATAACTATGTATAAAGGAAAAGTAGAGAAGTTTTAGTTTTTTTTGTGATAAAAAAGGTCTAGGTTTAAAAAGTATACCAATACTTTTAGATATTTTAGTGTTGATGATATTTATATGGGCTGTCCATGAAACATTTTCGTCAATAATCACACCAAGAAATTTAATTATTTGGGTTCTTTCTTAGTGAGGGTTGAATTGATGGTAGTTCATTTTTCTGTTTCTTTAAGTGAAATAAAATATATTTAGTTTTTTGGGCGTTTAATGATAACATGTTAGCACTGAACCATGTTTTAAGTTTTTGAAGCTCAATGTTGACTTTATCAAAAAGGTCATTGATAGAGGTAGATGAGTAAAACAGATTGATATCATCTGCAAGCATTATACAATCGAGATTTGTAGAGGCTTTAGGGAGATCGTTAATGCAGATAAGAAACAATAAAGGTGCAAGAAAAGATCCCTGGGGGACACCACATTTTACTTTTAATAACTTTGTATTAGTGATACCGTCTATTATAACACATTGTTGTATATTATTAAATAATTAGTGAACTATTTAATAGTTTGGTTTTTTATACCGTACTTTCTCATTTTGTCGAGCAGAATTTTTTGGTTGACAAAATCGAAAACTTTTGTAAGATCAATAAAAACTCCCAATACAAATTTTACTTAATTAAAAGATGATCTAATGTTGTGCATTAGGTCTAAGGTTGCGAGCTCTGTAGAATGATTTGTTTGAAAGCCGTATTGACATTCACTAAGAATTTTATTGGCTGTTAAATATTTATAAAGTCGGTTGTACATTATTCTTTCCAGGAGTTTGGGAAACACTGGAAGATTTGAGATAGGTCTTTAATTGGTTAACAAGGCCGTGTCTCTAGTTTTAAATATAGGTAAAATCTTCGCAATTTTTAATTTGTTTGGAACAACTTCAGTTCTAATTGATGACTTGAAAACCTTTGAAAGAGGATATTTTAAAATGTATAAAATATCATATACTACATTGCTAGAAATGTCGTCGATGCCCGAAGCTTTGTTTTTTCTAATCAGGGTTAATGTTGATTCACGGATTGAGTATGCTTTTTTAAAAGTGTAACTTTAGTCTGTGTAGGTTTAAGTCTAGATAAACTGTCCATACCGTTCGGAAAACTGACAGTAAACTGTTCAGCAAACTTGGATGATTGGAATCTTGGTTCAATAGGAAAGAATTTTTTAATAAAGCAAATAATAGCTTGTTCTTATTCAAAAAAGTTTGAACAAAACAAGAGTTTTTTACTATTTTAATGTATTTTATACACTAAAATATATGTTTATGCTGAAGAAACTAAGACGTAAGAGTAGTATTTGAATACTAATTTCTGTCTATTCAAAACAATTCACTCAATAATGTGGAGAGTTTATTTTTGAATTTGAACACACATAAAGAAGCATTAAACCTAAAGAAGAATTCAGATGTTACTTTTAATGGAATAAGAGATTAATTTATCATTAAATTTGGCAAACTGCTTAAGAGCCGGAAGAACAATTATTCACTTTTTGTTGAATTATGTTAAATATTTACAATGTTTTATTTTAACAATTAAAATTTTTTTCGCTATATTTAATTTTTTGCTATAAATATAGCCAGATTAAAAAAATTAAAAAAATGTATTGAGATATTTTTTAGGGGCGGATTTGAAGCCTTGCGCAGCGACACTGATGACTGTGCACTTAATTTCTGAGCTATTGAAGTTATGCATATAGTTAAGGTGAGTTTCCACTCATCTGTTTTTCTACGGGAAAGGGATAGGGAACGGAAAATAATCACGTTAGCATGCGCAGTTTTCTTTCGGACAAATAAAAACTTTTATTGCGCATGCTCACGTGATTATTTTTTCCTTTCCTATCCCGTTCCCGTTGAAAAACGAATGAGTGGAAACTCGCCTTTAGGCGCTTCAACATTTTTTTATAAATGTTAAATGAAAACAAAATAAATACCATAAGTAAGAGCTAAATAATAAAATTTAAAAAACCAAACTTTTTGTTATATTATTATTAGAGTTTCAACTTTTAAACCACAAAATTTATGATTTTTTTTTGGATGACTTTTGACGCTTTAAGCAACTAACGTTTTTTTTTAAGCAACTAGCGTTAACTAACGTTAACAATAAACAAGACCGTTATTATGCAAAACTAAGAATATAATAACTATTAGAAATGGCTAGGACATGACAATAAACCATGGTCCATGGCTAGTCTCAAAGTAAGAAATAGTTTAGTTCAGAATTTAAAAAAAAATAAATAAAACAAGGTTTAATAAGCTATATACGAATGCGGAAAAGGTGCGTATGTTAAAGATTTTTTTGTTCTTAAAGCAAATTTTTTTCCACCGTTTACTAAAAACTATTGAAGTAAATAAGGAATAGGTAAAGAAATGATCGGCGTGGAATAGATAAATATAGAAGTAGAAGAAAAGATCTATATTTACCAATATGGACAACTAGATTAAGAAAATAAGGGGAAAGGTTTGTGTGGAATAGACTTACAAAGACCCGTATTTTTACGGGTCAATTCAGCTAGTATCAAAATAATAACCTTAAGTCATATGGCATAAAAACCATTGAGACAAAATGAAATATTTAAAAAAGCATATTACTCTCATAGCGTTTAGCACTGATAGCCTTTGAAGATAATTTTTAACTTTGTTCTAATTTTTAAATTTGTTCTACACAAATCAATTTTATTTTTTTAAGGGTCACTGTACTTCAAAAGAAAATCTACTTGTTTAAAATAGAAAAGTAAAAGTTAAAGTAGAAAATCTTAGTCGTAAAAAGTTTAAGTAAAAAATCTACTTATTTAAAATCTGTGTTTTAGGTTTCGACAAAAGTTTCTTACTCTAAAACTTTTAAAATAAACGTGGGAAGAAGGAACATATGTTTTTATGCTGCTCTTTTCCGCGGACTTTATAAAAACCGTTTATTAGACTCCGTTTATTTATTTTTAAAGAAAAAGTTTAAATGTAGTATCTTCCTAATTAAGAAATACGTAAAAACGTTAAGAAAATTATAAACGTCAATATCACTAACAGGATGACAGTTGCGTGACTTCCTTTGGTGATTTTCAAAATTTTAAAATATACTTTAAGACACTTCCAATAAAACCCCGGGTGAAAAAGATATTTAATTAAAAAGTAATCAAGATTTTGAACAAAAACAGAAGCTTTTAATGAAGTAATTAAATGCAAAATAAAATAGGTTAAATATTTATTTGTGTAAGTAAATATATCTATTTACCATTACCAAGTTACCAGTTATTAAGAAAAAGGAAAAAAACATAATTTTTTCACAATTAAAAGAAGTATAAATTGTAACAAAAAAGGAACAAAATATATCTTTTTAATATAATTTATTTACAAAGAAAACACTACAACCATTTATCTATAAAAAAGAGTAAAGAGTATATATTTTTTAAAAATACATCATTTAAAATGTATTACTTATTGTTGACAATTAATAGTAATTGCCATTATATATGCAAAATAAAAGAATAAAAGAAAAATATATAACAAAAAAAACGATTTACCGATTCTACAATTAGAAGATTAACAACTGCAAAAATAGTAGTTACAGATGTAACATAGTGTTTTCCTACCACTTCATTCTCTCATATTTCGCTTTCTGACATAAGATTGATAGAAAACAACGAAAATGAACTAAATAAAGGTCAAGCTGAAGGTGGACTTGATAAAGAAAGCTTTATTGATGCTGTTCGGAAGTTTTGATCTCTCTGGGATACAAACGAAAAAGGCTACAAAGATAAAAATATAAAAGTAAATTCATGGAAACAGCTTTTAATAATTTTACATCATGATTTGTCAACATTTAATAAATTCATACATTCTGTAATTAGTGTTTAGTTTACAAAAAACGTTGAAGATCTTAAAAGATATTTTAAAAAATGTTTAGATTGAGGACGTGCTCTTACAACATCTGGTGCAGGAGCTCTTTCCTTGCTAAAGTGAAAAATTCAAGAATTCAAAAATTTAAGTCAGAAACGAAAATCAGTTATAAATAAATCTAATAACGTTTTTTTAAAAAAATGAAACAGTCTGACAATCGCATAGTTGATTCTTTAGAAGAAAAAAACTAAATAATCTGTGAAGTGTCTTCTTTTTGTAATAGTCTCATTCATGCTTTGCATAGATTACTAACAAAAAAAGCGAGATTAGCCAAGTTAATAAACCAACTTTTATTTGAAATTGATTTCGAAATTGAATACAAAGACAATTAGAATTGTATAAGTTATATTTTGTTAGTTGTAATTATTTTTATCTGAAAGACAAAGAAGCAAAATTGTAATTATTATTATATTGTTTTAAATAGATCAGGGAACCAAAACAAACTCTAATGTTTATTATTACTTTACTCGCTTTACGATATCTAATTGCCAATCTATTGCACCTTCTTGATTGAAGAATTCTTTTAAGGAGTCCCTTACTTTTTTAGCAGTGTCAGAGCAGCTATTTGATGTATTATTTATGGCGACTAAGCAATTTAAACGTGGCACCTCTTTTCTATCACTGCCACCTTCACTAATATCTGCCACTATCACCAATATCTACTAAAACAAAACGGTACTTCGCATGAGAGACGGTTATCAATACTATATTGTGTCTTTTTATAGTTAAAATAGCTTTATCCTGATCGAGATGGAGCAAATATTTGAACATGCTTCTCATCAATGGCACCAAAAAAAGTGTTGGTGAAAAAAGTCTGGTTCCAAATTCATAAGCAATTTTTTGCCAATTACAGAATTAGGCGCTTTTACGTATTCTCCTAACAAGTTTTTCCAAATAACATTACAAGTTTCATAAACTATTCTACCAACAGTGGTGGCGACATTCGATAATTAGCAGCTATTGTAGTGTATGCATCCCCAGTTGCCAAATACTTTTTTGTTATCGCAAGTCTATCTAGGGCACAAATCGGTTTACGCATTTATCTTTGTTATATCATGAGCCATAATTCATAAAAGTTTCTCAAAAGTACAAGGAGACCTTTGAAAATATTTGAAAAAAAAAACTCACGATCAAAAAGTACTAAATTATTAAAAAGAATTTGATTTTCCCCTCTGAACTTTCTGTCATTTTCTCTATGCAATATGTAAATAATCATGTATAACTTTCTGACAAGACGAAAAAATCTAAACTTTTCCTCAATAATTTTTTGTCGCAAAGTCGTACTAATTTTGATAAAGCGGAAAACGCTTTTATTTTGGTGTGGAGATTGAGACTGCAAACATATTTGATTCAACTGCTGCGAAAAACTTTTCAACTTTTCATTTCCAATAACTTCCAAGTGGTTGCTTGCAGCCTTTATGGAAGTGAAAATGTTAAAAAAAAAAGGTTTTTTTAATTTTTTTTGGCTTGAGTAACAAAGGTATTTATAAATCATAAAATTATAAATAATGATATAATTAAATAATAAATCATAAAATTAAAGTAATAAGAGTAAAATTTATCAGTTTTAATTTGGTATTTTGTATGTTTGTAAATGTATTACAATATTGCAAATAGGGGTCTCAGTATATTTCTTACAAAATTATTATCAAAAAACATATAAACAAAAACAAAAAAAAAATGTTAAAAAGTATAAATTATATAGGGAAGGGGTAAATAATACTAAAAACATGGGGCTCTGTGAAAAGATCATACATCGCCCATATGTCCTTTGAGTCCAGTTTCGTTTTTTAATTTGTTTTATTTATTGATATTTGCAACGTGAAACTCTTTTGTAATTTATTTATAAAAATGGCAAAATGTAGTGTATACTACAAAAAAAAAAAAAAAAAAAAAAAAAAAAAAAAAAAAAAAAAAATCTTGGAAGTTTTTTGCACATTGTTTGATTGGGAGTTAAAATGAAAGCTGTTATCTAAAAAAGTACTAAACTAAAATGGAAGTTGCACCACTGCTATGTTGTCATATAAATACGTTATGTTGTGAACCAACCTTGATAACAACAACTTGGATCACTTACACTTTTTCATGTGCAAAATTTTTCCGTGACATGTTTTAATTATTATAGTTTGCTATATTACTCTAGAAATAAAAAAGTTTGACCGCTTTGATTCATTTGCCGATTTTAAATTAAAGTTACAAGAGTACTGTGAAGAAAATAGTCTCCTATACACTACAGAAGTAGTCACAAGCTTAAGGTAAAATTTAGTATTTTTTAGGTAATATTTTTTTGAAACTAATATTGATATTTGTTAACTATTTCAAATGACCAATATTTTTAAAAATAAAGACGTTTTAAAGAGTAAAGACGAGTATAGACGTTTGATCATTTTAAGTTGTAAGTTTTTAAGGAAAAATTTTCATATGTTAAATTGCAGCTTGATGACAGCAAAGCTGAAAAATTAATTTATAATGATCTTCTTATTACATGTGTACACAATGGGAAACCACGCCCAAGCTAAGCGACAACTTGTAGACCGTATCAAACAAAATTTGCCATTGACTGTTTCATGAAAATTAGATTACAGCTAAAATAGACAGTTTTGATTTAAAGGTACACAGTACTTAAGTTTAATATTTATTTTATAATTTGATTGTTTAGAACAATTAGACGAAACTATTTCTTGGTTTTAGATAACTTAGGATTTGTTTTTGTTTTTTTAAAGAGTTAAACATTTAAATAATTTTTTTATTACAAAGAAGTAAATTAATTCAAATAAAGGTGACTCAAATATAAGAGGCCCACAATTATCCAACAAGTAAAGAATTATTTTGTTGCTATACTAGGAATAGAAAGATGACAAAACAGGAGGAAAAACTAATAATAAAATTAATAAAAGCTAAAAGCCTATTACAGATAAAACAAATATTGCATTTAGATGGTCACATGAAATGTGCGACTAGTCAGGATTTACACAACTTAAAACCTAAGAATAAAAAAACTGAGCGCAGTAAAAATAATGAAGGTCAGTTGCTAATAGATGTTTTTAACAAACGTTTAGAAAAAAACGACGGTGGTTCAGTTTCTATTCTTCTAAAGGATGACGAGTTACAAGTTTTATGTTGGCAAACTAGTGTGATGAAAGAGAAGATATGGTGAAGTGGTTTTTGTGGATTCTACTAACAAAGTTAATATGGAACGATTTCCACTATTGTTTTTTATAGTAGGAGATGATTAAGGATTTGGAGTACCAGTTTTATTTGCTTTTGTTCAGCATGAGACTATAGACATCTTCAAATGGGTTGTGGAATGGTTTTGCACACAAAATAATAACATCAAATATACAAAATAAAAAATAACTAAAATACACAAAATAAAAAATAACTAAAGTTATTATTGTAGACAAAGATATTGGGTTAATAAATGTTTTGAGTCCTATATTTTTTTAATCAATAGTGTTGCTGTGTCGTTTTTATGTAATAAAGTACATCAAAAAAGTTGTCATACAGTTGTCTGTACCTCTATCAACTAAATCAGCTAATGAATTTGATATTAAAAACGGTATATGCATACTTAGAAGCTGATTAGTATATGACAGTATGGTGAGCAATCATGAGTTCCCTGTTCTATTTAAAACATATTTTTTAAACAATTGGCATTCATGTAAGTAACAATGGTGTACAGCTTACCGAATATATATCATTAGCAATGACTTCACTGATTGCACTGTTCATTTGTTATGAATTTTTAGTTACTTTGCTGGCATGTTTTTTATGCGAGAGATTTTAGAAATATGCCACTGTTTGACAATAAAATAGAAATGACTTCAAGGTGGAAAAAAACTGAAGTTTTAAAAGATTTTGCGAAATCAGATCATTTTTTAACATTAGACATATCAAATGTTGACCACAAACCTCCAAAAAAAACCCAAAAAAACAAAACAAAAAAAAAAACCAATTGAAAAACTGCAAGCATGAAAAAGAACGATATAGAACTGCTCAGACAGAAACTGAGGCTTAAGCTTGTTACCTTGCAACTTATGGTGGCAAAGACATTGAACAAAAGTTATCACAAGTAAAACACTTGCTAAATCTGTGGCAATCAGGCAACATAGTTGAAATTACATCTGTTCCTTCAACTAATAATATTCTGTCAGATTTAAAGTTATTACCTTCCAGTGATGAGTATGACCATAAAATAGTAATTAAAAATACAAAAGAAATACTGAATGTCAATATAAACACAACATCAGGTTTGCAATCGATAAGCAGTAGTCTGCAAGAAAATGCAAGTGCATCAGAATCTATTAAACAATCAGATAAAAATAAATATGTAATACCTGAAACAAGATCTTCTTTAAAAGTGCCAGCTGTCATTAGATCGAAAGGACGGCGAAGAGGTAGAAAGCCATGGAACTTTTTCACATTGCAACCTTTCAATATCAAAACAAATAGCTAAATCAAGAAAGCAAGCAAAATCAGAAAAAATTAATATGACAAACGTTTCTGATATTCTCTATGAGAGGATTTTGTGTAGCAAGATATTGTCTGACATTGATATAAATGCAGAAAAAATCATTTAAAAAAATCAGTTTTTATCAATATAAGGATTACAGGACACTGTATTGAGACAAACGTTAACATACAATATAATGCCACATGAAATGATTCAAATCTTGCATGACGGTAGCCTACATTGGTTACTAGTTAGTACTTTGAACTGATCTCCTTAAACATATTAAAATATATGACTCAATGAAGTCAGAAACACCTTCAATGAAAATTTAATCACTAATTTCATCACTTCTATGCTGTCTACTAAATAAGATATGTTGTGAATACCAACCTTGTCAACAACAATCGATTGTAGGTTATTTGCCATTGCATTTGCATGTGTGTTAATGAAAGTACCATATCATATGATCAGAATGCCATGAGAAAACATTTCCGTGCTGTGAAAAAAAAAGAAAAGTGTATCAGTTTTTTTTTATATATTGTTCTTGTCGCTTACCTGATAATGGTGCAGAAAAAATGGTACAGTGTAATGAATGCATGGAGTGGTATCACATGTCTTGTGAGTCAGTGCCCAATGCTGTTTTGGTATCAAAGAAAATTTGGAAATGTTCAAGATGAACTTTTTGAATTTATATTTTATATATCTTCTATGATAATATCATGAATTAAGTTTTATAATTTAATCATGACTTTTTAACCTTAATCCTGATGTAATATATTTTTTATATTATATTTTTGTTATAATTACAACTGTTGCAAGGTTTGTTAAAATGGAAGTGTATTGACTTTTTGTCATACATTAGCATACATTTGTTTTTTTTTTGCTTTCTTTTACATTTTGTGACTATGTATTAAAATGTTTTTGAGCTTTGAATATAGTGTGACCATATGAAAGCCCAAGTCATTTATTTATGATATTTTATTGTAATAAATTTTTTCAAAATTTTTTAAATAAAACAGAGCGTGTATTTTATTTTATTTGTTCAAGCAGTTTTATATGTAGTTTTGTCTACTGTCTACTAAAAGCCAAAAAAAAAAAGAATTCTGAACATTTTAAATAAAGCAAATAAATTTTCCTATAACAAAATATTTTGACATTCTAAAGATATTGAAAGGGCCATGGGCCCTTTAGAATGAACCACTCGAAAAGACTGTAGTCGAACGAGACCTTGGTGCGATGGTCTCCAAATACCTTAACGCCAGACCACAAGTAGAGTCAGTTGCATCAATTGCGAATAGAATGCTAGGGCGACTCAAAAAAGTCACAGTTTTTATTTAGCGTCGCACTTTTTATTTAGCGTTTGCTGTTCAAACATAGTTGCCACATTTAAAGCAATTCAAGCAAGTCCAACATCGAGCAACAAAAACAATATCATCAAATAAACACCTGTCTTATGAAAATCGACTAAAACAGCTCGGTCTAACAACACTTGAAGAACGTCGTAAAAAAGCAGACCTAATCGAACAATTTATATCACGCGTCAACTCAAACTTGTCAGTTTTTTCGTTCCGCAAAAACTTTTGAACATTAAAGTCAAGTATATTTTGAAAGGGCATAATATAAAACTACACGACCAGCTTGTACAAAGTTGTGAAGAACGACATTTGTTTGAAATAAAATGCGCTTTCCCAAGCAGTAGTGGACGCTCCATTTATCCATCAAAGTATGTTTTAGAGATACAATTGCTGCCTTGTGTGTGGCTTCTGTGAGTTTATTATTGTCAGCATAGTTTTTTACATCAAACTTTAAACAGATTTACTGTATTTTATTTTATTTTAGAGCCAATAATTTACAAAACTTAGTTTTTTGGATAACTCCTTATAACTTTTTTTATGGTTTTCAAGATGGTATTTAAATATTATTTTAAAAAACTCTATAAATACTAGATAAGCCAATTTTCTGGGCTTAAGACTAGTCAGAAAGCCAGAGAAATCAAAATCCTTTTTCTGTAAACCAAAAAATAATAATAATGTAATCATCTGTTTTGATCGTTGGAAAGATTTGTGGAAGTTAAATCTTGAAGTTCCAGTAGTAAACAAATTGAAATCTCAAACATATTTTTTTAAATTTTATTATAGGTGTCCCAAGAAGTTCATAGAGTGTTATTACAGAGCACTGTGGAATAGTATTTAACAGGAAATACACGCCTCCTTCCTAACCAATATAGCAAATTTTGCCCAGGGGTAGCTTTGAACCACTGATCTATTGCTTGTGTGCCAGCGTCTATTTGATATCCATAGGGGCTGTTCAAACAATGTGACAGTCTAAGGGGAAAAAGGTATTAGAAAGTGTCAGCAAATATCACATAGGGAAGTGGTTTAGCAGTGTCAAATTGCCAGTTTTTTAAAATTTAAACTCATAACAAAGCTGAATTAGTGATCTTTCAGCGTCCAAACTCGGAGTTAACTTTTTGTTAATAAATATTGTCGCGTCACATATAAGAAGCGGTTTTCGTCAATAAAAATGTCACAAAATGTCACATGTCACGTATTATTTCAACAGCCCCTTAAACCAAAAACTAATTATTTTGCTCAACTTTATCAACTTACTTAATCGTTAAGCAATCACTTAAAAATCTCAATATAGGCTCATCTTATATTAAGATTTTTTTATCCTGGGCATATTTTGTTTTTAGTATTTTCATTTTTTTATAACTGTACGTGTGTTAAACTACGCGCGTACAGCTAATTTTTTTCTTATTGGTACATGCGTACAAAGTATTTTTTTTTCTTATTTGTACGCGCGTACAAAAAATGTCTACCTTTTTTAAATAAAGAAGTTTATATATATATATATATATATATATATATATATATATATATATATATATATATATATATATATATATACATATATATATATATATATATATATATATATATATATATATATATATATATATATATATATACATATATATATATATGTATGTATGTATATATATATATATGTATATATATATATATATATATATATATATATATATATATATATATATATATATATATATATATACATATATATATATATATATATATATATATATATATATATATATATATATATATATATATATATATATATATATATATATATATATGTATGTATGTATATATATATATATATATATATATATATATATATATATGTATATATATATATATATATATATATATATATATATATATATATATATATATATATATATATATATATATATATATATATATAATTGCGAAAAATTTTGACGTGAACGGACGTGCTTTTGTAAACAAAATTAAAAATGGCTAAATTTACCGTTTCTAAAATTAAAGATCTATTAGATATTCATGAGAATACTTTATTGAAAATATTTAACGAGAAGTTTGATAAAATGGAAATCAAACTATTAAATCTTCAAGAAGAAAATTCAAAACTAAAAAAAGAAACTAGTGAATTAAGGAAATCGGCAGAGTTTCTTAGCGAGAAATATGAATCAATTGTTTAAGAACTTTCTGAAATAAAAAAAAAGCCTAACTCAACATCAAGCCAGAATGATATAAAAAATGTTGTTGTCAAACACAAACTTGCTAAGTTGGAAGACAGAAGCAGAAGAAATAATCTAAGGTTTACAGGAATTGAAGAAGACATAAATGAAACGTGGGAATTAAGCGAAGAAAAGATTCTAAATGTTTTAAAGTCAAAACTTGGTTTTAAAGGTAATGTTGAAATTGAACGTGCGCACAGGACGGGGAAAAAAAATAGCGATGAAAAAAAGTATAACAGAACCATAATAGTAAAATTTTTAAATTACAAAGACAAAAAAACTGCGTTAAATAACTATGTTCAGTTAAAATTGTGGAACGATCAGCTTTTCGTAAACGAAGACTACAGCGAAAGAACTTTGGAATTGCGAAAACAGTTATTTAAAGAAGCAAAAGATCTGAGAGCCAAAGGTAAATATGCTAAAGTTGTATATAATAAACTTGTTACGCGCGACAATTAAGAAATTCTTTTATATTAGAGTTATTATTTTATCTTAAACTTTTTATTGTTTTTAAATACTAAAATGGATTCAAATCACTTAATAAATTTTGATATTTTTCAATTCAATGATTTTATACTTAACAAAGAGTCCGATCCGGATCAAATTTTTTTTAGCGAAACAGGTGCTTTACAAAGCAACTGCAGCTGTTTCTGTAGTTATGAAATAAAAGAATTTCTTGAGCATGATAAATTTAATGCAGTTCATAAAAATATAAGAAGTTTAAAAAAATTTTTTCGAAAACCTTTGCAATAGTTTTGAGGAAAATTTAACTCTTTTTAGTGTAATATGCATAACTGAAACATGGTGTAGTTCTAATGACTCAAGTTTAGATAATAAATTTAAAATACCGGGCTATAATTTGATTTCATTAGGACGGAAAACAAATAAACGCGGCGGTGGTTTAACTATTTATGTAAAAGAAAACCTACAGTATTATATTAGGCATGACATGAGTATTTCTGATGTCAATAAAGAGGTTTTAACAATTGAAATAATGAACAATAAAACTAAAAACATTGTGATAAGCTGTTGTTATCGCCCACCTACAGGCGAAATTAAAACTTTTAGTACATTTTTACAAGATGATGTTATAAATCAAAGCAACCATGAAAAAAAATTACTTTACATATTAGGTGATCTAAATTTAAATTGCTTTGAGTATCATGTTAAAAAAGACATTAATGGGTTTTATAATGGCCTATTTGAAAACGGAGCAGTTCCTCTAATAAACAAACCAACTAGAATTACTCAAACAACAACTTCCTTAATTGATAACATTATAACCAACGATACTTTTAATAATTCGCTTAAAAAAGGCATTATTAAAAGTGATATATCTGATCACTTCCCTATATTTTTTTTCAATTGATATTTATGCGAAAATTATATGTTATGAAAAAAAATCATTTAAAAAACTAATTTATAATACCTAGAATCTTTTAAATATCAACTATCGTTAATTAATTGGGACATTATAAACTTTTCTGAAGACATAAATTTAATATATAAATCCTTTTTTAAAATTTTTTATGAAATTTATGACATCAATTTTCCCAAAGTAGAAGTAAATTACAAATATAAAAAAATTGTATCGCCATGGATTACTAAAGGTATTCTAAAATCTTCAAAAATTAAGCAAAAACTTTATATTAAATATTTAAAATCAAAAACAACTGAGAGTAAAACTATTTATAAAAAACACGTAAGATTATTTGAACGCCTAAGGAAAAATTCAAAAAAAATATATTTCACTAATTTACTTGAAAAATACAAATTAAACTCAAAACGCACTTGGCAACCAATGAACGAAATTTCTGGTAACACTAAAAAAATGTCACAATCTTTGCCCTCAGTTATTAAAGTAGATAATAATCTTCGTGATCAAAAATCAGTTGCTTCTGAATTTAATAAATATTTTGTATCTGTAGGACCAAACCTAGCCGAAAAAATTCCGAACCCTAAAAAATTAATAAAAGCAACATATGACCCTCTAAACTCGTATCTAAATTCTTTTAATTTGTCTTTTGAAGAGTTTGAAAGTGCTTTTAAATTGTTAAAGTCAAATAAAGCAGTTGGTCCTGATGATGTCAACGGAAATATTATTATAAGCTGTTTTGACGTTTTAAAAGACATACTTTTCCAAATTTTTAAATGCTCTATTAAGCAGTGAGTTTTTTCTGATGATTCAAAAATAGAAAAAATTATTCCTATATTTAAAGAAGGAGAAAAAAATAATGTAAAAAACTATCGTCCAATATCCATCCTCTCTGTTTTTTCTAAATATTTAGAAAGAATTTTGTACTGCAGAATATACAATCACCTTTTAACAAACAAATTATTATATAACATGCAATATGGATTCAACAGAGCATGCAATTATTCAGCTTACAAGAAGAAGTATATCTATTATTAATAGTAGTTTTAGTATAACAATTCTAAATTTACATTGGGAATATTTATTGATTTAGCGAAAGCGTTTGATACAATTGATCATCAAATTCTTATTAAAAAATCAGAATATTATGGTATAATAGGCAATGTTTTAAAATGGTTGAAAAGTTATTTAACTAATCGTAAACAATTTGTTTATGCTGATAAATCATTTTCATCAAATTTGTTAAATATTACATATGGAGTTCCTCAAGGATCCATATTAGGACCTCTTCTCTTCCTTATTTATATTAATGATCTATACAAAGCCTCGAATTTAAAACACGAGCATGTATACGGTTGTAATACAATATTTATTAAATTAAAATGATACAAATTTTTTTTTTTTAATTTTCCAGTTTGATCGATTTTATAAGCTATTCCTCCCGAAACTGCACCACCCAAAGCGGGTCTTCCTTTTATAGGAAAAGTCTTGAAGCAATTGCTCCTATTGCTCCAAAAATTTTCCACGCATTAGTTTTTTGTAACGTCTTTTTAAACGTCTTTTATGTTTTTTTCCTCTTAGTCTTGTACGCATTTTGAAAATAAATTTTTTGAACAAGTGTTTTTTTATTGGCGTATTAAAGAAGATAGAAAACTACCTCCCAATAAAGCGCCTAATATCGGAAGTAATTTACCGCGTATTCGTTATACCGGGTCCTTTTAACGGCTCCTTTTAACGGAGGTAAATAAACTCTTCCTTTTCATCGTCTTTTATGAATTCTTCTTCTACACAATCTACACATTACGTTGTTTTTGCAAATAATCTAACGCTAAACCTCCTACGTCTGATTTAAGTAAACGCCTAGCAAGATTTATTATTAATCATCATTATTATTTCTTCTGGACTAAGTTCAGAAACTTTTTTCTTTCGATTAAGTTCACATTCTCGTCTCCTCATTAATTCTTCTGAACTAAGCTCAGAAACTTTTTTCTTTCGTTTACGATCACATTCTTGTCTCTTCATTAATTCTTTTGAACTAAGCACAGAAATTTTTTTATTTCGGTTACGTTCACATTCTCTTCTTATCATTAATTCTTTTGGACTAAGTTCAGAAACTCTTTTATAACCAGCAAGTTCACAATTTCTAAGTTTCATCATCAATTTTTCAGTTAAATTGCTCTATGTTTTTACTTTGAAACTAGATAAACGAATTAATCTCCATCTGCTATCATTTTCCAAAATGTTAAAAACTGCACGAATGTTATTACTTTTAATATATTGTAAATTTACTGATCCTTATAGTGGTTTTATATAATATACAGGTGAGTTGTAACATCTTTTTATAATTTTACAATAACCGTCTTCTGTAGATTTAGCACAAAGTGTCATAATATTATAACCAATTAAAACTTTTTGAAATAAAGCAGCAAATGTTAACGCTTTTTTTGTTTCAATGAGAAAACTATCTTGTGTTTTTAGATTAATGTGATGAGTGATTTCTTCAGGTGTTTGAATTTGATCGTTTAATTTATTTTCTTGAATAAAATCTTCATCTTCATAGTTGTCATTTCCAAAATGAAATATTTTTCGATTATAGCTTTCGTTATCTAATTTTTCTTCAATATTCTTAATCTTAAAATGCATTTTTTTTAATAATTTAAAAAATAAAAAAATTTTTTTATTTATATAAAAACATTTTCTTTTTAATTTAACATGTTACAAAATTTTTTTCACCTAAATTTTTATAAAAGAAATCAACGTCTTTATCAATAGTTATATTTTTTAATATTTTTCTCAATTCGTTTTTATTATTATGAATTATATATAGATGGTTTAATTCTTTAACACGTGATAACGAAACATAAGGTAGCGATAACATAAATATTTTACTGTTAAAATTCAAAACAGCTTTATTTAACGTACAACCTTGTGCTTTATGAACTGTTAAAGAAAATCCTAATTGTAAAGGTAAACCGATTCTAGATGCAATAATACTATGAGTGCAATCTAAAATGTTCTCTCTGACGTTTTCGATTTTAATTTCTTTACCGTTTATATTAAACCAGACGACATCTATTTCTATAAATGTTACAACACCAATCGTACCGTTACATAAACCTTCGACGTTTATATTTTTTACTAACATGACAACAGCACCTATTTTAATATTTATACTGATAGGTATTTGAAACAACGGTTTTGTTTTTGAATTTTTAATAACATCTTTAGAATGAAACCAATTTCCTTCAGAAGGAATATTCATTAATTTACGCGAGTTATAACAATCAACTTCCATATTTGTAAAAAACAAACGTATGAAATTCGGATTTATATTATGATCGACTTCAAAATGTCTTTTCATTATTAAATCGAGCGTTTTATCAGATACTTTGCCAATTCTTATTTCGTTTAAAGCGTTAAAAAATTCAACATTTTCTTGTCTAAAAGATTCAGTAAGTTCGATAACATTAAACATGTGTTTTTACCATATTGCAGATTCAAAAACATAATCACCTTTTGCAGGTGGAAATTGACTGAAATCACCCCAAGTAATGGCTTTTATCCCACCAAACAATTCGTCATCGCATCGATTTATTTTGCATGCTAAACTGTGCAACAAATCAAAGTTTTCTGCTTAAGCATTGAAAATTCATCGATAATCAAAACGTGCGTATTTCTCCATCTTTCTAAAACATCTGCTTGCATGTGTTTGTAATAATAATCGACAGATTTTGTACCTATTTCAATACCTGCAAAACTGTGTACGGTTATACATTTAATTTGATGAGCCGCTTTTCCTGAACTAGCTGTAACTGCAATATTTTTAAATATTTGATCGCTAGAAGCAATAGCATTAAGTATATAACTTTATCCACATCCAGCACTACCAGTAATGAAAAAAATTAATCCTTCATCAAACCATTGAAAAGCCAATTTTTGTTTAGCTGATAGAGTCATTTGATTTTTACTGAAAAAAAAATTAAGAATACATATATAACAAAACAAATTTATAAAATCACATCATGATTGAAATCATATCGTTATTCGACAGTTCAAATATTATTATTTTTCGTATTTTTTGTTGATTTTTTCTATCGTTTTCTATTTTTATTAACAATTCTATTTCTCTTGTCATTCCATGCAACATGCAAAGCGTTAATACATTTGTAACTTCTTCACATTATTTTTCAACTAATATTTTTTTTAATGATTTTTCTTGTACATATTTTCTTCGTATATCCATAATTATATTTTTTTATCTAAAATATTGGAAAAAAATAATAACAATCAAAAAATTCTTCATTCTCATCATCAGAATTCTCATAAAAATAACGCCAATTTTACATAGATTAATATACATTTGTATTTCTTCAATCTATTTAATTTTTGTTAATTCGTTCATATTTTGATAAAATTGATAAAACATGTTAAAGTGTACATTTAAATAAACATGAATATTTCGTCTTATTTATTGTAAAATCATTAACAAAACAACATGATGAAAGCTTTTTGTTGCTTCAAAAATATTTTCCATTTCAGAAATGTTTCCTAAATTACAATCTGCGCTATATCTTAAAGCATACTCTTGTAATTTTGCCAATGTCAAATTTTCTTTTTCACAAATTTTATTAAAAGTGTCCATCAACCAATTTAATTTTATTTCTGTTAACTCCATCTAAAAATTAAAACAAGGTCTACCATTAAAATTCATATTACAAATCATACAAGAACAAAAATAATAATCTTTTTTACAAATTTTTACAAAAGCTTCGTCATTATAATCTGGAAAATTTATCAACAATACTTCTAGCAAAAATAAAATAACGTAATTATCAGCAAATTGATAATAAAAAAAATAAGTCTAATTAATCCAGACTGACTCCGGCACATTAAGTTTTTCAAATTAAACAAAACTTTTAATAATTTTGCATTTTCCGCATGTTTCTTTATATGCTAAAGCTTTTTCGTACAGCTCTGATAAAGTAAAATTCAACACAGTAAGCGATCAAGACAATGATAAATTAGTCAAATTTCATAATGTCTTTGAGTTTTAATTCTGTCAACTTTTGTTTATCTTGATACCATTTCATGATGTTTTCAATTTTTTAATTTAATTGGCAAATAAATTTTTCTTTTTGACAAATAAATTTTCAAAAAAATGACAAATAAATTTTTAAAAAATTTTTTAAAATAATTTTAAAAAAACATATATTTAAATAAATTAAAAATTTATTTGTCAAAAATTCTTTTTGACAAATAAATTTTTAAAAAATTGACAAATAAATTTTTCTTAATTGACAAATAAATTTTTAAAAAAATGACAAAATTAAAAAAATCGTTAGTTTGAATGTCTCCTTTATTTTGATAAATTTAGATAAAATAAAAACTAATACATAACCACAAACTCTTATCGGTAATTGTCATTTATTTGTTGATACCAATGTACCCCAATTATATTCGTCTTTAAATTCACAATCCATTTTTTTTGTATAATTCGTTCAAGATGTACTTTTTAACATGAAATTGTTAGAAATGGCATCCATTTCTAACAATTCCAAAATATCATTAAGTTTAGTTTCTTTTAACATCTAAAAAAATTATTTAACAATTTATAAATATAATTAACAACAACATTTATTATAATCGCAACAAGGACAACAAATATACAAATTTATAAAATCCATCAAATCATTTTTGAATTTATTTTTAAGTTTTAAAATTTTTTCATGTCTTTCAATGCTATAAAGGTAATATTCATTTTCTTCATATCTGTTAATGATATCTTCTGTTATTATAATTCCATTTTTGCAAACTGCAATCATACTTTAAATCAATGCCAAATACGTATGCACTATCGTATTACGATTTTTTATAGGTAAAGTTTGAGTATTCCAAAACACATCCTTTAAACTATTAATAAGATATTGAAATACTACTTTGTTTTGATTTTTTTCACATAAATATTTATTTGAATAAATATCTAAAACAATCTTTTTTAAAATATAGATTAATTTTTTATCTTATTTGTTTAAAGCTGATTCATCAACATATTCGTTAAGTACCAACATGTCAACATTTCTTCGACCACATCGACCTATAAGACGTTGACGTTCTTCGTGTATTTCTTTACAATTCATTATAACTGTAAAAAAATTTTTAATTTAATAAAGATTATTACAATAATAACATTTTATTTTACCATTATCTTTACCATCTGTATTTTTATTGTTCAATTGGTTAACTCGTAAAACAAAAAAATCTAACCATATATAATCTTTAAAAAAATCATAAAATATTTTAAAATTTTGTGGTAAAAAATGATTTAACGTTAGATTAAAATGTTTATTAAACCCTTCTGTCAACATTTCAACAAATTGATGATTATAAGGCATTTCTGCTGATCTCGTAAATTCGTATCTAAAAAAACAATCCCACATATCGTTATCAAAATAACTTATCCTGCCATTCTTCACATACAAAATGTTGAAATTCTTTAGCTTGAGTAATCAATTTTTGCAACGTAAACGGGCAAATTTCATTATTTGATAAAAATTTTTCCATTAATTCATTTACTTTTTTTTCTGTTAATTTCATCTAAAAAAAATTACAATAAAATTCAAAATTAAATATTCATATCATTTGCATACTTGTCGTAAAATTTTACATCATTTATATAATCATCATTTAAATATGTAACATATTTGCCATATCTAATTAACATTTTATTTAATTTAGAATTCACAAGGTATCTATTATACGCTAATTTATTTTTTAATTTCAACTTTATATAGTTTTTGTTCTCTTTAAAAACCATAAGTAATGTTCTTTTTTTTATATTCATATGTTGTCTGAACAATAAATCTTTCGTAAGTCTTTCATTTCAAGATATAATCTTGCAGAAGCAAAACTAAATTGTTGATACAAATCAAATATGCATTTATGATGCAAATCAAAAATACGTTTATGGTTCATTAAAGTAATATAATAACATTTGTCAAATAATAAGCTTTTAAACTTCTTTTTAATACTTTTTATTATTTCATTATAATCTAACGATGAGTTAAGAATCATCAATTCATCAATATCAGCCAATTGTTGTAATGTTTGAATTTCTTCAAGCAATTTTGGCTCTATTTTAACTTCATTTTTTTCTTCAATCTTTTGCTTTTTTTGATCTGATGGATCGCTAATTTGATCTGTCATTATTATTTACCTAAAAAAAAAGAGTTAAGTTTCAAGGATAATAATCTATGACTTTTATAAAAATCATAATGTAACAGTTCCCTTAACAATTTTGCTATTCTATTCATTACATTCACTTTTTTTTCAAGTAATTCTTTACAATTTGTTAAATGTATACAATTTATACTATACTGATGATACAAATGTTATACATGGTTGGTATATAAATGTAAAAGTTCAAGTCCTTCAACAGTTACATTATGTTCGTACTCAATCATATCCACATCTCTATCAAATTTTTCAAAAGCTTCTTTAACACATTTGTATTGGTCACGATCAAAACATTCGCTAACAGCAAATATTTGTAACTGTTGCAATGCTTCAATATGCTCTTCTTTTAATTTATTTTTTATTATCGACATTTTTTTTTAATTAAAAATCAAACAAAAAATGTAAAAATTATTTTGTCAAATTAAACAACATATAAAGTTCTGATTTCATATTTACATTCAAATTATATTGTTCTTCAAAATTTTCCATTGCAAATAATAATAAACTTTTACCAGATTGACATCTCTCTACCATTTTTTAAAAACATAATATACATTTATTACACTTGTGAATCATTTGAACTAAAATATCTAGATAAATATAACTATATTCGCATTCTTTTTCTTTATCTTCTCTAATATATTTTTTAATCAATTCTATGAAATTTTACACAACATTTTGTTCTTTTACAATTGTACGATACCATTTTTTTCAAACAAATCATCCATAAAGATCTAAAAAATATTCATATTGATCTTTATAACTCAAGTTATCAATATTTTTTTTATCAATATCATTTTTTTTTTCTAAAAATAAAATTACAAAATAATTAAGAATGAACAATTAATAACAACTATTTTTTTGTAATTAAATCAAATAATTCAGAACGTATTTTTCTTTTTAATTTTACAACTAGTTCTGTTTTTGTCGGATAATCAAATTCGTATACGCAGTTTTCTAGTTTTCGCTTTTTAGCATCACAACATGTCCATTCATCTTTATTTGTTACACAATTTCAAATAACGCTTTATTTCTTTTCGTACTCTTTTTCTGTTTTTATTTTATTTTGCAAACGATCAATAGATTTATTACACTTGATAATCAAATTCAAACACAATTTCAAATTAGATTAACAGTACTTTTATCGTATTTATAATCATCTTGACCTTTTATCAAATTATCATAAACCGAAGATTTTAATTTTTTGATATCTTTGATTGTATACTCTTTTTTCTGTTCATCTTTTAAAAATTCAACCAACTTTTCACATAGCTCGCCCAACCCTTCATCTTTATCTTTTATTAATGATAACTATGAGATCTCATAGTGGGCGGAAGTGGGTGTGTGTCGAGGGTTGGTTGGGATGGTAGGTTGGAGAAGAATTTATAAATGTTTCGTATTACTGTCAATATTAACAATAGCCTTAATCTCCTATTGTAAAAGGATAATCTTTTTGTTTTTTTCTCTATTATTTACCATAGAAACGTCAATCATTAACACACATTAAAAGCCGTTTTAAATTATTTATTCAGTTATGAATTCAACAAGCGATAAAAACACAACTTTAAATAACGATTTATCAAACGACGAAGATATTTCTTTTAATCAAGATCCTTCTTACGCTAACAATATTTATTGGTCAACACTATGCCAAATATCAAAAAAGTCAGTAGAGGAAAAGAAAGAGCAGTTAAACGTAGAATCGATACCGACTCCCCAAACATCAAACGAAAATTGGAATACATCGAAAGAGCCTTGCTTAAAGGACATAACGAGTACGAAATGCGTGAATTACTCAACGAATATTACTCAATCACCGGAACAGAACATCCCATGCACAAATCACGACAAGGCGATTCACATTCTAAAAGCGAGATACCATATGAACAGGAAGGAACAGACACAAACGAGCCTGGCCCTAGCAAGGTGTCTCGACGAGAAAGTCTTAATCATGATGCCGGAGCAGAATTTAGAAACACTAACATTGAAGGATCTACAATGGGTAGTCCGGAAAGACAACCAGCTGTTCAAACAGAGTTTAAAAACAATGATGAAGATAAAGAGAAACCAGTTAAAGCAAGCCGAGAAAATATCATCGAAATATCTTCAGATGACGAGTTTTGCGAGGAGGAAGAGGAGGAATCCGGATGTTGCGATAATATTACCCGAACAGACCGATGTGCAGAATTGAAACTGGATAACTCGGTAACAATTTTAGATAATAACGATATATTAAAATTATTTTGTATAACATTGTTAAATAAGGTAATAAAATAATTTTAGGAACTTCTGTGTTTTAATAAAGAATTAAAAAGAGGATTTGACATATATCATGTCATACATACAGGGAAATCAAACCACAACATATGGTATAACGAAAAGGAACAAAAATGCGAGGCGCTCGACTTATGTTCAAAAACGCATACAATTTGCAAATATTTTGACGGAAAAGAAAGCGAGTACAGCGGCACAGAACACACGCACACAATATTGGCCACATACGTCATTGATAGAGGAGAAAGACATCCAGAGGGAGAACAACTCAGAATACGAAGATCATTTTTCAGATCACGCCAGTACCTCTGCAGAGGATGCTCAGACATTAACAGAAAACGATACGGCCACTACTGCTCAATGTGTAAGTCAAGAATTACGATTAAGCACGTTAATTCCGCTTCTTACTTCAAGAATAGCGTTGTGTACGTGCTTAAGCGTGATTAGTTATATTAAATCACACATAACGTTTGACTTAGACAACATAACTGACGAGAAATTAATTACTACAAAGGTATCACAAAGAGCACAAATAAAACAAAACTTTGCATCTTACTTGTTTACTAACAAAATAATGAATGCACGACAGTATGACGACGAACTGGCAAAAAGCGAACAATTACGAAACTTAGAATTCACAATACTACTAAAAGACTTGGAAGTAATTAAAAAAACTATATTCAGACAGGTTTATTTACAACAACGGAACGTAGACGTACTAACGCCTAGAATAGTTGTATCTTACAACAAATCACGTTTAGGTGCTCTGATGTTTTTTCTATCTAACATCGCCCTACAAAACCAAATCTCGGCCAATAGGCTAAAACAATTACTTTGCAATTTTATCTTCAACCTAAATCATAAAAAGCGTGGACTTATTCTTTGTGGACCATCAGACTCAGGTAAAACATTTCTTGCTAATCTCTTATATTCTAACTTTAAGCCTCATGAAATTGGGTACTTCAACTGCCCCACAGGACCTAATCCATCTGCTTTCCTATTACAAGCATTAAGTAATTGTTTAGCTTATAGATGCGACGAAATGGTTTTCGAGCACCTAGGAGTGATTCAGTTGATGAAACAGCTATTAGAAGGGTCTAACACACTTAAAACGGACGTCAAATACAAAGATGCGATGCCAATCGATCCACACCCAACTTTAATCACCATGAACTCTACATCAAAATTCGACATATTAAAATGGCATCCGTCTGAGTATCAGGCGTTCGAAAATAGGTGCACTATACTCTTCCTAGGCACACCATTGCTAAACATATTTAACCCTTTCTGGCCGGTTGTGTAGAATTTTACACATACCGAGATCCACGCGCTGCTTTAATAGCAGTGGCGTTTAGAACGTTATGACCGGTTGTCGCGTATTGTACACATACCTAGGATGACGATAAAATCGTTGAACCAATGACGTTCTTACTTTGGATTCTTGGCTCGAGCTTTGTTTACAGGGATTTTGTGAGAAGGTCTACGGTGTTACTACGAGACGGAAGACCTGACTATTCCGAGTTATACAGGTTAGTTATAACCATGAAATGTTATGGATTTTATGTAGTAGTGGTGTCTTTGTATAGTAGTACCTTGAATTTGTAGCTGGATTGCAGGAATAAATTTTTATGTGGTGTTTTTTGTATGTGTGGAATTATACACAATCGGGCATAGCATTGAATATAACAGATACAAAATTGACACTCTTCAGCTTAGTATTGTGTGATATAACATGCTGGAATGACAGATTATTTGTTTATGATTTGTTATGGTGAAATATATTTATATTTTACCATGTTCGTAATAGTGTTCAATTTTATTACTACTAGGAATAATAATTATAATACTAATAGTAGTAATAATAATAATAATTTATTACTAATATTATTATTATTATTGCTGGTAATACAAGCAGCTACAATAGTATCATAGCCATGTTTTAGTATAGTTATTATATATTTGTTTAGTGTTCTTATAGATACCAATTATATCTGCTATACTTTTATAGAGTGTCTGAGGTGCGACTTAGGGTTAGGCTAGAGTTAGTAATTAGGGCAAGTTTGGGCTATATTATGATTTGTAATATTATTACTATTATTATTTGTGATATAGTATTTGCTATAATGATTGTTCTGTTAGTAGTGATATTGATATTATTTTTGTATCTGTGCATATTTTATATTTTTTTTGTATTTTTTATTGCAAACATAGTGATATATAATACTAGATACCAATACTAATCATAGCATAAATTGTATTCTGATTTTAGATGAAGCCTGTTCAGTTCTACAAGAAGACTGCTACAACAGCTCGTTTTGTTCGTAACATTCCTGCAGAAAGTGATGATGATGAGCTCTCGTCGAGTGACAATGAAGTTGCTGAAGTATCATCTGGTGACGATACAGAAGAATACGAAGTATCTGACCAGCAAGACAGCAGCGATGATGAGCAGCCTTCCACTTCTGCTGCTGTTGGAAGATCTACTGTTTGGAAATGTGTTACTGGCCAATCATCTGCAAAGTCAATGCCAGAGTCTGCTGATCAACGTGCTTCTGCTGATACCATAAAGTCGCCAGTGGAGTACTTTCGTTACTTCTTTGACAGTGGGTTGGTGGAACACATTACTGATCACACCAATCTGTATGCAACACAAAAAGATGTAAATAAGCCTATTGGTTGTTCCAAGGATGAAATTGAACAGTTTCTTGGTATGACTATGTACATGTCTATTTTTAATCTGCCAAGAAGTAAGATGTACTGGGGCAAAGCATCGCGTTTGTCACAGGTTGCAGATGTGATGTCACGTGACAGGTGGGTTGAACTGAAAAGTAATCTTCACTTCAACGACAATGGAAATATGCTTGCTCCAGATGACGTTCAGAGAGATAAATTGTTCAAAATACGTCCGTTGATTGACTCTCTCTTGCCAAAGTTCCATTCACTGGAAGTTGACCATAAGTTGTCAGTGGATGAACAAATTATCCCATTCAAGGGACAGTCGGGAATGAAACAGTACATTCCGAGCAAGCCCTACAAATGGGGCTATAAAGTGTTTATGCTGTGTGATGTGACTGGAATTGTGCATAATTTCATAATATACACTGGAAAGATTCAGGCAGCATCCAATCAAGCAAACATTGGTGCCAGTGGCAACATTGTGCTTCAGCTGGTCGAGGTCTTGCCGCAAGAGAAGCAGTACCTGTTGTTTTTTGACAATTGGTTTACGTCACTGAAGTTGCTGTCAGCCCTAGCTAATAGGAACATATTAGCAGTTGGGACAGTTCGTGCGAATCGTCTTCAGAATTGCAAGATGATTGCTGATGCAACTCTGAAGAAGAAAGGGCGTGGCTCATTTGAAGAAAGAGAGGGTGTGGTCAATGGTGTCGAAGTTCGAGTTGTCAAGTGGTTTGACAACAAGTCTGTAACACTAGCCAGTACATTTGCTAGTGCAGAACCAGTGTCAACTGCGAGGCGGTGGGATCGTACTACAAAGCAGCATATTGACGTGCCACGCCCAGAAATCATACAGATCTACAACAAGTTCATGGGAGGAGTTGATACCCTGGATGCCATCATGGCGAGGTATCGGATCCACTTGAAATCAAAGAAATATTACCACCGCTTTTTTTTCCATTTTGTGGACTTGGCAGTGGCAACTGGCTGGTTACTGTATCGCCGGGATTGTCGTGATATGGGAGTTGATAAGCGTCAGCAGAAGGATCTTATGGCCTTCAAGCTTGAAATAGCTGATGCTCTTTGTCGTGAAGGCAAAGACATGACAGCAAAGAAGCGTGGCAGACCATCAACCAGTATGGAGGCAGAGCTGCAGCGCAAGAAGAAGAGGGGACCTGCTAAGCCTGTGCCAACTCAGGATGTTCGCACAGACTCTGTTGGTCACTGGCCGGCACATGGTGTGAGGCAGAGGTGCAAGCGTCCAGGGTGCAAAGGACAAACTGTTTTTGTATGCACTAAGTGCAATGCAAATCTTTGCCTTTCAAAGAAGAGTAACTGTTTTCGCCAGTTTCACGAATAACTGTTGATAACTGTGTTATTGTACCTTGTCTTATACGGCCGTTGTGGCCTGTTGTGTACAATACGCGACATAGCTATCTTTTGCTGTATGAAATGTTTTATATAATTTTTTCTGTCTGGGTTTGATTTTTGACTTATAATAGGTGTGTTTTCAAGAAAAAATTTTTTTTAAAATTACATTTGCATAATTCAGGCCAGAAAGGGTTAATGACAAGGAACTGCGAGAAATAAACACTTGCGGTCCCGAATTATTATATATGCTTAGCATGCACAAACAGGACAGAGACAATAACACTGAAGGGGTACTGGATAAATTTCAAGATTACATTTTTTTATAATAATACCATAATATTTGTAAATACTTTTATTAAAATATATAATTTACAATATTTTTTTGTTTTTTTTCTGCGGGTTCATCGTTATCTAACTGTTCTACTTTAGCAATAAACATAGTACTAAACGCAGGATAAAATATCTTCTGATAAGAATTAACAAATGTTATTTTAGGATTATTTTTAACACAAGGATTTGCCATAGTCACGGTTGTATAGGTAGCATCTTTACCAAAACGCGACTGCTTAATAGTAGGACGTTTATAATTCTCATTAACAGGCTCAACTCGAGTACGATCATAAGTCCAATCCTTGTCAAACACCTGAACTCTATGTTTAAGTCGTAAACGACCACGAACAGTAGTAGGCATTACATCTTTACCAATATAAGCTGGATCAATACAAAAATATAAACGTTTACAATTCTTATTACCACTAAAAGGCATAACCGTAGGTAAATTGTTCCAATATGTATTATTAACATTTTCAGTATATTTATCCCCAGCACAAATGTCATAATTAGAACGATTTTTAAACAAGACGGCAGAATGATCAAACTCGTCGTAAGGTTGCAAAAATACATCAAAACACTGCTCAATATTATATGGATCTCGTGAATCGGCACAATAAGGAGTAATAGCATTAAATATACAACCTATATTACCAGTATTATATTGTTCATAAGGAGAAACTCCCTGTCTCTGCAAATACCATCTGTCTAACTGAACAGGATAACGTATATTTTTGCGCTTATCATCACCTTCGGAAACAATAGCACGTGCAATAAGATTTTTAATTCCATAATTAGGCATATGAATATGACCAAAACGATAATCACAAGGATAGGTATTAATAATAGACCAATTCTCATCAAAAAATCCCTGAGCTTTCTGTTTATCAAGAGACGCCGTAGAATCAATAAATTGACCGCCAGGATCAAGTGAGGTATCAGTAAACTTAAATGATCTAGATGTATACGGATCATTGACAAGTAACTTTATCGGCTTACGCAAACCAATATCATTCTTCCAAACAATGCTATGTAACACTTTTTCAGCCACATTATTCTTCTCAAAAAATCTAGGATCTTTAGTACTTACAACATTAGAAAATCGAGTAGTAACAGGTTTACCAGTTTTATCATTAAAAAACAATGAATTTTCCAACAATTTCACAGAGGGTAAGGGACTAGGTTTCTTATCTGCTGAACTAAGTTTTAAATTAACCATTTTAGCCCAATCATCTGAATCTGCTAACGGATAACAAACATCAGATATTAACTGATCACCTTCAACATCAAAACACCTCAATCCAATATTTGACATTTCCAAGGGTACAGAGGAATTCTGTGTTGTTTTTAATTGATTTTCAACGCGAACGTCCATAACATCACATTCAACTGACTTATCAACATAATATATTCCACCTGTAGCCATCCAGTATTGATCGGGATTAGTCCAGAGATTAGGGTAATCAACGGGAAAATAATAAACATTTTGAACAGTATCATTAGTACAATCAACGCACCAATATATAGATTGCTCGACACAAAATTCATCATAAAACCCTTTACTACAATCAAATCCTCTTTCGATAACGAAATCGGGTGATGCGCTGACTTCGTGATTCGGGGGTTGCTCTGCCATTAACTACGTGATAACCTCTCTGCGACCAACCGTTTCTTCCTTTTGGATGAACGAATTTTCTTCTGTGTGTCCGCACCATAGGCTGCTGCAACATCAAATGAGTAATTGCCAAATAACTTCTCTAATATAGCAGGACTCTCCTTCATCACGCTCCATGGCATGGCATATTTAGGTAACTCATCATAAAACTTAGGAAACTGATAAGGTTCAAAACTATATTTATGCATCTGTTTAGCTATTTTAGCTTCTTTAATATAAGGTATTTCTTTAGGATCATATATATCAACATTGCCAGGTTTAAGTCTCATATAATCAGGTAGCTCATCTTGCGGTACAGGTTGATAATCAGGATCATAATTCCAACCTTCAACGCTTTCGGACACAGTACTCATATCAGTAATATTACCTACTTTAGTTGAATTAGAATACACAGAACTGGTATTAGAGGTACTAGATCGTGAACAATCAGAATCAGAATATAACATATCGTCAAATATATTGGTAGGCCTTGTTTTACCCATTTCTTTTAATGCAATATACTCCGTTTTACTTATATTATTTTTAGGTAATAATACTGATTTTAATATCTTCCGAACATTAGGCATATGCATATAAGGGATCGTTTCCTTAGCTAATCCAGCAACTGCTTTAACACTTTTAACTACACTAACAACACTTTTAGGGTTAATAGCACCAGTTAACCCTGTAACAACTGATTCAGCAACACGGGCAACATCTTTGTTTTTAAAATTCTTTTCATTTACACCAAATATTTGATTATCCCATCCAGGTGCTACCTGTAAAAACTTTTTAGGATTCACCTTATTTTGTTTAAATTGAGCTTGATTATTGTTAAACCCTTCCGGAATTTGAAAGTAATAATCGTCTCCCATCTGAAAATTGAACAGTTTCAGTGCATCCACATAAAATCCAAAAATCACATGCAAATAAATTATGATCAACACATTCATTATATAACGACTTACAGGCAGTACGGCCACACCAATCGCAATGTGTAACCGATACCAACGCTAGCAACATCAAAAACATTTTAATACACAATAAAACCACGCCTTATATACCTTTTATAATCGGATTAATAAGCAGCAGTAACACGAAACATTTATAAATTCACTATCAACCCACCATCCTTCCAACCATATAACTATGAGATATTATGTCATTATTGTGTTAATTGAAACCATCCCATCGACCACGTGGGATCCCACGTCAGTAAAGGATCCTGATTATCAACCTGTACCTGTTTAACTGCTCGTTCTTTTCCTCTACTGACTTTTTTGATATTTGGCATAGTGTTGACCAATAAATATTGTTAGCGTAAGAAGGATCTTGATTAAAAGAAATATCTTCGTCGTTTGATAAATCGTTATTTAAAGTTGTGTTTTTATCGCTTGTTGAATTCATAACTGAATAAATAATTTAAAACGGCTTTTTATGTGTGTTAATGATTGACGTTTCTATGGTAAATAATAGAGGAAAAAACAAAAAGATTATCCTTTTACAATAGGAGATTAAGGCTATTGTTAATATTGACAGTAATACGAAACATTTATAAATTCTTCTCCAACCTACCATCCCAACCAACCCTCGACACGCCCCCGCCCCCGCCCACTATGAGATCTCATAGTGGGCGGAAGTGGGGGTGTGTCGAGGGTTGGTTCGTTTCGTACTCGTTATGTCCTTTAAGCAAGGCTCTTTCGATGTATTCCAATTTTCGTTTGATGTTTGGGGAGTCGGTCTCGATTCTACGTTTAACTGCTCGTTTTTTTCCTCTACTGACTTTTTTGATATTTGGCATAGTGTTGATAAATAAATATTGTTAGCGTAAGAAGGATCTTGATTAAAAGAAATATCTTCGTCGTTTGATAAATCGTTATTTAAAGTCGCAAGATGATCTACCTGATTATATAGAATTTTAGATAATAACGATATATAAAAATTATTTTGTATAACATTGTTAAAGAAGGTAAAAAAATAATTTTAGGAACTTCTGTGTTTTAATAAAGAATTAAAAAGAGGATTTGACATATATCATGTCATACATACAGGGAAATCAAACCACAACATATGGTATAACGAAAAGGAACAAAAATGCGAGGCTTTCGACTTATGTTCAAAAACGCATACAATTTGCAAATATTTTGACGGAAAAGAAAGCGAGTACAGCAGCACAGAACACACGCACACAATATTGGCCACATACGTCATTGATAGAGAAGAAAGACATCCAGAGGGAGAACAACTCAGAATACGAAGATCATTTTTCAGATCACGCCAGTACCTCTGCAGAGGATGCTTAGACATTAACAGAAAACGATACGGCCACTACTTCTCAATGTGTAAGTCAAGAATTACGATTAAGCACGTTAGTTCCGCTTCTTACTTCAAGAATAGCGTTGTGTACGTGCTTAAGCGTGATTAGTTATATTAAATCACACATAACGTTTGACTTAGACAACATAACTGACGAGAAATTAATTACTACAAAGGTATCACAAAGAGCACAAATAAAACAAAACTTTGCATCTTACTTGTTTACTAACAAAATAATGAATGCACGACAGTATGACGACGAACTGGCAAAAAGCGAACAATTACGAAACTTAGAATTCACAATACTACTAAAAGACTTGGAAGTAATTAAAAAAACTATATTCAGACAGGTTTATTTACAACAACGGAACGTAGACGTACTAACGCCTAGAATAGTTGTATCTTACAACAAATCACGTTTAGGTGCTCTGATGTTTTTTCTATCTAACATCGCCCTACAAAACCAAATCTCGGCCAATAGGCTAAAACAATTACTTTGCAATTTTATCTTCAACCTAAATCATAAAAAGCGTGGACTTATTCTTTGTGGACCATCAGACTCAGGTAAAACATTTCTTGCTAATCTCTTATATTCTAACTTTAAGCCTCATGAAATTGGGTACTTCAACTGCCCCACAGGACCTAATCCATCTGCTTTCCTATTACAAGCATTAAGTAATTGTTTAGCTTATAGATGCGACGAAATGGTTTTCGAGCACCTAGGAGTGATTCAGTTGATGAAACAGCTATTAGAAGGGTCTAACACACTTAAAACGGACGTCAAATACAAAGATGCGATGCCAATCGATCCACACCCAACTTTAATCACCATGAACTCTACATCAAAATTCGACATATTAAAATGGCATCCGTCTGAGTATCAGGCGTTCGAAAATAGGTGCACTATACTCTTCCTAGGCACACCATTGCTAAACATATTTAACCCTTTCTGGCCGGTTGTGTAGAATTTTACACATACCGAGATCCACGCGCTGCTTTAATAGCAGTGGCGTTTAGAACGTTATGACCGGTTGTCGCGTATTGTACACATACCTAGGATGACGATAAAATCGTTGAACCAATGACGTTCTTACTTTGGATTCTTGGCTCGAGCTTTGTTTACAGGGATTTTGTGAGAAGGTCTACGGTGTTACTACGAGACGGAAGACCTGACTATTCCGAGTTATACAGGTTAGTTATAACCATGAAATGTTATGGATTTTATGTAGTAGTGGTGTCTTTGTATAGTAGTACCTTGAATTTGTAGCTGGATTGCAGGAATAAATTTTTATGTGGTGTTTTTTGTATGTGTGGAATTATACACAATCGGGCATAGCATTGAATATAACAGATACAAAATTGACACTCTTCAGCTTAGTATTGTGTGATATAACATGCTGGAATGACAGATTATTTGTTTATGATTTGTTATGGTGAAATATATTTATATTTTACCATGTTCGTAATAGTGTTCAATTTTATTACTACTAGGAATAATAATTATAATACTAATAGTAGTAATAATAATAATAATTTATTACTAATATTATTATTATTATTGCTGGTAATACAAGCAGCTACAATAGTATCATAGCCATGTTTTAGTATAGTTATTATATATTTGTTTAGTGTTCTTATAGATACCAATTATATCTGCTATACTTTTATAGAGTGTCTGAGGTGCGACTTAGGGTTAGGCTAGAGTTAGTAATTAGGGCAAGTTTGGGCTATATTATGATTTGTAATATTATTACTATTATTATTTGTGATATAGTATTTGCTATAATGATTGTTCTGTTAGTAGTGATATTGATATTATTTTTGTATCTGTGCATATTTTATATTTTTTTTGTATTTTTTATTGCAAACATAGTGATATATAATACTAGATACCAATACTAATCATAGCATAAATTGTATTCTGATTTTAGATGAAGCCTGTTCAGTTCTACAAGAAGACTGCTACAACAGCTCGTTTTGTTCGTAACATTCCTGCAGAAAGTGATGATGATGAGCTCTCGTCGAGTGACAATGAAGTTGCTGAAGTATCATCTGGTGACGATACAGAAGAATACGAAGTATCTGACCAGCAAGACAGCAGCGATGATGAGCAGCCTTCCACTTCTGCTGCTGTTGGAAGATCTACTGTTTGGAAATGTGTTACTGGCCAATCATCTGCAAAGTCAATGCCAGAGTCTGCTGATCAACGTGCTTCTGCTGATACCATAAAGTCGCCAGTGGAGTACTTTCGTTACTTCTTTGACAGTGGGTTGGTGGAACACATTACTGATCACACCAATCTGTATGCAACACAAAAAGATGTAAATAAGCCTATTGGTTGTTCCAAGGATGAAATTGAACAGTTTCTTGGTATGACTATGTACATGTCTATTTTTAATCTGCCAAGAAGTAAGATGTACTGGGGCAAAGCATCGCGTTTGTCACAGGTTGCAGATGTGATGTCACGTGACAGGTGGGTTGAACTGAAAAGTAATCTTCACTTCAACGACAATGGAAATATGCTTGCTCCAGATGACGTTCAGAGAGATAAATTGTTCAAAATACGTCCGTTGATTGACTCTCTCTTGCCAAAGTTCCATTCACTGGAAGTTGACCATAAGTTGTCAGTGGATGAACAAATTATCCCATTCAAGGGACAGTCGGGAATGAAACAGTACATTCCGAGCAAGCCCTACAAATGGGGCTATAAAGTGTTTATGCTGTGTGATGTGACTGGAATTGTGCATAATTTCATAATATACACTGGAAAGATTCAGGCAGCATCCAATCAAGCAAACATTGGTGCCAGTGGCAACATTGTGCTTCAGCTGGTCGAGGTCTTGCCGCAAGAGAAGCAGTACCTGTTGTTTTTTGACAATTGGTTTACGTCACTGAAGTTGCTGTCAGCCCTAGCTAATAGGAACATATTAGCAGTTGGGACAGTTCGTGCGAATCGTCTTCAGAATTGCAAGATGATTGCTGATGCAACTCTGAAGAAGAAAGGGCGTGGCTCATTTGAAGAAAGAGAGGGTGTGGTCAATGGTGTCGAAGTTCGAGTTGTCAAGTGGTTTGACAACAAGTCTGTAACACTAGCCAGTACATTTGCTAGTGCAGAACCAGTGTCAACTGCGAGGCGGTGGGATCGTACTACAAAGCAGCATATTGACGTGCCACGCCCAGAAATCATACAGATCTACAACAAGTTCATGGGAGGAGTTGATACCCTGGATGCCATCATGGCGAGGTATCGGATCCACTTGAAATCAAAGAAATATTACCACCGCTTTTTTTTCCATTTTGTGGACTTGGCAGTGGCAACTGGCTGGTTACTGTATCGCCGGGATTGTCGTGATATGGGAGTTGATAAGCGTCAGCAGAAGGATCTTATGGCCTTCAAGCTTGAAATAGCTGATGCTCTTTGTCGTGAAGGCAAAGACATGACAGCAAAGAAGCGTGGCAGACCATCAACCAGTATGGAGGCAGAGCTGCAGCGCAAGAAGAAGAGGGGACCTGCTAAGCCTGTGCCAACTCAGGATGTTCGCACAGACTCTGTTGGTCACTGGCCGGCACATGGTGTGAGGCAGAGGTGCAAGCGTCCAGGGTGCAAAGGACAAACTGTTTTTGTATGCACTAAGTGCAATGCAAATCTTTGCCTTTCAAAGAAGAGTAACTGTTTTCGCCAGTTTCACGAATAACTGTTGATAACTGTGTTATTGTACCTTGTCTTATACGGCCGTTGTGGCCTGTTGTGTACAATACGCGACATAGCTATCTTTTGCTGTATGAAATGTTTTATATAATTTTTTCTGTCTGGGTTTGATTTTTGACTTATAATAGGTGTGTTTTCAAGAAAAAATTTTTTTTAAAATTACATTTGCATAATTCAGGCCAGAAAGGGTTAATGACAAGGAACTGCGAGAAATAAACACTTGCGGTCCCGAATTATTATATATGCTTAGCATGCACAAACAGGACAGAGACAATAACACTGAAGGGGTACTGGATAAATTTCAAGATTACATTTTTTTATAATAATACCATAATATTTGTAAATACTTTTATTAAAATATATAATTTACAATATTTTTTTGTTTTTTTTCTGCGGGTTCATCGTTATCTAACTGTTCTACTTTAGCAATAAACATAGTACTAAACGCAGGATAAAATATCTTCTGATAAGAATTAACAAATGTTATTTTAGGATTATTTTTAACACAAGGATTTGCCATAGTCACGGTTGTATAGGTAGCATCTTTACCAAAACGCGACTGCTTAATAGTAGGACGTTTATAATTCTCATTAACAGGCTCAACTCGAGTACGATCATAAGTCCAATCCTTGTCAAACACCTGAACTCTATGTTTAAGTCGTAAACGACCACGAACAGTAGTAGGCATTACATCTTTACCAATATAAGCTGGATCAATACAAAAATATAAACGTTTACAATTCTTATTACCACTAAAAGGCATAACCGTAGGTAAATTGTTCCAATATGTATTATTAACATTTTCAGTATATTTATCCCCAGC
>NC_061167.1:38022285-38096631 GCF_022113875.1 Hydra vulgaris | reverse complement strand
ATGACAAGGAACTGCGAGAAATAAACACTTGCGGTCCCGAATTATTATATATGCTTAGCATGCACAAACAGGACAGAGACAATAACACTGAAGGGGTACTGGATAAATTTCAAGATTACATTTTTTTATAATAATACCATAATATTTGTAAATACTTTTATTAAAATATATAATTTACAATATTTTTTTGTTTTTTTTCTGCGGGTTCATCGTTATCTAACTGTTCTACTTTAGCAATAAACATAGTACTCAAGGCATTATTGTGTTAATAGAAACCATCCCACCGACCACGTGGGATCCCACGTGGTCGGTGGGATGGTTTCTATTAACACAATAATGACATAATATCTCATAGTTATATGGTTGGAAGGATGGTGGGTTGATAGTGAATTTATAAATGTTTCGTGTTACTGCTGCTTATTAATCCGATTATAAAAGGTATATAAGGCGTGGTTTTATTGTGTATTAAAATGTTTTTGATGTTGCTAGCGTTGGTATCGGTTACACATTGCGATTGGTGTGGCCGTACTGCCTGTAAGTCGTTATATAATGAATGTGTTGATCATAATTTATTTGCATGTGATTTTTGGATTTTATGTGGATGCACTGAAACTGTTCAATTTTCAGATGGGAGACGATTATTACTTTCAAATTCCGGAAGGGTTTAACAATAATCAAGCTCAATTTAAACAAAATAAGGTGAATCCTAAAAAGTTTTTACAGGTAGCACCTGGATGGGATAATCAAATATTTGGTGTAAATGAAAAGAATTTTAAAAACAAAGATGTTGCCCGTGTTGCTGAATCAGTTGTTACAGGGTTAACTGGTGCTATTAACCCTAAAAGTGTTGTTAGTGTAGTTAAAAGTGTTAAAGCAGTTGCTGGATTAGCTAAGGAAACGATCCCTTATATGCATATGCCTAATGTTCGGAAGATATTAAAATCAGTATTATTACCTAAAAATAATATAAGTAAAACGGAGTATATTGCATTAAAAGAAATGGGTAAAACAAGGCCTACCAATATATTTGACGATATGTTATATTCTGATTCTGATTGTTCACGATCTAGTACCTCTAATACCAGTTCTGTGTATTCTAATTCAACTAAAGTAGGTAATATTACTGATATGAGTACTGTGTCCGAAAGCGTTGAAGGTTGGAATTATGATCCTGATTATCAACCTGTACCGCAAGATGAGCTACCTGATTATATGAGACTTAAACCTGGCAATGTTGATATATATGATCCTAAAGAAATACCTTATATTAAAGAAGCTAAAATAGCTAAACAGATGCATAAATATAGTTTTGAACCTTATCAGTTTCCTAAGTTTTATGATGAGTTACCTAAATATGCCATGCCATGGAGCGTGATGAAGGAGAGTCCTGCTATATTAGAGAAGTTATTTGGCAATTACTCATTTGATGTTGCAGCAGCCTATGGTGCGGACACACAGAAGAATATTCGTTCATCCAAAAGGAAGAAACGGTTGGTCGCAGAGAGGTTATCACGTAGTTAATGGCAGAGCAACCCCCGAATCACGAAGTCAGCGCATCACCCGATTTCGTTATCGAAAGAGGATTTGATTGTAGTAAAGGGTTTTATGATGAATTTTGTGTCGAGCAATCTATATATTGGTGCGTTGATTGTACTAATGATACTGTTCAAAATGTTTATTATTTTCCCGTTGATTACCCTAATCTCTGGACTAATCCCGATCAATACTGGATGGCTACAGGTGGAATATATTATGTTGATAAGTCAGTTGAATGTGATGTTATGGACGTTCGCGTTGAAAATCAATTAAAAACAACACAGAATTCCTCTGTACCCTTGGAAATGTCAAATATTGGATTGAGGTGTTTTGATGTTGAAGGTGATCAGTTAATATCTGATGTTTGTTATCCGTTAGCAGATTCAGATGATTGGGCTAAAATGGTTAATTTAAAACTTAGTTCAGCAGATAAGAAACCTAGTCCCTTACCCTCTGTGAAATTGTTGGAAAATTCATTGTTTTTTAATGATAAAACTGGTAAACCTGTTACTACTCGATTTTCTAATGTTGTAAGTACTAAAGATCCTAGATTTTTTGAGAAGAATAATGTGGCTGAAAAAGTGTTACATAGCATTGTTTGGAAGAATGATATTGGTTTGCGTAAGCCGATAAAGTTACTTGTCAATGATCCGTATACATCTAGATCATTTAAGTTTACTGATACCTCACTTGATCCTGGCGGTCAATTTATTGATTCTACGGCGTCTCTTGATAAACAGAAAGCTCAGGGATTTTTTGATGAGAATTGGTCTATTATTAATACCTATCCTTGTGATTATCGTTTTGGTCATATTCATATGCCTAATTATGGAATTAAAAATCTTATTGCACGTGCTATTGTTTCCGAAGGTGATGATAAGCGCAAAAATATACGTTATCCTGTTCAGTTAGACAGATGGTATTTGCAGAGACAGGGAGTTTCTCCTTATGAACAATATAATACTGGTAATATAGGTTGTATATTTAATGCTATTACTCCTTATTGTGCCGATTCACGAGATCCATATAATATTGAGCAGTGTTTTGATGTATTTTTGCAACCTTACGACGAGTTTGATCATTCTGCCGTCTTGTTTAAAAATCGTTCTAATTATGACATTTGTGCTGGGGATAAATATACTGAAAATGTTAATAATACATATTGGAACAATTTACCTACGGTTATGCCTTTTAGTGGTAATAAGAATTGTAAACGTTTATATTTTTGTATTGATCCAGCTTATATTGGTAAAGATGTAATGCCTACTACTGTTCGTGGTCGTTTACGACTTAAACATAGAGTTCAGGTGTTTGACAAGGATTGGACTTATGATCGTACTCGAGTTGAGCCTGTTAATGAGAATTATAAACGTCCTACTATTAAGCAGTCGCGTTTTGGTAAAGATGCTACCTATACAACCGTGACTATGGCAAATCCTTGTGTTAAAAATAATCCTAAAATAACATTTGTTAATTCTTATCAGAAGATATTTTATCCTGCCTTTAGTACTATGTTTATTGCTAAAGTAGAACAGTTAGATAACGATGAACCCGCAGAAAAAAAACAAAAAAATATTGTAAATTATATATTTTAATAAAAGTATTTACAAATATTATGGTATTATTATAAAAAAATGTAATCTTGAAATTTATCCAGTACCCCTTCAGTGTTATTGTCTCTGTCCTGTTTGTGCATGCTAAGCATATATAATAATTCGGGACCGCAAGTGTTTATTTCTCGCAGTTCCTTGTCATTAACCCTTTCTGGCCTGAATTATGCAAATGTAATTTTAAAAAAAATTTTTTCTTGAAAACACACCTATTATAAGTCAAAAATCAAACCCAGACAGAAAAAATTATATAAAACATTTCATACAGCAAAAGATAGCTATGTCGCGTATTGTACACAACAGGCCACAACGGCCGTATAAGACAAGGTACAATAACACAGTTATCAACAGTTATTCGTGAAACTGGCGAAAACAGTTACTCTTCTTTGAAAGGCAAAGATTTGCATTGCACTTAGTGCATACAAAAACAGTTTGTCCTTTGCACCCTGGACGCTTGCACCTCTGCCTCACACCATGTGCCGGCCAGTGACCAACAGAGTCTGTGCGAACATCCTGAGTTGGCACAGGCTTAGCAGGTCCCCTCTTCTTCTTGCGCTGCAGCTCTGCCTCCATACTGGTTGATGGTCTGCCACGCTTCTTTGCTGTCATGTCTTTGCCTTCACGACAAAGAGCATCAGCTATTTCAAGCTTGAAGGCCATAAGATCCTTCTGCTGACGCTTATCAACTCCCATATCACGACAATCCCGGCGATACAGTAACCAGCCAGTTGCCACTGCCAAGTCCACAAAATGGAAAAAAAAGCGGTGGTAATATTTCTTTGATTTCAAGTGGATCCGATACCTCGCCATGATGGCATCCAGGGTATCAACTCCTCCCATGAACTTGTTGTAGATCTGTATGATTTCTGGGCGTGGCACGTCAATATGCTGCTTTGTAGTACGATCCCACCGCCTCGCAGTTGACACTGGTTCTGCACTAGCAAATGTACTGGCTAGTGTTACAGACTTGTTGTCAAACCACTTGACAACTCGAACTTCGACATTATTTTGTTAGTAAACAAGTAAGATGCAAAGTTTTGTTTTATTTGTGCTCTTTGTGATACCTTTGTAGTAATTAATTTCTCGTCAGTTATGTTGTCTAAGTCAAACGTTATGTGTGATTTAATATAACTAATCACGCTTAAGCACGTACACAACGCTATTCTTGAAGTAAGAAGCGGAATTAACGTGCTTAATCGTAATTCTTGACTTACACATTGAGCAGTAGTGGCCGTATCGTTTTCTGTTAATGTCTGAGCATCCTCTGCAGAGGTACTGGCGTGATCTGAAAAATGATCTTCGTATTCTGAGTTGTTCTCCCTCTGGATGTCTTTCTCCTCTATCAATGACGTATGTGGCCAATATTGTGTGCGTGTGTTCTGTGCCGCTGTACTCGCTTTCTTTTCCGTCAAAATATTTGCAAATTGTATGCGTTTTTGAACATAAGTCGAGCGCCTCGCATTTTTGTTCCTTTTCGTTATACCATATGTTGTGGTTTGATTTCCCTGTATGTATGACATGATATATGTCAAATCCTCTTTTTAATTCTTTATTAAAACACAGAAGTTCCTAAAATTATTTTATTACCTTATTTAACAATGTTATACAAAATAATTTTAATATATCGTTATTATCTAAAATTGTTACCGAGTTATCCAGTTTCAATTCTGCACATCGGTCTGTTCGGGTAATATTATCGCAACATCCGGATTCCTCCTCTTCCTCCTCGCAAAACTCGTCATCTGAAGATATTTCGATGATATTTTCTCGGCTTGCTTTAACTGGTTTCTCTTTATCTTCATCATTGTTTTTAAACTCTGTTTGAACAGCTGGTTGTCTTTCCGGACTACCCATTGTAGATCCTTCAATGTTAGTGTTTCTAAATTCTGCTCCGGCATCATGATTAAGACTTTCTCGTCGAGACACCTTGCTAGGGCCAGGCTCGTTTGTGTCTGTTCCTTCCTGTTCATATGGTATCTCGCTTTTAGAATGTGAATCGCCTTGTCGTGATTTGTGCATGGGATGTTCTGTTCCGGTGATTGAGTAATATTCGTTGAGTAATTCACGCATTTCGTACTCGTTATGTCCTTTAAGCAAGGCTCTTTCGATGTATTCCAATTTTCGTTTGATGTTTGGGGAGTCGGTATCGATTCTACGTTTAACTGCTCGTTCTTTTCCTCTACTGACTTTTTTGATATTTGGCATAGTGTTGACCAATAAATATTGTTAGCGTAAGAAGGATCTTGATTAAAAGAAATATCTTCGTCGTTTGATAAATCGTTATTTAAAGTTGTGTTTTTATCGCTTGTTGAATTCATAACTGAATAAATAATTTAAAACGGCTTTTAATGTGTGTTAATGATTGACGTTTCTATGGTAAATAATAGAGAAAAAAACAAAAAGATTATCCTTTTACAATAGGAGATTAAGGCTATTGTTAATATTGACAGTAATACGAAACATTTATAAATTCTTCTCCAACCTACCATCCCAACCAACCCTCGACACACACCCACTTCCGCCCACTATGAGATCTCATAGTTATCATTAATAAAAGATAAAGATGAAGGGTTGGGCGAGCTATGTGAAAAGTTGGTTGAATTTTTAAAAGATGAACAGAAAAAAGAGTATACAATCAAAGATATCAAAAAATTAAAATCTTCGGTTTATGATAATTTGATAAAAGGTCAAGATGATTATAAATACGATAAAAGTACTGTTAATCTAATTTGAAATTGTGTTTGAATTTGATTATCAAGTGTAATAAATCTATTGATCGTTTGCAAAATAAAATAAAAACAGAAAAAGAGTACGAAAAGAAATAAAGCGTTATTTGAAATTGTGTAACAAATAAAGATGAATGGACATGTTGTGATGCTAAAAAGCGAAAACTAGAAAACTGCGTATACGAATTTGATTATCCGACAAAAACAGAACTAGTTGTAAAATTAAAAAGAAAAATACGTTCTGAATTATTTGATTTAATTACAAAAAAATAGTTGTTATTAATTGTTCATTCTTAATCATTTTGTAATTTTATTTTTAGAAAAAAAAAAATGATATTGATAAAAAAAAATATTGATAACTTGAGTTATAAAGATCAATATGAATATTTTTTAGATCTTTATGGATGATTTGTTTGAACCATCCTAACCAACCCTCGACACACCCCCGCCTCCGCCCACTATAAGATCTCATAGTGGGCGGAAGTGGGGGTGTGTCGAGAAAAATGACCTAGAAAAAGTTACAAATACATTTAAAAAAATACATTTTAATAAAAAAAAATTATTTTTACATTTAATAAAAAGAGTATCTTCTACAATATAATTTAAAAATCCGAAACCAGGACTCATTTTATCTTTATCGGGTCTTTGAAAAAAGCAATGCTGTCATTGGTTATAAACGATTTCTTATATTTATCTTTTCCCAATAATGAAAAAGTTACTTTTTTACCCCTAAACGGCCATTATAAAATGGCATCATAAATATTAGACATTAAAACAATAAAAAATGCGATATAATCACCACCAGGCTGATTAATTATCACTATAATCATAATCATCTGACATTTGAACTAATCTAAAAAAATAAAAAAAATAAATTAACTATTATATTACAAATAAAAATTAACAATTAAATTTACAATTGTCTTTATTAAGTTTATTCATCATTGTTTGCAGTGAATGATCTGCCAAAAACTCACCAAAAACAATCGGGTAACCAACGATTTAACTTTTGACATTTTTGACACGAAAGAAACAAAGCTAATTTTTCTTTATCGAGTTTTTCCATTTCTGATTCCGTTACTGGTAAATACTTTGTTTCTTCTTCTTTTGAAATCAACTCTCTTGATTCAATATTTTTCCATAATAATTTTGATATTTTAAAACATTTAAACAACTCTTTATTTGAATCTGAACAACAAAGATTTTTCTCTTCCTCAATCTCAATTAATAAATTTATATTTCTTGAGTAAAGTAATTCTCCTTTTTAATTAAATCTAGACATTCTTCTTTTAATTTGGTCATCGTTGTAAATGATTTTACACAATCTTCATGCACAATTGCATAAAGAGTATTATATCTTACGAAACTCATCTTGGAGATGCTTTGAATGATCATTTCTGAAAAACTTGTTCCTTTTATACAAAAATAACAAAATAAAATCCTATATTTCGTAACATTAATTAACATTTTTCTTTTACATTACCTTTTAAAGTAGAATGTGATATCATAAAAGATTAAAATGACAATTTGACAATTTTTTTATATAAACTTGCTTTGATCTTGTTTTTTTTTAAATCTCGATTGTTTAAAAATGATATATAAACAAAAAAAAAATTATTTTTTTTATCATTTGACAACTTTACAACAGTTAAAAAAACCATTACAACAAAAAAAAAAGGAAAACGAAATTCAAGGTAACTATTGCAATCTTATGCAAAATTATTTAAAATATGGCTATATGGCAGCTGCTACACTGCGGCGTATTGATTTGGCACACGAAAAAGATTTAAAAGTAATCAATATTTTTAAGTGCCCGTGAAACCTGTAGCACAATTTAGTTTTTTAAAAAAAGAATTGGTTTATTCAAACAAAACTAAACAGTGGATATAATCATGCTTACAGCAAACACAAAGTATTAAAAAGTCAACCTATTACCACTTTTAACATACGAATGTTAACAGAGGACGAAGAAATTTATTATACAGAATGCGATAGGCAGACTTCTGTGGAACCTGTTATGAATAAACACTTTACTTATAAACGGACAAACAAGATCTTTTAATCAATTATGAAAAAAGCTGCATAAGATTTAGCTGCACAAGAAACTAAAGAATATAAAAAATCAAAACAAGACGAGATTAAAGACGATAAAGATGATGATGAATAAACTTTTTTAGTTTAAAAATACCTATATTTTTTTTGAACAATCTTTAGAAAAAGCGGTAAAGTTGTTTTATCCAGACAACGAACTTTATCCTATGTTACAAGAATTTCATCATTTGGAAAACAGTTTCGAAGATTGGAAAATTATTGTCAACGATTATCTAACTAAATAGAATTTACAACTGTTATTACCAGAAGAAGAATATATTGAATTGTATTACATTTTTATTATCAAAGACTATCAAAGTCATTAAAATTTTTTTGAAAAATCTACGCGTCATTATGTTCAATTTAATGAACAAGGACCCAAATGGAAATTAGACATGTGCGATTTTTGTAAAATTATTAACAATGATTTTTTAAAATGTACAGAAAAAAAAGTAGATGACAGATACAAAAAATTAAAAGATTGAGCGGATCATTTTATAAAAATATACAAGAGATATTATCGAAGCACTATAGAAAACAAATGTGCGTCTTGGAAAAGTAAAATCAAATTAACTTTAAATATTATTTTTCATTTCCCTATATAATCAAAGATCATTTATACGAATACGACTTATTAAAGCGTAACAGTTTGATTTTGTTGGAAGATTATCCTTCTTGTGTACAAAGATTGGTGTTTTCGTACAACGATAAAATATTTCATAACGGATTTTATACTCTTTATACGCCGTCACCCATTTATAATTATTTTAAAGTTGAAAAAGTAAAAACTGTTAACGATAAAGTCTACATATAAAAATCGTTTAATCAATGTAATTTTTATGAAAAATCAATTATTGAAATGATTCCTCATGCTAATTGGTTTTATTTTTTTAAAAGAAATTTTACCATTTCGAAAATTTTAAATAAACGAGACAATCAACTCTACGATGTTATTAAACAAGAAATTGTCAACGATAAACCTATTCACAAAGCCGAACGTTTTAATATGTTTTATATAAACGCGATAGAATGTTTTTAAAAAAAAACATATTTTTTTTTATTTTTTTATATTAACTGTATAATACGTTTTATTTACAAGTTATACATTACAAAACATTGACTTTTTGTTTTATTTACTTCTTCACATCGATTATTTTCACGTATTAGAGCAACCAAATCTTTATACTGCTCTCTTTTTTCATTTCTACCTTTAACATGGTATATAAAATCAATTAAATAATTATGCAACATTTTGGCCTCGTATTTGCAACAATGATCTAAATGTTCTTTATTAAAAACTCACCAACAAAATGGACATTGTACAATAATTCGTCGTAAAAATAGCTCATGATTTTAATTTTTGGAAACCCAAATTCATTAAGGTCAAAAAAAATTAACATTTTCAAAACATTTTAAAATTAATGCTTCCATAATGCCACTTTTAAATAAAACCAAGTTCATTGGATATTTTATAAAATGCGTTCCCAAATAATCATATACATCTGAACAAAAAATACTTTCAGAGTTGGACAATAAACTTGGATCATATGGCAATCCGTGCACATATTTATGGCAATGATTGAACGCTTTTTGATGTTTTTCTGCCAAGTTTTGATAAGTAATACACGGCCACACCTGCACATGTAAACAAAAATCTTCGTTTAATGCTCTCAAACATATCTCCCTAACACAATTTTTCCCCCAAGGATGATCATTAACAAATTTGTTATGGATATACTCAGTATCTAACAACCAAATCTAAAAAAAACAACAAGATTTTTTTAAATTTTTTTTTTATAAAATAATGAATCCACAGCATCATTAAAAAAATGACAGCATCATTAAAAAAATTCATAAAAACTGCGCTGTTTGCGCATTAGATGAAATAGCCAAAAGGTATTAGACTCAAGAAAACAAATCTGGAAACTCTTTACCTTTATCTCTAGTTATAGACAAGGAACATAATGAAGACGAAGGTTCAAACACCTTTCTTGAAAATATTTTAAATTCAAAGAGAATCACATTAAATTCTTACTCCATTGAAAAATGTTTTAAAAACAGAAATTTTAAAATTTACTTGACCAAACACAATTGTGTCAATTTCACATGAACAAATTTGACAATCTTGATTGAAGATCATCTTGACGAAAACGTTATAGCCGAATTTTACAAATCTAAATTGAAGGTTTTCTTACTAGAAAGAGACGTTAAACCTGTTGTACAATTTGAGGTGATCAAACAGACGGTTTCATTGATCCTTTTACAGCAAAAATATTACCTACCGCTTCAACTATCATAGAAAAACTAGATGGTGTATTAAAAAAGAAATCTGTTAAAAGAAACATTGAAGAAATCATAAAAGGCACGTCTGATAAAAAAAAAATTATTTGTTAATATTTAACACGTTATTGTAACATTATTCATTTCAAGTTTTAGAAGTTTAGAAAAAGAAGAATAATGTGTACTAACGATTCTTTGTCTCGTTATTTTAATAGTGAACCTTTTTTGAAGATTATTTTATAGGTATTTTTGAAGGTTATTTTATAGGTGTTTACGCTTTTGACGAATTAAGTCAAACTCGAACACACGTTGACATTATACAACGCATGGTAAAAAACGGTTTTTTTTTTAATATACAATAACGAAACTAGCAAAGAAAATGGAGAACATTAAAGACTTTTACTTAAATTAGACGCTAACCATTTTTTTGGCTTTGACAGTTTAAGTACTGAAAGCTGTTTACGACAAATTCCACCTTTTTTTAGAAGCAATAGACATTTGTTCGAAGCTGTAAAAGAAGTACAAACTAACATACTAATAAACACTTTAAACATTAATTACAATGAGATTGAAATATATTCTTACATGCGACAAACTCATCACTTTCCTTACGAGTGGACATCCGATAATCATGAATTTTATTGGTTAACAAAATTTATTTTACAACAAACAATTTTGTTTTCTTATAACAAAACTTGCTTTCAATGGGAAAACAGTAGTTTGTGCGGACCTTTTGCCGCATATTTTATATCGTTGTTACCAAACTATCTTATTAATGGACAAATCTATTTACCTTTATTGTGCAGGTTATTGAACTATCACTTCTATGAAGTTTCAACTCTTCATGCTTCTGAACTAGCTCAGATAAATTAGCTCCCATTTTTTCACTTTATTCAAACTAAATTATATAAACACTTGGATGTTACTGCTAAACAACTCTTTGAAAAAGACATGAAGCTGCATCTCTATTTAAGAAAAAACGAGAGTCTGGTACGTAATACTGTGACAATGAAAACAATAAAAATTCCTATAGAAAATGATATTTTTAAAAATGAGGTCATGACCAATAACAAAATTAGAAATTTTTTAAACGATGCTAGATTATTGAGAACAAACAATGAATGTCAATGGGATAATGATCTATTTAAGATATTAATGCTATTAATTATGAACGAAGAAAACCTTGCTTTAAAACAACACCAAAATATGAACGAAGTGTATTTTTTCGATTACAGAAAATTAAAAGATATAAACAATTTTATTGATGTTCCTCTCGATGATGTCATGACAAAAAAAGCAATAAAAACTCCCTTAATCCAAAATTTAATATAAAAAAAAAGCGACCAACAACACTCATGCAAAGAGCAGCTTTGTGCAACATTAAAGAAAAAATTGTAGAGGAATTATGTGAATCGTGCAATGGACATGGAAAAATTCACGTTGCTAATTTAAAAATTCCAAAATTATTAAACGTTTTAAAATTATGCACAGCTAACTTAATCAACGATGAAGTATGGTTGGCTTACATACCGAAGCAAATGATCTTTAAAATCAAAACAATTAAATTAACATGCGGCATTTGTCAAGGGAAGAAAAAACTGTTATTAAAAAAGTCAAAGAATCACAAGACACAAGAAAAACAAATTAAATTTACTTTGTATTTTAATATTGTTTAAATAAATGTATATACAAAAAAATTGTTTAATACCCTTCAAAACTTCTATCCGCAGGTTTAAACGGGTTAACGGGTGGTTGAATTGCAACTGTTTTTGTTACGTTGGACGTTGATTTTTTTCCTTTCCATGGTGTTTTTAAACTGTACAGTAACGAACCCGCTTTTAAAATATTAATTACATCTTGAGGTGTAACGTCTGATAAACCACGAGCGCGTTGTTTTCGTCTAACTTTACGAGTACGAATTCTTTTTATTCGCATTCTTCTAACAACCATATTGATAATGAATCCTTTACAACTAATACAAATTCATCATAACTCATACTAAATTGTTTTTGATTTTTAAGTATTTCATCTTCATATATAATATCGTATATAAAATCAATGTTAGCTATATTGTTTAAACGAGTTACTTTCATTTGATTGCTACCGTCCAAGCGAAAAAATAAGTTGAAATTTTCCTTTACATCTTTCAAACTACCGTTTGTTCGAAAAGTTTCCAATTTTTTAGCATTGTAAAATTGTAAAAGACAAATTTTAAAAGCCTTTGCATCCATTTTTTTTTAAAATTAAGAAATAAACTTTTTATTTTTTCATATATACTTTTTCAAAAAAAAAATAAAAAAAACGACAGTATTAAATATATTATTTTATTGTAGGTAATTCATAACCAATATATATATTCCCTTTATTTTGATGACTAATAGTATATAAACCAGAGCGTACTTTATAATCAACAACAAATCCTCCTAAAAAAGTTGAATGTCTGTATGTCCTTCTTTTTTATTTCCACTTATTATCTGACATAGATATTCATTATACATCGGCTCTTATGTTATTTAGAGAATATATTCCCATATCTTTAAGTATTAGTTTATAAAACTCTAAATCTTCTTTGATAATAATAACGTATGCATTAGTATAACAATTACTACAATGTTCTTTTCTGTGATATTGTTCAGCATATTCACAATAACTTTGTTTAAGCAAACGTCCTTCGCTTGATGACATATTTTTTAAACTAATTTGTTTCTAACGTTTAAATACCGATTAAATAACTTATCCACCTTTATATCTTCTAAAAACGTTTCCACCGCGATGTTTTTTACCTTATAAAATTATGTTTTTTAAGGTATATTACCAAGTCTTCTATTAGTCCAAAAATCTATATTATCTTTAAAATAAATAAAAGTGCCGGGTTTGACGATAATAATGTTAATGTTCTTAAAGCTGTTTTCGATGCTATTAAATTACCTCTTTTGTTTATCTTCAATCTTTTAAGTACAACTGGTATTTTTCTTTGTCAATTAAAAATAGCAAGAGTAGTCCCCGTATACAAAAATGGTGACGATTCTATACCATCTAACTACAGACTTTTATCTATTCTTTCTTGTTTTTCAAAATTGCTTGAGCGTTTGAAAAACAAGAAAGAATAGATATAACGCATCATGCAGTAACTGATTTAGCCAGTCAAATACAGGATGAGTTTGCTAAAAAAAGTTATACACTCGGCTTGTTCATTGATTTGTCAAAAGCTTTTGACACTGTTGATCATAAAATTCTCTTGTACAAACTAGAAACATATGGAGTAACAAACAACTACTTAAAATGGCTACAAAACTACCTTGAAAATAGAAAACAAGGAGTATCTTATGATTCAACATGTACAAAGTTAGAAACATCAAGCTGTAGAGTTCCTCAAGGCTCTATTCTTGGACCCTCACTGTTTCTGATTTACGTAAATGATATCTATCTATCTTCAAGTATGCCTAATTTTATTCTTTTTGCTGATGACACTAACCTTTTTTATACCCATTCCAATTTAAAATCAATTTTCTTTACAGTTAATCGTGAGCTGGAAAACCTTAATGACTGGTTTAAATCAAACAAACTTTCTTTGAGTATCAGTAAAACTAAGTACATTTTATTCCATAACCAATCTAAATCCAATGACTTGCCCCTACAACTTCCTCAGCGAATAATAAATAACAATATAGTAAACAGAGTTTCGTCACCTAAAATTTTAGGAATAATATTTGATGAACATTTTAATTGGAAAAATCATATTACACTAATTGAGAACAAAAGTTCTAAAACTCTAGGCATTATGTATAAAACAAAACACCTACTGAGTAAAAAATGTTTAATAGACTTATATTATTGTTTTATCCATAGCTATATTAGCTATTGTAATATTGCTTGGGCAAGTACTTACCCTTCAGCATTGAAAAAAAAAAAAAAAATTAAACAAAAACAAGCTAGTAGAGTTATATTTCATGTGCATGTGCACTTGTTATTCATGTTTAAATATCAAAATGACATGCTTCCAAAATCCTTTAATAACCGATTTGTAAAAATTAATCAGAAATACCTAACAAGAGGATCTACCTAAAATTTTAAATTACTTAAGTCAACTCTTAAAACATCTGACTACTCAATTTTATACAGAGGCTCTCGCCTGTGGAACATAGTTCTTAATGAAAATATGAAAAGTTTAACTTCAATAAATTATAGTTATTCAATAAATATATAGTTATAAATTATACTTCAATAAATTATAAAATATAGTTAAACAGTATTTACTTGAATTAACAGACGCAAACATACTTTTTCATTTTTAAGTAAAAAAAAAAAAAAAAATCCGTTAATATTTCTGAATATATCTGATTATTTATCTTTTGCAATTTATGGTATTCTTGTTGTAATAATGTGTTAACTTGTTTTTTTATATAACGAGTATTTGTAAAATTATATGAGAAATTTGTTAAAAGTACTTTAAGCTTACTATAGGGGCTTGATGACAAGACTTCTGTCTTCTACTTGCTCCTGTCGTTATTAATTTTTTTATTTATTTAATATTTATTACCTCCTCTTAAATTATTACCTCTACCCATCATGCATACGGTTACGTACATACATACGTACATACGGTTTTGATTTTTTGTTTATAAAAATATATCTTTTTGCATGTTTATTACGTGTCCCCTTCTCATTTTTTTTTTGACTTGTATAAAAAACTTAGAAAAAAACTTATATATTTTATTTAAAAAAAATTTTGTGTCACCCGACACTGTCCTTACTTAACCTGCCTTACCTAACTTATTTTATTTTTCTTAGTAGGCCTACTTGATATTTTTACTCTGTTGTTTTTTTTACAACCGGTTGTTTCGGATCTGTTTCTTACTTATTTATTTAACCTTTCTTACTTAGTCTATTATTATTACCTTACTTATGCCTGCTCACCCATTCGTACATACACGCTCGTTCGTATGAGTCTCAGTGGGGTAGATTCATCAAGTATCAATGATACTCAATGTGGTTATCATATAACTAACTGAGCTAACTAGACAAAATCATCGAGTATCAATGACGTCACCGAAACTCAATGTGGTTAACATATAACTAACTAAGCTAACTAGACAATCATCAAGCGATTGCTCAATGTGTTTATACATATAATGTTAAAGCCGTAAATTTATAGAAAGATTCGAACCCTAGACGAGTTCATGGGGGTTTACAACTTAGTGCAGAAATAATACGATGCACTAGGCTACGTCGACGTGTTGTTTAAGCGTGTTTTGAATTCATTTAAATTGTCATTTTAACACTTTACGCAGAGATTTTTTTTCTACAGAGAGTTTTTTAAAAGTTGTTTACGCACATTTTAAATTAAAAAATTCCCTACATAATCTTTCGTAAAAAGCAAGATTAAAAGTTTCTAAATATAACTTGTTTGTCATAAAAATCTTTTATTTTACTTAATCTGTAAGGAATAAATATTTTTGCATAAAAGCTGCATTTTTTTATAACAAAAATCAAATGGCAATAACAAAACTTGTAAAAAGAAACATGGCAAAAATTGAAACTATTGTGATCGTTGATGATCAAGAGTTGAAGTTTACCCGTATTGATTTAACTGTTGATGAATTTATGGAAACAATCAATAAAAAGACACAAGAAGAAAAATAATAAAAGAAACAGTAGAAACAGGACCGCCAGAAAAAAACCCGCATAAAAAAAAGGTAATTTATTTATAAAAAAATTATTTTTTAACTTTAAAAAAATAATTTTATGTATTTTTTAAGAAAAAGAATAAATACAAACTAAAACGTAACAGAGAAAGATTTAAATTAATAATTATTTATATAAAAAAATTCAATATGATTACGAATACTTAAAAAAACAAAAAGAATTGTAAATAAATGTTTTTTTGTCTTTGTAAATAAATTTTATTTATTTCTTTTCATTTTTTTTAACGCTGCATTTCTTTCGTATTTTCGATTAACCTAAGCTTCGTTTGATATTTTCCATCGTCTTACTTTTTCACCAACGCGTCCCAATTTACGATTAGTTTGTTATCTTTATATGTTTTTTTAGTTTTTCGTAAACATATTAATATATTTTTTCAATTCCTTGGCAACCTTCTATTTTCTGTTTGCGTATGTTGCGAGTTTCTTGTAGTACGTACAAAATCAATTTGATTATTTAAATAATTTTCTACAGTTGCTTTTGATCTAGGTGTATATCTTGTACAGTTGCTTTTGATCTAGGTGTATATCATTTTTTTAAATATTTTTTTCACTCATAAATATTTTTTTCATTTTTAATATTTTTTTCATCAAATTTAATACACAATCTTAGAGAATTAATTATTAGAGTCAAAAACCGTGTTGAAGAACCCATTGAATATTAATATTTTATATTTTTTGTTGTAATATTATTGTTAAACTAATTGTAGTTTTTTTAGATTAATAAAAAAAAATGGAAGCTATATACGCGCATGTTAATAAAACAATCTACAGGTATGGGAAACCAATAGAAGATCAAAAAAATGATCAAGTCAAGCCATACGAGACTTTGTTTGTAGACCCGAAATCAATTAACAATTTAAAGAATATTGATATCATAGATGAAAAAGAGGATTATGAAATGGAAAATGACATAGATGATATGGATAATGACAGTAATGATGAAACCGACGATGATGATAATGATGATGATAATAATGACAATGATGATGATGATGATGATAATGATGACGATGATGATGAACAACCTATGGAAATAGACAATTTAGATATTTTGAATACTAAATTTTATTTAAATAATTTATAACAATTTGTATTTTTTTTTTCTTTTTAATAATAAATGTTTTTTTATTTAAATACATTTTCAAAAGTAAGCATCAAACTTTCACTTTTGTCAAGTGGAGATATTTTTATTATTGTTTGTTTACTTTTTGAAAAGGTCACTAATTTAATTTTTTCTTAAATGAAAAATTAGAAACAGTTGTCTTTTTGAATCAAGATTTTTCTTTTTTTCTTTCCTTAAGTGAAATCTTCAGAATTTTAAAAGCTCTTTTTAACTTTTTAATTTTTTTTTTTTAAAATGTTTAATGAAAAGATTTTGGAATAAAAATGGAAACATTTTGAGACCGAAATGCAGGTATATACACACATAACCGTGGCTAGGCTATTACCTATATGTATATATATATATATATATATATATATATATATATATATATATATATATATATATATATATATATATATATATATATATATATATATATATATATATATATACAGTACTGGAAAAATTATTATGGATTTTTTAAAATAACACAATTTATGCAACAATTTTAGTTAATTTTATTATTTAAAGTATTATATTTCACATAAATTCTTTCTATTTTCACTATACATTCATTGTGTACCATATTTTTCATAAATGTCAACATTTTTTATCATTTTATAGATGGCAACACGATTTTTATGTGTTGTGTCATAATTATGCATATTATGCACATTTATGTTAGTTCGCTGCGTTCCGTCACGAGGGCTTGTCGTCGCTGAGAATTAAAGTTTTTATAACATTTTATTGAAGTTTTAAGTTTTTTTAATATTATCTAAACCAAAAAAGTTACTTAATTTTTTTTTATTTCATTTAGTTTTGTATATAAAGTCATGGGTAAAAATAGTGATTTAAGTCCTCGTAAAATTGGACAAATTAAAGTTTTACTAGAAGATTCTGAACTTAAACAAAAAGAAATCGCTAGGAAATTAAATATATCGACACAAATTGTTAGTCTGATTAAGAAAAAAATTGAGGGATTGATGTGGGCTCTCAACGACAAGGAAACTGTGGGAGGAAAAAAATAACCACACCAAGAACCGATAGAAAAATCCAAAATATGGCACTTAAGGATAGAAGAGCAACATGTTCGAAGATTTCCAGTATGTTAGGGGAAGAAGGAATCTCTGTGAGCAGAAAAACGGTAAACAATCGATTGTTAGAGTTCGGATTGAAAGCATATCGTCCAAGAAAAAAGCCACGCCTTACAGAAAATATGAAAAAAGCAAGATACGATTGGGCAAAGCAGCATGAATCTTGGACTTATGATGATTGGCAAAAGGTAAAAATGGTTTTTTTAATCTTAAATACATTTAGGAATGATAATCAGTTAAATTACTTTTGTCTTTATTAATTATTTTAGTTGTGATGGGGTCTTGTAACATTATAATAATACGTATTTAATAAACAATAATTTTCAAATTTTAACTTAGAGGTAAGGCACTCTCTCTCTACTTTCTCTAGCAGTTAATTTTGTTTCAGGTTGTGTTTTCTGATGAGTCGACTATCGCAATTTTGGATGATAGGGTCCAAACCGTACGTCGACGACCCGGGGAAGAATTTTTGCCAGAATGTTTGAAGAAGACTGTGAAATTTCCTCAAAAAATAATGGTATGGGGGGCATTTTCGGTCCATGGAACCAGTCGATTGTACATCGTGGATGGCACAATGAACCAGGACAAGTACATTAAGGTGCTAGAATCTCGACTAGTGCCACAAATTAGGGAATGGTATGGGTCAGACTTCTGGATTTTCCAGCAAGACTCTGCACCTTGCCACAAATCCAAAAAAGTTATGACTTGGTTCCAACAAAATGCTGTCCAGGTTCTTCCTTGGCCAGGAAACTCGCCCGACATGAATCCCATAGAGAATCTATGGGATATACTAAAAAATGAAATCCACCAAATACCCATAACAACAAAAAGCCAACTGATAGAAAGGTTAATACACGTGTGGTTTCACTCTACAAAAATTAAATTTTTGTGTAAAAGTTTGATTGAGAGCATGCCACATCGTGTAAAAGCTTTAATTCTTGCGAAAGGTGGCCAAACAAAGTATTAAAATGTATAAAAACGTGTAATACGTGTAAATAAATCATTTTTGGTTATGAACTAATGAACAAATTGTGTTTTAGTAATGCCTTAAGTCCGAAATAACGATGTATTTTAAAAATCCATAATAATTTTTCCAGTACTGTATATGTATATATATATATATATATATATATATATATATATATAACAAAAAGTAAACAAATAAAAATAGACGAAAGTAAACGTTAATGGTTCCTTTTGAATATGTATTTATCTCTGTATTTCTAATATATAGATTTTTTTGTAAATACTTATTTTATAAATTGTTTTTTTGCTACTAAACAACACATATTAGTCATGAAATCATTTTTTAATATTTATATGGAATGCATAGATTATTTAAACAATATGATTATAAATCCTTATTTTAAACCTAATAAAAAAAATGATATGACATATTCTATGATTTAAGCTTTTATTAAACTTTTTTTTTGATATTTGTCTTTGAGTTCTTTAACTTCCTACCCAGTAAGCACAAAGACGTTTAAAAGACGTTTCAAAGATGTCTTTAAGGAGGTCTAAAAGGCGCACTTGTAGACGTCTAGATCATAAGGCTAAAAGACGTCTAAATGAAGACGTCTTTATAAAAACGCGTTTTAGACGTATTTTAAACGTTTTTTTCAAGATGAATTTAAGTACATGACGTAACATTTTCGCGTAGTATGTGGTATATATTCATTGTATTTATAAAATCATATATTGTTATAATTTCGTATATATACAAAATATACATAGGAACCAGCAATCTAAATAATATTGCTGTAATCACCACAAACGGTTGATGCATCAAGGATAAAAACAATATATAACAATAACAAGTATATATCAACACAGGTATTTAAAACATTTATAACTTACCTTTAGTTATAATAAAATTTGACATACGTTTTGCTAGCTAATTTTTGACCGCATACTTGAATTATTATATGGCTTGTGGGTGTATAAAAACTAAAAATACTGATATTTAACTTATATATTATTCTTGCCATTTTCACTTATTATCATGATCAGTCAACTATCTATTAAAAAAGCAAAATAATTATTAATAAAAAAAAGATATATTAATATTATAGCAATTATTTTAGTGATTCCTGTCACAACAATTTTAGCAATTGTGTAAAAAAGTAATTTAATTTAAAGTAATTTACACTTAAAACTTAAACAAATTATTGAAAATAATAAAAACTATGTTTTTACTTTGAATATACGACATCTACTTAACGCGTAATGACAAAGCCGTCAAAAATAAGTCATAATGACAGGTCACAAACAGGTCTCAGAAAAGACGTCTTTTAGCCTTGATCTAGACGTCTTTTAATGCGTCTTTTAGACTATTTATTATGCGTCTTTTAAACGTCTTTTTAAACTTTAAAAAGACGCATTTTAAACGTCATTTTAAAATCGCATTTATTAAAGACGTCTAGAAGATGTCTTAAAAAAAGATATCTTCTAGACGTTTTTTTAACGCTTAAATAAACGCCTTTCAAACGTCATTTTAAAAACGCCTTTATAAAAGACGTCTAGAAGATGTCTTAAAAATTGACGTCTTCTAGACGTCTTTTTATCTTTTAAAAAGACGCCTTTTAAACGTCATTTTAAAAACGCATTCATAAAAGACGTCTAAAAGATATCTTCAAAACGTCTATAAAAGTGCGTCTTTACCTAGACTAGTTTTAGACGTCTATAAGTGTCTAAAATGCGTCTTGTGCTTACTGGGTAAGAAGCAGTTAGTTAAGGCACAATAAATATCTTTTTGAAAATCTTTTTGAAATTATAATCCTTCAACTAATCCTTCACAATAATAACACAGTTGTTCCACTACAAATTTTAAAATGTTTGCATAGTTGATTTTTATATACAATTTGTCTACACACGCACGTAAAATAATAATAAAATGTTTTTAACACAAGAAGACGATGTTAAATGACTTCACTATAGTTATGATAACACGTGTCGGAATAAAATACGCGAACCGGAAGGCATTCAAATAAAATATCAAGAACATTTATTAACTCTATTTGATACGTCTTTACAATTTTCGTATCTTTAATATAAAAACCGTAAACTTTTTTACAACTATCCAATTCGCTTTCTTCGGCTAAGAGAACTTTATCCATTGGAATACCTAGATTTAAATGCGTTTCCTGTAAATGTGTTTTTAAATCTAAAATGAGCTGATATAAATATAATAAACAATCGTCCGTCGCATTAAAAGTCATTTTGATTATAGTCACAAGAAATAGATAGTTCGGAAACGAACAAAGATTTTTTGTTTTAAATCTTTCATTAAAAAAAATATCGGTTCTAGCTCTCCTATCCTTCACAACTCGCAAAACTTTCTTTATTATTCTTGAGTTTTAACTGTATTTTTGTTTTGATTTATAATGCCTGGAGAAAATTGTGCTATATATGGGTGTTCTGCTTTAAGACGTAATAAAAGAATCAGTTTTTTTAAAGTCCCTTTATCTAATACTGAGTTCAACAAAAAATGGGGTGATGATTTGATACATGTTATTACTAAACATAGGGTTGTTGATGCTTCATTACAAGATCGTATTCGTACCAGAAAGTTATTCATATGCGAACAGCATTTCATTGTTGATCAATATTATATTTGTAAGCAATCGTTTATTTTTGAAATCAAGAACTTATATAAATATATGAAAACTATACTATGATATAGCATAATTATATATATATATATATATATATATATATATATATATATATATATATATATATATATATATATATATATATATGCATATATTTATGCACACACAGACATATATATATATATATATATATATATATATATATATATATATAATTTTTACATAGTAGTGGGTATATTTATTTACATTATACATAGTAGTTGTTATATTATATATATATATATATATATATATATATATAATTTTTGCATAGTAGTGGGTATATTTATTTACATTATACGTAGTAGTTGTTATATTATATATATATATATATATATATATATATATATATATATATATATATATATATATATATATATATATATTATATATATATATATTATATATATATATATTGTTATATATATATATATATATGTATTTTTATATATTTAAATATATATGAATATATATACATATATATATATATATATATATATATATATATATATATATATATATATATATATATATATATATATATATATATAATTACAATAATTTATTTATAAATATAAATAAATTATTACATAGTAGTTGATATATTAATTTTATATTATTACTTTTCAGATGACAGAAAAAAATCACTGAAAGAAGGAGAATTGCCACAATTAAATTTAACTTGTAAAAGTTCTCCTGCTGTTTTATTCTCAAACCGATCTACTTCTTCAATTCAAAAGCGAAATGAACATGTTGTATCTTTAGATGATGTAGTGTCTTTGCCCTCATACAAAAACTTTGATGACTTTGTGAATCGCATAGTTAAGCTTTCAATCAAAAGTACATGGGAGATTCATATTGAAATTAATCTTGTTGTTATTACTTTTTTATCTTTACATCATGTCTTGCCAAGATATAAATTTTTTGTGGACGATTCTCTTCATTTTACTCTACGTGTGTTTGGATGGATTTTATCAGAAGACCACAATCTTTATAAGCAATTCTCTCGATCGTTTTTGAATGTTACTTTATCGACCTTTACTTTTTTACTTGAGCATCATATACTGTGTAAGGGAATTGAAGTTCCAAATATAAGTAAAGAACTCCAATTCCAAAAGCACGTCATCCCAAAGAAATTCAATTACCATGACTACCAGCAATTAGCATTTAAACCACACTTAAATCAAGATCAGTATTTTCGTTATAATAATTGTCGACTCCTTTTAAATAAGGATGACATAAATACATGTGCAGATTGTCGTATTTGTGTCCAAAAAGTATCTTCAGAAGAAAAAAATAAGTTATCTACTTTAAAGAAACCAGCCAAACTAAATGCTCCTATTAAATTACATCTCCAAATAGGATAAAATTAACTTTGCAAAATAATCGTTTAAAATGTAAACAACTTGTGCAAGAACTTTTAAATATGCGATCTGCTATAGAAGAGCACAGTGAAACTGTACATTCTCAAATCGATGAAGATTTTAAAATATTATTTTCAGCATGTGACAAAGGTAATGTTCCAAATTTTATGAAGCTCTTTTGGTCAATTTATCTTTTCATACCTCTTGTTCCAACAGTGTAAAATATCATCCAATGATTGTCAAATTTTGTTTAAATTGAGCAGCTAAATCTTCATCTCCTTATAGTGATCTTCGTTATGATAAAAAAACTGGTAACGGTATTTTAGTTCTTCCTAGTTTACGAACACTTAGAGATTATAAACATTATATTCATTCAACTAGAGGTTTTAATCCTGCTGTTATAAATGATCTCAAGTTAAAGACTGAAAATTTTACTAAACCAGAAAGATTTGTAGGCATTATTTTCGATGAAATGAAAATCCAAGAAGATCTTGTGTGGGACAAATACTTAGGTGAACTTATTGGTTTCGTAGATTTAGGAGATAATAATATCAATTATGGAACACTTAAAAATGTAGAAACTATTGCCACATACATTTTAGTTTTTCTTGTAAAAAGTATTGTCAATCCTCTTTCATTTAGTTTTGCAACATTTGCTACAACAGGTAAACTTGCTCATCAAATAATGCCAATTTTTTGGAAGGCAGTTTGTTATCTGGAACTAATAAACTTGCATGTTATTTCCACGACATCAGATAGAGCTTCATCGAATCGTCGCTTTTTCAAAATGCATAAATTTCCTCAAGGTTGTTCTGATAAAGATGTTATTTATCGCACCAAAAATATTTTTTCTAAAAAACACCACTTTATTTATTTTTTTGCTGATGTTCCACATCTTATGAAAACAGCAAGAATCTGTTCATCACATTCTGGAACAGGGCATTCAACTAGATTGATGTGGAACAATGGTTTTTTTCTTCTTTGGTCACACATTCAGCAAATTTTTGAAGAACTAGAAAGTGTTTTGAAATTTGTACCAAAGCTTACAAATGATCATATACATTTAACACCATATTCTGCTATGAAAGTTAGTCTTGCAGAACAGATATTAAGTGAGACTGTCGGCAGCGTTTTGGCCAATTTTGGGCCACCAGAGGCAGCAGGTACATATACTTTTTGTATAATGATGGATAAATTTTTTGATTGTCTGAATGTTCGAAATACATTTGATCACAGATTAAAAAAAAAGCCATTTTTAAAACCATATGAATCCCTTACTGATGAAAGATATCATTGGTTGGATAAATTTCTTGAATATTTACGTTTATGGAAATTCTCAATAGAAACTAGGGCAGGACACTAAATGATAATTCAAAATCAAAAATTTTTTTATCTTAGCAAACATATGAAGGACTTGAAATAACTGTATATTCATTTAAAGAAGTAGTAAAGTTTTTATTAGAAAATGGATTAAAATATGTACTATCGGAAAAGTTCTGTCAGGATGACCTGGAAAATTATTTTGGTAGACAAAGAGCAATTGGTAGGCGACGAGACAATCCATCAGTACGTGATGTAGGATATAATGATAACATCATTAAAGCTCAGTTTTCAATTCGACTAATTGCTGGTAATGTTCATTCAATAGCACATGTAGTGACATTAGTAGTTCCCCATTGCTAAAACGTAAGCGATTAATTAAGACAAATAAATGGTGTTTTTTAAATAATTTTAAAAATGTTATTGTTATATGTTTTTATTTTTATATGTTTTATTTGTTAAATTAGCCAAATGGCATTATGGGAAACCTGTTTAAACCAAACTATTTTAAAGTTTATTGCTAAATTCTCGTAATTCAAACTTCTATAATTTGAAAGACAATTTAAATCAAAAAAAATTATTTGGTCCCTTCTGAATTTAATATTAAGGATTGAACTCATATAATTTGAAAATTCAATTAATTGGAGCAAATTTTAAGACCTCTTGAGGATTTCAATTACATGAGTTAAACTTGCGTAATAGATATCCTGAATAAAAATGAGTAATTGCTTTTACTTAGTAATTGGTCAGCTTTACGTGAATCAAAATTTCAGAAGTTTTGCTCAAATTTTTATTCACATAAAGTTAAGCAATCGCTAATTGGTCAGCTTTACGTGAATACTTGAGCAAAATTCCTTAAGTTTTTATTCACATAAAGCTGACCAATTACTGAGTAAAAGCAATTGCTCATTTTTATTCACCCGGCCTAATGGGTCTTAAAATTTAAATCAAATTAAATGAGTTTTTAAATTAAAGGAGTTCAATCCTTAATATTTAATTTAAAAGGGACCAAATAATTTGTTTGATTTAAATGATCTTTCTAATTATAGGAGTTTGAATTGCAAAAGTTCATTATTAATAAAAAAACAAGAATTTTTAAAGTGCTCCAAGAAAACTTAATGGTTTTCATAGAGCACTGGGGAAGAGTATAAACCAAGAAGCTCATATCGCCTTCCAGATCAATGTTGCTTTTAATATTATATATAATTAATATAGTTAATATATTTTAATCTATAATTATTACAATATATTTTTTGTTTTTCTTTACTGTCAGCTTACAAGTTTGATAATTAACCTCTGTTTTATTATGATTGTTCTGCTGCTTTTTAAAAATTATTAGTTGTTTAAGTTACTAGCTATCAAGCCTTCAAACAATTTTATTTTGTTTTGGGTTGTACTAGTCAAATATGGAAACAAAATATTTGCAATAAAATGCTTTGGAAATAAATTTTTTATTTTTTGATTAACTATTAAATGATTAAACATCGTTAACAAAAGCAACACAAAATTTTAGTTTTTAGAGATAATAAATTGTGAATATGAATTTCTTAAACTTGGAAAATACCTAGTACGCTTTAGCGGCGGATCCAGGTCAATGTCTTAAGGAAAAGGGAGGGGGGTAGATAAACCACTGTTTCATTTGATCATTTAGAATGTTTTTTAGTTTTTGATGTCGTTTTAACTTGCTGCTGTTTTTTTTTGTTGTTTTAATTTGTACTAACTTAAATAGTTTTCCAGATATTATGTATTTTTCAAATTGATATTCAAAGAAATTATGACCTAAATATGTGAATTGTTACATTTTATCTTACTTTGATTAGGATTTTTTTGTTAACTTGTTACATTGTTGCATTTTGTTAACTTGTAACATTAACTTGTGCCAGATAAACCGGAGGGGGGAAGAGGTAGACAGCTTTTCGTTACAGCTTTAATAAGTGCTCTTAATAAATGAGAGAAGCGGTTAAAAATATTGTTTAAGAAAGGGTAGGATCTTAATACAGTTTATATTAACTTAATCACCATTTTTAATGCATATTAAAAACTTTCTTTTTTGAGATAAAGAACGAACAATTTAAGCATAAATATATTATGTATATTAATGAACAATTTTCAGTATATATTTATTGAAAAACAAAATATATATTCAATGAATCTAAACAGTGCCGGCCGCCCTCGCGAATATTTTTAATGCCGCCCCTAATATCTTTTTTTTTCCTGATATTGATTTTCTGATTAAAATCTTATACATATTTAGATACAAAAGTATTTTATTATTTTCCATAAAACAAAACAAAAAACATCGTGAATGAGTATAAATCAACACACGATAACTGACTCCAAGATCACTAAAAAAACTAGTCTAATTTTTACAATTTTTTATTTTCTTCCCTTTTTAATTTTGTCACGTAATCTTGCAATTGATATCTAACTTCCGGAGCTAAACAGCTATAATTAAATAACAGCTTGAGTTCTGAAACTTTCAGCATTTGTGAGTTGACAATGCGTTTTATGATTGAATTTAGGGCCGAAGACATCAAAGGCTGGCGCAGTTGCCCTACTTTTTTGTAGCGGTATCTTAGCATCGATTCTTCATTATCTTCTGGATTAACTAGATTTCTGAAACTTTTAGCATTAGTACAGTCCCCATTTACGTTTTCAGGGTCGATAATCCCTCGGTCCTAAGTGGCCGGCACACCGAGGGCCTTCCCCACTTTTTAATATTTTATTTTTCCGATAAAGGTATAGGTTTATCAGAGATTCTTTGAAATTGCTTCGAGCGGGTGACCACCAGGTGGCCGGGACACGTGCTCCGCTTTAAAAGATTATTTTCAAAAATGCTTTTTATATACTTGTTTATTTACATTTTACTTATAAGGTCTCCAAATAATCTAAGTAAATCTCCAAGAAAACTTAAGGGTTTTATATATGATGAAGTCTGACCAGGGCAGCCCTGGTCAGACCTACCCATATATAAAACCCTTAAGTTTTCTTAAAAATATTGCATGTTTTACATACAATATTTTTAAGAAAACTTAAGGGTTTTAGCCTCAAAATATTGTATGTTTTACAAACAATATTTTTAGTATTTAATTGTAAAAATTTAAAATTTATTTTAAGGTAGGTAATGTTTTGCAAAAAATTGTCACTATTACAGCCTGGAAATAAAAATACCTCTAAAAGTGTGCAGCTTTAAAACCGCGTATGACGGCAATGAGTTAATAACTCATACATGGAGTCCCTATATATATCCCTCGCATATGGGTTTTAGAATACAAACTTTTTGGGACATTTTTGTTTTGAGGCTTTAATTGTGACAATTTTTTGTTACACATTTAAAATAAGCACGAGCATCCTTATTCATTCGCAATAAAAACTTATCTTTTTCTTTTACTCTAAATTTTCACCATTACTGGATCTTAAAGAAGATCCTTGCTGAATAAGTTTGCTGAAGATTTATTAATGTTGAAGCTCAGAGTAAAAGAAAAAAGAAAGATAAGTGTTTTCACTAATTTATTACTGCTCTGCTCTTCACATTGAGTACTCTATTTGTAACATATACTAACATATATATATATATATATATATATATATATATATATATATATATATATATATATATATATATATATATATCAATGTTCTTAAAGAACAGAGCAATAATAAATTAGTAAAAACACTTATCAAATTTTTAGTCTTCTACAAGTTAATTTGCCATCAGTAGGCTCAAAAGGAAGAATGTCTAAATATCAAAAAATTGAAGTTATAGAAAAAAAATGTTTACAGAAAGTTGTGAATTAGTTACATAACTAATTACACTATTTCCCAACTTCCTGTGAAATTTTTTTTTCTATAACTTGAATTTCTTGAATAATTTATATATGTATACATTATAAATGTTATATATATTAAATATATATAAACATATATATTAATATATATCCAACAATTCTTTATAAAGAAAATAAATTGATTTATGTATATATATATATATATATATATATATATATATATATATATATATATATATGTTTCTCCATCAGTAGGTTCTTCAGAAAGCTTTCTGATGAACCTACTGATGGGGAAACATGCTGTTGAAGAAACAAAAAATTAGATAAGTGTTTTTACTAATTTATCATTGCTATCATAATTTCTATATGCATATACATATATATATATATATATATATATATATATATATATATATATATATATATATATATATATATATATATATATATATATATCATCTTTACGAAGGATTGTTAGCTTTTTTTTTATTTCTTTTCGTAGAGAATGTTTTTTCAAGGTTTTTTTTGTCTTTAGTCTTTAGCAAATGAAAATGTACGAACCCGTATAAATAATTTCAATATTTGCTCTAATAAATTGAGCTGATCTCTTTATCTACTTTTAGATCAATGTCATAACATAACCTTTTACTTACATATCCTTTGTTTACTTTTAAGTACATATCCTTTGCTACAATAGCCACACACTCATTTAAAACACATTTAAACGTCAAAGGGTGTAATTTTTTTAAAGAACACTTGCTCATAAAATCATTTGAACAACACTCATGTTTGTGTTTGCATTTATTGTGTCTTTCAAGTCTTTTGATGGTTTAATAAACTTTTTTACAAAGATTACATTGAAAATTGAATGTTTTATTTGGAAATATTTTATTTGGAATTTCAAAAACGGAATCATCTAATTCTTTATTCATCAATCAAACAATATATACATTCATCATCAAACAATATATACATTTCATTTAAACTTGAATATAACAAAGTTTCTCCTTCGTTTTGTGATTGAATTTTTTGTGAATGATTTTTTTTTATAATATACTAGTTATACTAATTTATACAATTTATAAGCAAAACAGCAACCAAGACAACGTGCAAATAATTCTTGTATGTATGGACAAACGTTACTATTGCAGCAATGATTATGCACACTGTCGTGCTCACATAAACAACAGCCAAAACATATCACACGTCGTCGCGTGCCAAACTCATTGTTCATGATATTATCTAATATTCGCACTTGATCTAAAAAAATTATTTATAAACTACTAGATCTTAAAAAAATATCATGTTTATAAAGATAACATTTAATAGCTTGTAAATTTACCGTCATCTATTTCTGAAAAGTCATCAAAATAATCTAATTCGTTATTATACATTTCTTGATCTTGACTCTCGAGTGGTCTTGTTTCAACCACTTGAGGAATATAAATTGAGGTGTTTTATACGTATTTTCCAGAACGTAGGGTTTAACAATGTAGAAAAAACAAATACATTTAAAAAAGATTAAATATAAAACATTAAAAAAAAACATTTACTTACAGCAACAGGTTTTACAAACAGTTTACGTTTTACTTTGTTTTTTTTATTTCCTGAAATTTTTTTATTAACTTTTGGCATTTATAAACTCTTATTAACTTTTTACAAAGTATGTGTTGTAATTTGACAGCAAAAATGTTTTTTTATATATTTTTTTGTAACGCCGGATTAACTATAAACAAAAAAAGAGATTAACATCTTTTTAAAAGTTTAAAAAAAAAAGATTATGACGCGATGGTTGGGAAGGAGGGAAATATGATAACTTGATTTTGCGATATGGGTATATCATCAACTGTTTCACAATTATTTAATGATTTCTTCCTTAATAAATAATTGCTTGAAACTTGAAGGAGATAGTGGAGGCTTTGACCATCAGCAAAAACCAAAGATGTGGATAATGAGATTTAACTCTATATGAAATTTAAAAACCTGTTTAATAACTTTTTACAGAATTTAGACAAATTATTTTTAAAATGAAGTTATTTTGATTTTTTTGAAATGAAAACGACAGTATTAAAAGGTGCAGTCTGTGGTTGTTTTTTTGTTCAAGAATTCTTTAATGCTACTGCATTTTTAATTAATTTAGTTTAGTTTTTTTAGTTAATAAAGCACTATAACATTAGGGAGGTGGCCGAGGTTGTGGAAGCAGAGGGAGAAGATGGAATGGTGGCAGCCTTGAGATTCATGGCGATTATTACAATTTTAAGGTACCTTCGTTCCTTTTCTTCATAAAGTATATATTTAACATCAGCAAGTTTTTTTTCTGTTTTTTCCCAATTTTTACATGTTTTAACATTTACATTATTTTTTTCAAACTCTTCTTTTATTCTTGTTTATTCTTGTTTTAATTAATTTAAACAGTTTGTTTGACTTTATTAAGAGTTAGTGCACCTTATGTACCTTTGTTAAATTAGTGTACCTTATGTGTACAGTTCCTATAATTTATACTTGCATTATTGAGGTTGAAATACCAGTTTCTCGTAATCGTTGAGTATGTATGAGATTTTTAAATAATTTCTCTCCCCCTCCTTTTTTTAATGATTGATTATGAGAGATAATTTTATGCTGATTAAGAATCGTATAAAAACATAGGTCTGAAAATCAAAGGAAAGTGCTCTAATTCGATGTCAAAGTTTAAAAAAATCACACTATAAACTCTAATATTCGCCATTTTTTCTAACTCTTATTAAAATTAACTGAAATATAAAAATTATAAAAATTAATATAGGTATAAAAAATAAAATATAAAAAAAACCTTAAAATGTGGATAAATGTTTGAAGGCTTTTTTTTACGATAACGTTTTGTGTTAACTGGACTGTAAGGTTTTTTAAAAAACTAATTTTAAAAAATTTGCTCGAAACCGTAATGCTTTTCTTTAAATTTTTTTCAATAATTTTACTTTAACCCCCTTTTGAATTTATATCTTATAAACGCTTTGGAAGTAGAAATAACATTTTGCAGCACTTTTAAGCAACATGGCTGTTCGAAGACCATTAACGAACGAATTTGATTCTGTTTCGCTAATAGAAATTGGAGCACGATTTAAATACTATTTAGAAGATACAATTCGTTGGTACAGAACTCATGGTTTACTGGCTGAAAGTATGAATTGTAGTGCATGTGGCGTTCTTTGCACATAATAAGCGAAAAATAGCTCAATCTATCATGTAATTTAAAGATGTCCAGTGAAACGTTGTAAAAGAACTTTTAGCATAAGAAAAGGCAGCTTTTAAGAGAAATCTTATTTACACTTGAGGCAGGTATTAGGTTTGACTTACGTTTGGAGCAGAGGCGCAGGTAAAAGTTGAGGATTTTCGATAAACGATCTTAGGCAAGAACTTAATATTGCATTTATCACATTATTGTTGATTGGAATCGATTTTGCAGAGATATTTGCGTCAAGTATTTTCTCAATAACCCTGACCCAATAGTCGGTGCTGGGTGCATTGTTGAATAGTTGAATCTGTTATTTGTAAAAGAAAGAACCACGTTGGTCGCATTATTCAGCAACAGTGGATATTTGGTGGTCATGAAACTGCGACTTAAAAAAGTTTTTTAATTCCAATGCAAAATCGCGACGCAGCAACATTGATTCCAAACAGAAATGAGTGGATACTACCTGGCACTACTATGCAGTTCCATGGCAGAATGGGCTATGAGTAGTTCTTATCTTACTCCTTAATACGCAATATCTTTCTCTCTTTTTATTACAGCAGTGAACAAAAAGGAGACAGCGAGTGCAAGGCTTCACAATATAGACAGCGAAGAATTAATGGGTATGTTTAGTGATGCCAAAGAACGATGCCCTAATGCAACAATTTTATATATAGCAAATTAAGATCCAAAAAGAATAGGAAGATTGATTATCTTGATAATCTGGACGATTTGTCTGGAGAAAAGATAGTTAAGTAGTCTATTTCCGTAGCACGTTATAAAATAATGAAAACACGACTACCGCATAATGAAATTCGAGCAGAGATTACTGGCAGTCTGGGTTGTAAACACCAAAAATGGACGAATAACAAAAAAGAAAGTTAAAGCATGAGCTTCGTATTTAAACTATCAGTGAAATGATGCGTAAATTTGAACAATTATCTCCAACTTGAAGATTTAGATGATGTTATGTTAGAGAGAAATGTTGTCAAAACTTGGTCATGAGTGGTATAATGATGAAAATTTCAAATCTGTAATTTATGAGAGTCGAAAAGGAAAACAAGTAATTACAAGACAGAATTTAAACTATTTTCACTGGAAAAAAGATGAGACAGGTATGGAGGCTGTTGAATATAAGAGGAAAAAAACACAGCTTGCTGCTGATGTTTTAACAGGAGAATTAATATTTTTTGAATGGAGTATAAATAATATTGATATGCTACTTTATTTTTAGATTTGATTATTTTAAGTATACAATATATACAGGGTGGGCCATATGAAATCATCCGATGTTGTTTGGTTCCAATGGAAAATATTTACATGCATTATCTTTTCATGGTCCTCATATGTTAAGAATAGTGTCTGGAATCTCATCTAATACAGTGGAAGAAAAGCGCACTTTTAATGAGTTTAAAAACTATCATTAGATCCACAACAAACCACCATAATGATCATGTTACTGTAAATAGCCTTTTACGATTACAAAGTCGTCATTTAATAAAGGATATTCCAATCATTAAAAATTTTAACAACGAGTAAGATTGTCTTATATTTTAAAAGAAAAAAATCACATATTCTCTTTTGGATAATTAAAAAATACCCATGGGCATGGCAAAGTCATTTAGAAAGATTATCTGACTATATTTGTGAGCATTATATATGGTTGTATGAAACCATTAAAGGATTAACATTTCAAGATGATTCAAGGCCAACTGATTCATTACTTCAACAAAGGCATTTTAGATCATCTTCAATAATTTTAGAAACAACAAATCTATTAGAATGTTAGAAAAAAATGCATTATTAACAAGCAAATAATACCAGCAGAAAAAAACAAAATTAAAGTTATTATAGGAAATATCTTTGTAATTTACCCAATTCTCTTCAAGAGTTTAAAGAAGAAGAACATTTAATCAAGACTTCGAACATAGGAGTAACAATAGTAGAGGATGTTGTAAACTGTTTGTCAGTAAAACGAACTTTTAATATTTTAACTTAATTAGCTAAATATTTATATATATATATCTTCATCACTTAACGTGTCAGCGTAGTCTAGTGGTTAGCGCGCTGGGCTTTGGTACTAAATAGCCGTTGTTCGAGTCCTAGTGTTGGCGACTACTTTTTAAATTTTTTTAAAATACAAATTCAAATTCTGCATATATAAAGATATTATTCAAAAGTTTGATCCTCGCACTTTGACACAGAACCGACTTCGCTAACGAGAGATAAAAAAATCGTTTACAAATTTTAAAATTTTATTTTTTCGAGAAGCCTATAATCACTTAGTTTCCAACTTTCTTGACATATTCCAAGTGTCTTTGAGAAAAAACTTGGAAGGAAGAATAGAAAACTTCAATTAGTAAGTCAGCTTCATATAAATGGTTTCTAGTGTAAATTTTATCATGTGAATTTTTATCAGATTATTTGCTCTAACGGATTTAAAAATTAAATATTGATTATTTTGTTATTTTACTTTTATCAATAGTGAGGCTTTCTTATTTTAGTAAAAGTTTGTTTATGTTATTTGTTATTTGCTTCTGTAATTTTAATCTTGTTACTGTATATGGGACTTAATTGCTTTTGTAAACCTATAGTAGCTGTAAAAATTAAAATTTTGACCTTTACATAATTCTTAGTAAATGTTTTTTAAAAATATGTATCGCTTGTTTGCTTTAGGTTTAACATACAGCGACTACAAAAAGTACAGGTCCAGGCACCCTGGGCCTTACTCTAATAATTCCTTTAAGAGTTGGGTCAGGTGTGGGGGGCAAGACAGTTCATCTTTTAGGTGGTCTGTTAAACCTCCATACAAGGGTGCTTAGATCCAAAATAGAAAAGATGGTTGCAAAAGAGGTTACTGGAACCATCCTAGAAGTACGGAAAGTAATATAAGAAAAGAAAGTAGGTGTAAGGGTTGTATGTGTAGTTGTAGCAAAGGAGTTAATAGTGATGGGTAGAGGCGTTGCAGTTGCAAACTTTTACATCAAACATTAAAAAATTAAAGTTTGCAACTGGACATTTATTCGAATAAAAAAATCCATTTAATTAAAATGTTTTTTTAAAAATATTTTTACCTTAATTTGTAATGTTAGATAATGATAAGTTATTATAGTTCCTTATAATATAACAGAACATAAAGTAACATACAAAGTACGTCAATATTTGAACTTCCAAGAATGTTTTACTCAGTAAAAGTGCAAAGAAAAAAAGGTTAACTTTTCTATAAGTAACTTATTTCATTTTGTATATGACCGTGATAAAAAAAGCTACATCAAAGCATTCACCAATAAAAATGATTTGGTTGGCCATACTTTTCTTTATGGCTAAACACTCTGGAGCTGTACCACAGGTGAATAGTTCAACTTACCCAAGTGGCAAGATTACACTTAAAAAAACAAAGGTTGAAGACCTTACCAAATTAAAGGAATTCATTCCTGAAGAATTTAATGAGTTTTATAACGAGCTGTACTCCTGGCCAACTACTGAATGTAAAGATCTCCCTGATAGTGACTTTGAGAAAGAATCGGAATAAAATTCTTTGGCTTAATGCTTATTGTGAGCAATTTTAGTGATTATCTTATGTTTAGGTATTATATTGAGTTTCACATGTTAAAACATTTTAAAGTTTTAAAGTTGTTGTTCTTTTAAGAGTTTTAATTTAATTTCTTTCCTAAAAATTCCGATTTTTTTTAAAAGGGCGAATTTTTTGTAATTTCAAGCATTAATTTTTAACTAACGAAAAGTTATATAAATTATCAAAGTGCACTAAGATGTTAATCTTGTATGAATATTTTAGAAATATATTACAAAAGTCCTGTATATTTACGAGAAAAAAATATAAATATTTTTTTTCAGTTTTTTCAAAAACGGGTATTGAGCAAATCCGCCCTTTTAAAAAACAACGATTCAACTTTACATCGGCTACCGAAACGAGCTTTGATTGTAGAAATGGGCACTCTTTACATTTATTAACAATGGAGAGTTATTTACTAAAACTGTTGCAAAAGTTTTTGAGCGTTTTAGCAATAAAACTTGCAAAAATGAAATCCAAAATCATGTTAGTGTATTAAAAAAATGGTCCTACAACTTTTCAAAAAATGCCACTGATATAGCTGAGTTTTGCAACAAGTTATTTGTGTTCCATGCACCAGTGCTGACAATCTCACAGTCATTGCCACTTACCTCTAGTCCAATTGATACTGTTTCTTGTTCTTCCATCTCATCAAAACAAAATATCAGTTTTATATCGCCAGTGCAAAGCTAACTCCCATAAGCAATAGCAAAAACGAACAAAATCTCTATAATTTACGAGAAAAAATCACTCCTACAAATAAAAAGTTACAGAGTCGGTTATTTTAATTGTCATCACAATTAGCTAACTCTTCTAAAGAACAACGTTACAAGATTGCATTATTGAAATCTAAATTGAACAACATGCTCTACAAAATAAATGTTTTAAGACCATGCATTTAAAGAAAAGAGGAAATTATAAAAGCTTTAAGAGTTGAAGTTAGAAACTTGAAACAAAAAATTAAATCATGTTACTACAATAGGTGTATTCGAAATCTTGTAATAAAAAAAAAAAGGAAATGAAAATTGAAGCTAGAGAACAGCTAAGACAAGTAATGCTCAAACATAATATGTTAGTATAAGCTGTTAGCATAAGCTGTTAGTAGAGAAAATAAAATGGAAATTGCTAGATTAGAAAATGATATGACCCAAATAGAGGAGATTGATCGTATTGCTACATTTACTTCAGGGAGTGATAATGAAGCTTACTCATTGCAAACTAGAATGATAATCTAGAGCATGATATTGTGTAATGTTACAATGGGTAACATTCCAATTCTATTAAAAAAAATTGCACATCATTTTGGTGTTGGTTTGTTGCATATTCCCCAGCGTATCATTGTTGAGCAAATGGCTCGTGAGCTTGTTAGTATATCTGACATGTAAGCTGCAGAGTGGGCCATCTCCAATACAATTCTTAATCTTAGGTTTGACGCCACCACGCAGGAAGGTGTTCATATTAATAGTGTCCATTTAACGTCAAAAAGTAAATGTCAGGTCATTGGTTTAGACCAATTGCCTAGAGGGACGACTGATGATTATGAAAAACATATAGGTAACGCAGTGGATAATATGGCTTCAATTTATTCCAATTTTCATATGCTCTCCTTTGATGATTGACGAAGTTTAATTATTTCAAATATACCAAACACTATGTCAGACAGAGTTGCAGCCAACCACCTTACTATAAGCAAACTTTGTGACAAATGGGGAAAAACTCTAAATAAACTAAACTGCCATTTACACCCTCTTGACACAATTGCGACTCAATGTCGATTAGCATTAAAGTCTCAAGAAAATGAATATTGTAATTTATTTGGATGTAATTGTATGGCAGTTAAAATTGTTTTGGCTATGAACAAAATGAGGTTTAATGATGTAAAAGGCGATCCAAAAGGATTTGTTGATTTTTCAGACAATAAAAAACTAAACAGGGGTATCATTCCAAGATATAGAGGAAACCGTCTCCACATTCTTTTCCATACTTGTTATAGTTTTATTAAACACTATTATGATTTTTTATGTTAGTTAAAGATGTTTTGGAAACAATAAACGATTGCAAATCCAATCTAGCTGAATTGTTTGGCAAAACAACTGATTTTGTTGAGAAAAAGCTTTCCTCTTTTAGAACCAATTACAACTTTATGAGCTATTGATGGTCAGCTTATCAAGATGACTTTTGCCTGTTTTAAGGCAGTGGAGGATGTCTTAACTCGACAATATGAAAGATACTTTTCCATTTCTATTACAGCTAAATTTATGGAGGAGACAGCTAGTGCAAGACTTCACAACATAGATAGAGAAGAGTTGATGGGTATTTTTAGTAAAACTAAAGGGAGATCTCCTAATGCAACTATTTTTTTTTAAATCTTGCAAATTTCGATCTAAAAAAATGACTATGGATTATCTAGATAGTCTTGACCAAATAGAGAGAGAAAATGTAGTTAAGTGGTCTTTTAAAGCAGCTCGTATAGAAAGAATAACAAATTGACTGAATTAAACTGCATTAAGAGCAGAGATTTTAAAAAGACAGACATGCAAAAGGCAAAAATACTTTTTCGTACTGTAAAAAAGATGAAACTGATTCAGAAGCTGTTGACCATTGCATAAAAAAAATTCAACTTGCTGCTGATATTGTATCAGGAGAGTTGATATTTTCTTAATTCAATCTGCTTTAATGTCACTTAATGTTATTGTGCTATAATCTTACTGTCTAGTAGAAAAAGAAGTATGTGGTGTGATTTGCAAAAAAGTATTAAAAAACGGATACTTTGTTGCATCCAATGTGGTGAGATATTTTCTTAAAATTGTTTTTGTTGTTTTAATTAACATTTTTTTTTTGTTTTCATAATTGCAATCGAAACTGCAAGTGGTGTGACTTGCAAAAAAAATACCGCAGGATGTGTGCCTTGCAAATACGGTAATGCTAATGGTGTGACTTGCAAAATAGGTGTGACTTACAGAAAAGGTACTGTAAATGGTGCGTTTTGCAATTTTTTTGATAGACGGCTCTGGCTTACGCTAACGTCGTGTCTATTGTTTAAATGATTACTTAGTTTCATTGATGAAACTTTATTCATTCACTAAAAGCCAAGACGCAAGTTAGTATTTGTTGAAATTTAAAATATTTTTATTTTTAAATATCTGTTTTAAGTGAAAGGGAGGTATTCGAACGCTGAATTACAAAAAAAATGGCAACATCTTGAGGTAAAATGATGCATCTTGTAATGTGGAAAGTATGCTTTTATAATAATTTTTATTATTTTATATAATAAAATTGAAATTTTTCTAAATCGCATTATAAAAATGTAATTCTTAATTAAGGTTGGAAGGCGTTGTGGCACACACCCTTTCCTTGATTCTAAATGTGCGTTACTAGTGTGAAAACGAGAAATTTTCTTATTTAAAAAAATTTTTTTGTAATTATAATTAGATTTTACTTTTTTATATATAGATAAAAACCATTTTTCAGTTACAGGGTGTGTTAAACTGACACCCTCAAACCCAGCATAAAACAAAGATAAAACTTCTCTTACTTGGCAATAAAAATATTATTTTGATCACAGTTTCTTTAAGAAATCCGTATATCATAAAATCGGTACATAAAACGTTATAACTTTTCGTCATACTACTCGATTTTGATAACTTTTTCACTTTAAAAATACTGTATGGAAATGATATATCTCAATCTATCTATATAAATCAAATTATATATATAATAACAATCTGTAAAAAGATATATATGTCAATATAAATAAATATATCTATATATGTATATATCGATATATATCAATCTATAAATATATGAATAAATCTACAAATATATATAATATAAATCTATAAATAAATATAAATATATACAAATATATAAATACATACAAAAATATAAATATATAAATATATATATCGCTATATATCAATCTATAAATATATAAATAAATCTATAAATATATGATATAAATCTATAAATATATATAAATATATACAAATATATAAATATGTCAATATATATCGAGATATTTATCAATCTATAAATATATAAACAAATCTATAAATATATGATATATATCTATAAATAAATACAAATATATATATATGTATATATATATATATATATATGTATATATATATATATATATATATATATATATATATATATATATATAAATATAAATACATATCGATATATCTCCATCTATAAATATATAAATAAATCTATAAATATATAGTATAAATCTATAAAGATATATATATATATACATGTAAGCCTATATATATATATATATATATATATATATATATATATATATATATATATATATATATATATATATATATATATATATATATATATATATATATATATATATAAATATATATGTGATATAGATCTAAATATAGATAAAAATCTATAAACATAAATTTAGATCTATATATATATAAATTAATATATTTTATATATCGATAAATATCAATCTATAAATATATAAATCGATCAAGTGTGTAATTAATCTAAAATTTTCATGCTACGTACCTAAATTATTATGTATAGAGCCTTAAGAAGGTCTATTCATGTAGTTGACGACTCCAAAAATGATGATGCAGATAATAAGAATGATAAAGTTTTCTAAATTAGACCCATGGTTGAACAGTATAATTGATAGTACGGGATAATTGTCACAAAATAGAGCCATAACCGGTACATTCCATTGATGAGCAAATAATTCAGGCAACAACTACACATAGTGATGTTCCCCAATATAAACGAAAAAAGCCTCATAAAGGGGGTTTACAAATGTTTGTTCGATCGTGCTGAAGTGGAATCATTTACGATTTTTTGATGACTGTGGCGCCAAAGGCACTAGTAGAAAAGATTCTTTGTGTATATTGATGTATATAGATTTTAAAACGAATACCTAATAAAATAAAAAAAAAGATACATATATATATTATATAAATCGGGTTTTTCTCTAAAAATTTAACATAATGAAAGTTTAAAATACACTAAGATATAAATTAATCGCTTATGTTTTTTTTAAATAATCTTACTATTATTATTACAAGCAGAAGGCAATTCGTTATACGGGTTAGTAGTAAATAAATCATTTCTAACATTTGGTCTTTCTTTACTTTCTCTAATGAAATATAAATATATTTATACATTTTTTTAGTGTAGCTCACTTTTATTTTTCTTGGCTTCTTAGTTTAAGAGAATTCTTAGCTTCATTAAAGGTAAAGGTAACCATTTCTTTTGCAATGTTCAGACATTGAATGCGCAAATCACAACCATGTAGTAGTTAAAAATGACTCAAATTATATGCACGGAACATTGATGTCAAATTTTCTATTTCCGTAAAATTGTTTAGGTAAATATTGGGAATATATTTTACTCTTAATTTTGCTTTTAGGTGGCTTCACAGGAAATAATTTTTTTTTAGTAAAGTAACTTAAATCAATTCTAAAATCAGTTTTATAAACTTAATTTAATGAAAATAATAATAAAGTAAAAAGGTTTATTGGAAAAAAAAAAAAAAAAAAAGGACTTTATTGTTAAAAAGCACACAAAAAAGCATATTTTCATTTATTTTTCAAAACACGATTACTCCAGAATGGATAATTAAGACAACTCGGTCCTTAGCAATATTACTTTCTGATATATGAGTCAGAGGATAAACTAAAATCGTTATATAAAAATAAAAACATTTTTTTTTAAGTCCTAAAAACCTGAAAATTAACTAATTTCTAGGTAGGTAAGGTTCGAAAAAGACATAGCAGTTGATAAATTTCATTCAATCATCAAGATTTTAGTTTTTTTTATTCTCTACATATATAAATATATGTATATATATGTATATATATATATATATATAAATATATATATTTATATATATATATATATATATATATATATATATATATATATATCTATATATATATATATATATATATATATATATATATATATATATATATATATATATATATATATATATATATATATATATATATATATATATATATATATAAATATATATATTGAACAATTATAGAAAATTTGGAGGTCTAAGCATTTTTTAATGTTAAGATATCGTGTTTTGAGTTGATAAGTTATGGTAAAATATTCATTTTTAGATATATGGCAAATAAGTAAAAAAAGTTTTAAAAAACATCCCTTTTCGTAGCTATTTTTTGATGATTGATCTTGATCTTTATCAATCCAACCTTTTCTAATTCTTCTTAAATCTTTTCTTCTTTTTTTTTGTGGTTTGCCTTTTTTTACCATATTTTGTAACCTCTTTTGGTCTTTTTTTACTGAACTAGTTATTGTATTTTTTCCCAAGTCTAGATTTAAATGTTTAAATACACGATAAATACCAGATAAACCTTCGATAAAAGAAAGAACTGCTGAGTTTACTCCCATTTCAAGAACATCAGTCTTTACATAAACATTTTTAGGGCATCGAGACCAGATGATATTATTTAGTCCTTCATTTCAATTTTGAGTTTGCCCATGAAGACATTTTTTTAATAGATCATCGTTACTCAATTCATCAAAGTCTTTCTTGATAATTTCATAAATCCATTCAGGCAACTTTAACTTAGGAGAATAGTTTTCATCTGCATCTGCATTTTTACTTTTTTTCCACTTGCACCAGCTATCTGGATCAATTGGGCAAAGAATATGTCGATGCGATTTGTCTTCAAAACCAGTAAAACAGCTTTTATGTTTTTTTCATTTGATACACTTTCTGCTCATCAGTTAAATTTTGTTATGCAGCTGTATGCCTGATAGCAATACCAAAAGCATTATGCAATGTATTAACACTTGCTTCAGTTAACCTCCCTTTACCAGACAATTTTTTATCGCCATATGACACTTTGCGTTGACTTCTCAAACGTGAACCTATTCTTTTTTGAACATGTCCAACTCATTCTAATTTTTCAGGTATAATACTAAAAACTTGCTTGCGTCAACATCATTAAAAGAAGAAGAATCACCGTCTCCCAGATAGTATTTGTAAATAAAACCATACTGCGAGAGAGAACAAGAAAAAATATCAACTGCACCAGCACTCTCCATGGCTCCTGACGACTTGGTATGATTAAGACTACACTTGTGCTTTACTTTCCATGTTTCATATTCTGTAGAACCTTTTTTATGTGCCCAAATTTGACAACCTCTACAATATTTACTCATTACTTGTACATCTAAACACTTCCCTTCACATATGACTGTAACAACTCCATTTAATAAAGTGTGGCCTCGTGTTTACCAAGAACCATCAATAGCAACTTGGACAAGTGCTTCTCCTGTGTTAAGTTTTTCTTTTGACTCTAGTTTAGCAGTAAGAGCAGCCTCATTCATTGATTCTTCTGAAGCAAATTTGTATGCTTCTTTAACAGTTTTACTTATATTGTCAAAAGCATTTACAGTTAAACATGACATGTTCATAAGTCGTGAAAAATTAACCATTGGTTGGTGTCCTTTTCCAATTTCACGGAATCCTATTACCATTTTCAAGTTAACATCAAACATGTTTCTACCTTTTTTATCACTTTTAACTATGTTTGAAGTAATATTACTGTATGTAAAAGGACATTGAGCATTTGTACAAGTTAAAATAAATTTATGGGAGAAACTCATTCTGCTAGAATAATCATCTGTGATGTTAACTTTACTTTTACACTCAGGACATGCACAAACTAAATCAAGTAACTGCTTGATAAAATTAAAATTAACAAGATCAAAATTATTATTTGTGTTAGCATTATTTGTATCTTCGACATCAAACTTTAACTTTTAAGCACTGATACATGAAACACTTTCAGACAAGTTGCCAGTAACATTCGTATCTTTAATACATTGTGTGTGCTTATTACCACTTAATTTTCTCTTCTTTGATCTTGAAGTATTCTTATAATTACCCATTATATATTTAATTTATTAACCTAAAAAAAATATTTCCAGTAAACATTGTATCAACACAACTTGTGTTAGTACAATGGTTTTGTCACAGGAAGTGAGTAATTAAATGATCGTATAATCATGCAATTTGAGTAAGTGAAACGGTTTTATTTTGAAAACTCAACGTAGTTAGCCTCTAAACTAAATCTTTTGTAATTACATAACAAGAAAACATACCACAACAGTGGTATGTTTTAATACTGTTTTCTTCCGTTGCTACAGGCGTTGCTAAGGAAGCTACTTTGTGACATACTTGCAAAATGCGAAATAGTACCCTTATAAATTTAAATTATTAAAAAATAATTGTACCATCATTTTCAGCAATGTGTAAATTCTTTAAAATCATATCTTTCAAAAAAAAAATTTTTTTAGATTTTGCTTTTTTTATTTCCTGTGAAGCCACCTTAAGCTAAGTCGTTTCTTTTTTTTTTTTAACTTTTCATCTTACTGAGTGAAGAGCTTAAAAAAATGTCACTATCACACCTAATCTTTTCACTGTTTTTAATATACTTTTTAAATATTTTAAAAACATCCAAAAAATTACACCCAAACTTGTAGGCATAGAAGTTGGATATCCGGAAAAACTATAGGTGGAAAAATATATCGCAGTTCCAAAAAGGGCTTAGCCCTGCATACGGATCCTATATTATTATATATGATAAAGATTATTACTAAACCAACCCTTTTTTTTAATTAGTAATCCAGCAGAAACTTGTTTATAAAAAAACAAAGGAATATATCGATTTACTTTTTAGCTAACGTATATCAACATATTCAAAGAATTGTTTAAAAGATATAAACAGTCGTACAAGATATAAACAATTGTTTTAAAGACATTTAAAAGATATAAACAATCGTACTTTAGTGTTATATAGATAAGTAGATATATATGAAAACAAAAACAACAACAGGAAATCAGTATACCTGTTTTTGGTAACCTATTGTGATACTGCAGCAGTTGCTGTAGGGATGCAGCTGTTCTTCTAGGTGTTGTTCAAAAACGTAATTTTTATGTTGGCTCTTAGTAGACTTTAGTTTAATTTATAAGACATCAAACGGATTTAAAATACTCAAACTAAAAAAAGCAAAACATAAAATGCTTCAAGGAGCCAAACTATAAACTTTAATGATTAAGAATCGAATCGAGATAAATAAATTGTATTTATATAGCTAAATATATTGTCTTGGGTTTTGGTAAATTTTAAAAGCAGTGAGATCAATAAATGAAGCTACCAAATAATTGTTATTAACCAAAGAATGCAGCATCATTATATTACTAGCAGTAAGCAACCCGTAATACGGGTTAGTAGGAGAAAAATCATTACTAACAATTTGATAATTATTTACTTTCTCTGATAAAATATAAATTTATTTAAACAGTAAGCAACCCGTAATACGGGTTAGTAGTAGAAAATTCATTACTAACAATTTGATATTTATTTACTTTCTCTAATAAAATATTAATTTATTTAAACAGTAAGCAACCCGTAATACGGGTTAGTAGTAAATAAAAAATTACTAACAATTTGATCTTTATTTACTTATTACTTTCTCTAATGATTATAAATTTATTTATACATTTTTTTAGTTGAGCTCACTTTTATTTTTCTAGGCTTCTTAGTTTAAGAGAACTATTAGCTTCATTAAAGATAAAGTTAACCATTTTTTTTGCAATGTTCAGACATTGAATGCGCAAATCACAACCATGTAGTAGTTAAAAATGACTTGAATTATATGCACAGAACATCGATGTCAAATTTTCAAATTCCGTAAAATTGTTTAGGTAAATATTGGGAATATATTCTACTCTCAATTTTGCTTTAAATGAGTCGTTTCTTTTATTTTTAAACTTTTCATTTTACTGAGTGAAGAGCTTAAAAATACGTCACTATCGCACCTTAACTTTTCAATATTATTAATATACTTTATAAATATTTTTAAAACATCTAAAATATTACAAAACTTGTAGGCATAGAAGTTGGATATCCGGAAAAACTATAAGTCAAAAAATATATTGCAATTCCGAAAAGGGCTTAGCCCTGCATACGGATCCTATATTATTATGATAAAGATTATTATCAAACCAACCTTTTTTTTAATTAGTAATCCAGCAGAAACTTGTTTATAAAAAAACAATAAAGGAATATATGGATTTACTTTAATAGCTAACGTATATCAACATATTCATTTCAGCATTCATCCAATCCATATTTATACTAATTTTATAACATGTCCGGAATACATTTTGCCATAACTTGGCGTTAAATTATTAGTTTTATTTCATTAATTTTTGTATAGATCAGGTTAATAATAAAAGCAATTGGATTTTACTCAATATTGTTGAAGTAATTATTCAGCTTTAATAAAATTGATAAAATCATATAAAACAGTTAAAAAATGTATTTAAATCTTTGTTCACTTTTTGAAAATCCGTGAAAAAGCAAGTATCAAGTTTACATATCTTTAAAAGAAATTTATTTACATGATATATAGTTAAATATGTAACAAAAATATTTTAAAACAGAAGCATATATAAAACACATTTTTCTTAAAGAAACAAAGTTGAAGCCATAATTTACAGCATTGAGGAGCCAAGCATAGCCTATAGTAAAGAAAACCATATCAAATAATTTAAAATATTTATTACCGATAGGGACGACAATTAAACATATTTAAAAAGCTACGTGATTCCATATTAGTAGGATTGCTATAGAAAAGTATATTTAAAAAGTATATTTAAAAAGTATATTTGTAAAAAGTATATTAAATAGAAAACAGATTTTTAAAAACTACCTAATTTTGTAAGCATTTTGCCAATGGTGTTCAATTTTGAAACCAATATCTTTAATGGAAAGCCGACTTGTTTAACTAATCTCATTCAAAGAATAAAATTATTAACACTTAAAGATAAAGATAAAAAAAATGAATGAGATATAAACAATTGTACTATAGTATTATATATATAAGTAGATATATATGAAAAAAAAAACAACAACTGGAAAACAGTATACCTGCTTTTGATAACCTATTGTGATACTGCAGCAGTTGCTGTAAGGATGCAACTGTTCTTTTTGGTGTTGTTTAAAAACGTAATTTTTATGTTGGCTTTTAGTAAACTTTAGTTTAATTTAAAAGACATCACAACGGATTTAAAATACTCATAATAAAAAAAGCAAAACATAAAATGCTTCATGGAGCCAAACTATAAACATAAAAGATGAAGAATGGAATCAAGATAAATAAATTGTATTTATATAGCTAAATATATTGCCTTGGGTTTTGGTAAATATTAAAAGCAGTGAGTTCAATAAATGAAACATACCAAATAATTGTTTTTAACAAAAGAATGCAGCATCATTATATTATGATAATTGGATAATGAATCAATTCAACTTTCGACTTTAGATTTTAGGAAGGGGTATAAAGAGGGCTTTAAATTTGAAGTCAGGTTTAATTGGTGAGAAAACAATTAAAATTTTTATTAAAAAAGATCAAAACAAATCAAATATACAACGTAATATATATTTGAAAAAAAATTACAAAATTGAAAAAAAAAACACCGAAACAAAAAATTACAAAATTAAAAAAAAAAAAAAAAACCCGAAGAAAAAGCAGCAACTAAAAAGTCATAAATATCTCTACTGATAGAAGACATTTACAAACTTTTGGTTTCTGTTTTTTCTTCGGTGTCTCCCAACACCCTGGTATGGATGAGCCCTCCATTTTTAAGGAGGGCTCATCCATTCCGCCATTATGTTTCCATTTATTGAAGGACCTCTCTGAGAGAGGTCCCGGGTGTTGGGAGCGATAATTTTGGTAATCTTCGAATGATAAGGAATCTAAAGTTACAAATAGAAAAATATAATAAAAATCATACATTTGCAATTATTAAAAAAAAAAAATTAGCATAACCTCACCATTTTCATTTGAAACAGAAAATGCTAAAAAAAAAAAAAAAAAAAAAAATGAGAGCAAATTAAAGAGGGTTAAACATTCAACATTTTGTATTTCAATAAAAATATAGAGCAATAATGCAACCAGTTCAAAAGTGTCATATTTATTAAATAATTTTTCCACCTATTGCACATATTTCTGTATACAAAATATTGAAAATATAAAACACAGCCCTACCAGCTATACTTCCACCAGACACTAAAGACAAATATATACTTAAATAAATATATAATAATCGATAAAATAATGTTAACATATAAATATATACATATCTGAATAATTGTTTTACCCATCCCCCTCATTTCATCCATAAAGTTGTCTAAAGTAAGAAAAAAATAACTAAAGCTTAAAACAAAACTATAAACTAAACCAAAACTATAAACTAAAGTAAACTTTAAATCTTCTAAATATTAATGCTTTATTTATTAAACTAAACTAATCATAATTTATATTTAGTTTTTGTTCCAACTCTCCTAAAAGAAAGTATAAAAAAAAAAGCTAAAGAACTTGATTTTTTAAAATTCCAGTGGCAGTACAAATAAACTAATTCCTATTAACAAATATCTAATAGCAAAAACACTGACTTATTTCCTTCTTCACTTCTGTATCTAAACAATAAAAGCACTTTGATGTTTAGACGTTATAATATCGATAAAATACATATTAAATGCCAGATTCAACTAACTAATGTAATTAATACCTTTATTAGATCTCTCTTGATTAACTAAAGAATTTAAATTTAAAATAAACCCATTATCACGACGCCTATAGCGTGGATAACCATTGTGAACACAGCTACTGTGTTGGCATTAAAATCTTTAGGATAATTTTAGCTGCACACCCCATCTTTCATGCAGGGAGAATTTGGATTCAGTATCCCACATGGGCCGTGAATCATGCAAGTTTTGATAATCATAAAATTCACGATTAACTATCGAATCTGGAATTTCTGCACAAATCAAATTATCGATATCCTGTGATGTTTCAAGTTTTATCATCATTTGCTAAATGAAGTAAAATGTGGGCATGCGGCAAACCACGCTTTTGCTCAATAACCTGAACATGCGTTACAACTTTGCCTAATACACCATGTTTGAATATATCATTGAGGAGGTTATTTAACTTGAGTTCAAATACTCGAGTAACCAAATCAGGTCTATCATTCGCATTCTGACCCGGATATAAATTTTTTGTTATTTCACGCCTTTTTGGGTTGCAAGTAAAAGTTATAAAAAGATCTGGTTTACCATACTTTTTAATAATTGCCATAGCATCTTCAAAGTTTTCTTCTAAAGCTCAAGGACTTCCTACATAAGATGATGGCAAAACTACTACTCGTCCTGGTCTTATAATACGATCATTGGCAATGTTGTTAATATGTTCATGTAAGGCATCATACTGCTCGCTTCTCAGCTTATTTTGATTATTTCTGATAAAAGCAAGACGCTGGCCTTCAATTTTTACATATGCATCTACAGCATATTGCTGAAATAGTTTCTTGCCATAAAATAATGAACAGAAAAATTGCCTAACAGAAAGTCTATAATTGTAGAACTGAGATAATGTAACATGATTTCTTACCAGTGTGGTACGCTCAGGGTTATGCACCAACTGATTATGCCAACCAGCATCACCTCTTGGGAAAAATAGCGGATAAACCACGGATAAACCTAAAACGGATAACCCTGGCTGACATACTTGATACAATTTTTACAGGATGACCTCTTGGGTAAATAACAACTTCCCTAGAAGTTGGGGGAGCACCATCTTCGCCAACAAATACAACTGCAACTTCATCATGTGAAGGTAGATTATAACGACGTCTATCACCGCCTTCAAGTAAAGACATTTTTACAACAGAAGCTGTTAAACCTTCTATAGCCGCCTTACGAATTTCTTCATCTTCTACTTCAGCCATGTTTTTAAATGCAAGAGCAAATAGACTTTGTTCCATAATTATAGTTTGCAATTGAAACATTAAATCACGTAAACAAAGATCATTACCACGTTGTTGCATTCTAAAATTTAGTGCAGCAAGTGGATCATAAATATATTCCCTAGTAGCAAACAATATTGGCGCAATATTGTAAACTATATCGGGCCAATGTTGCAACGTGAACATTTTGCCAATATTGGCCAATATTGGCGCTGCAATATTGCGCCAACGTTGTAAAGTCAATATTGGCCAATATTGGCGATACAATATTGCACCAATACTGTAAAGTCAATATTGGCTAATATTGGCAAAATGTTCACACTGCAACATTGGCCCGATATAGTTTATAATATTGCGCCAATATTGTAAATAATATCGCGCCAATAATGGGGATACTATACTGGCCAATATCGGTCTAATATAGCTTACAATTATTCTAATCATGTAAATATTGTAATTATTGTATTATCCTGATTTATATATAATATATATAAATAAGGCAATATATTGAGTATTTTCGATTAAATTTTTATTATTAAAAAATAATAAAAAATATTGCCTTCTACAAATTTGTAATAATTAAAATTACTAACAGTTTTCTTGTTTAAGTGATACTTTAGTACTAGGCTGCATTATTCTTTTGAGTTAAACAGGTTATAGTCTAGGAGATGACAATAATCATGGAACACGCTTTAAGAAAAAAAATTGGAAATCATTAAGTTTATTTGAAGTTATATGAAACAGATACAAATGAAAAAAAGAGGTATAGAGTTTTCCAAAACCAAAATATAACAAAATAAAGTCAATGTTATTTAAATACACGTACAAAAAAACATGTATATATATATATATATATATATATATATATATATATATATATATATATATATATATATATATATATATATATATATATATACTTGTATATATATGTATATATATATATATATATGAATACTAGTATATATATATATATATATATATATATATATATATATATATATATATATATATATATATAAACTACTGTACTCTCACTATGAGATAGTGGGCAACGACTTTCATTATATTGGCGATACTTATTTCATTGCTCAATATTGGGCGTTGCTCAGTTACGGTTCTATTTTTCTTCCATAATCTCTATTAATGGCCGTCGCCAGAAAGCTGTCAATTTTTTCTTTAATACTTTTGTCAGTAGCGATTTCGAAATGAACGAATACAACGATAAACAACTAAACGCAACTCTACGAAATATTTTTTAAATATCATCACAATATAATTTTGAAATATATAACTTTTCACGTATAAATATTGTAAAGTAATTAGCTTTTATTAAAATATTTATTAAAAGAAAATGGGATGTAGAATACGAATATTGTGCTTTACCTATAACGAAATTTTTTATCTTTTATGCCCAGTTAGCAATACATTGCTAACTGGGCATAAAAGATAAAAATCACAAAAATATGTAATAAGCACTTATATAAAACATTCTGATGTACAACATAATTATAGTCAATCACGTATCATTTGTTTGTATGTTTCATATAAATGTATCATATACTTTAAAAATTTGAAACTTTAATAGTACATGGTACTGTTTCCATAAACTATTAACTAATATCAATTCACTGATATATACTATTGATTCATAAGGTGTCTTTGTTCCATAATTCTTCTTCTAGGTTTAAAAGATCTTTTTTATCTATAATTGGCAAATAAATTCAATAAATCGAAAGAGATAGTCAAGCAAAGCTCTGATGGAATCACTAAAACACTAAAGGTTTCTTCAATCTTTGAGAAACTGAGTGGCAATCTCATCAGTGTCACTTTTTTTGTATCCTGCATCCTTTTAAGCTGGAGGCACAGATAATTCCGTTCTAAAGCAGTCCCATAACTGTCAAAAAAAAGTATAAAGAAGCGATGAAACCATACTAAACAATCAACATTTACTATATTTGAGTCAAACATAGCTGTTTAGATAAAAAACAAAGACAATACTGTATATAAAACAAAAACAACATTGTAAATAAGACAATTACCAAAAAATTCTTATTTTCAGCTGCTTTTTGTTTCTTTTAGAAGCGTGACTTACGTATGGAAGCCAAAAGACTACGTATATACGTAAATACTACGTATAGAAGCCTAAAAACAAGATGCTTGCAAGTCAATTGGCCAATACACCAAACTTTCATTGATCCGCCATGAAAAACAAATTACATTCATATTGTTTTTTTATTAAAAAATTCAGCCAGAGCAAATTTTGTAACCTTTATTACCACCTTCAGTTTAATGGTACATCAGCTTAAAAATAATCACAAATAAATTTATGATATAAAAAAACTTCAGATTAACTTTCTTTTTCGAGATTTTTTTTTTTTTTTTAACTGAAAATATTAGTCTAAAAATTATTGAGATTCATTTATTAATGTTTAATGTAATCGCTTTTTATTGCAAGTAGAGTTTAATTATTGGTTAGTAAAAAATTAATTTTAAAAAATTAATTTTAAAGTTTGCGCGGTTTGGTAAGGTTTCTATAAAATTATTTTCTTATTTAAATATGACATTAAGGAAGATAAATAACTTGAGGCTCTAAGTAAATATTAACCATTTTGCAATTGTACATTTGATGAACCCAAGATGCATCTAGATGTTTTTTAAATGTTGTGAAAGAAGTTGAACACTATTTCAGATGGTAGACTATTCTACAAATTTGTGAATTCCATATTAGAAAAGTTTTTTCCGCACATCTGTCTTACATAACATTTTTTTCAATTTATAAGCATGATCGCATGTTGTTAAGTTGGAGTTAGTCATGATGGAGGAATAAATACTAACTAAATATATAATCATATATTAATATTAAGAAGTGGCCATATTAACACGCATGCTATTACAACTCAGATTAACTACTTAATGGTCTGTAATTACAACAATGAATATAATGGCTGTGCAGATGACATGATTCTGACACAGGTGTTGATAGATAAAATACTGAATGGTATTTTATAAGAAAACAAAAGTGTTGCAACTACAATTATAAAGATTGTGAATGCATTTGTAAGTTTTTGCCATGTAATTACATAAGAAACAATAGCTCCTGCTAGTTAAATTTAGTCTCAGTAGTCTTTGGTTGTAAGTGAGTTCAGTCTGGCCAAAAATAAATTTACTAGACTAGAATAGAACATTTTAAATTAATTGTTGATCTTTTTTTTTAAAGTCTAGGATAGTAGACAGAGCTGCAAGAATCAAGGTGAGGACGAACAAGGAAAATAAACAAAGTACGAAATGTCAAGATATTGAAATTGACAAATGATCTCTTGATCATTCCTACAATTTTATTGGCGGTGTTATTATGACGAGTGTTATATGACGAGAGAGTTTTTAATATTAATTGAAGTATTGAGATTTTTTATCAACGAGTATATAAATGAATTTTGTATTTGTTGGTCCTTAAAGCATTGTTGGTCCTATAGTGTTGGTCCTTAGAGCATTGTTGGTCCTAAATTTTGTATTTGTTGGTCCTAAGAGTATAACTTTACATTTTTTTACATTAAAACTTAGTTTTCATAGTTTTTTCCAGTTTGCTATAATGTCCATACTTTATTGCAGGTTATTGCATGGTGAGCTATCAAAAAGCAAACTGTATAACTTAGTATTATCTGTAAATACAGATACAACATCTAAAACCAAATCAGAAAAATCTTTATTATATATCATAAAAATTAATAATGGGGACACCACTTATTACTATTATCCATTCTGAGTATGTACCACCAACAATGATACTCTAATGCCGATCTCTTAGGTAACATTAAAATCCAATTTATTCTATAAGCTTTTAATTTTAGAAGTAGGAGTTATGAAATGTGTTGAAAGATTTCAATATATCTGATATAGATCTTCTACATCAGTTTTATTCTCCAAGGCTAATGTCCAAAATCAATCCTCACTAAAGTTTATTGCATTTTCAAAGTCGCATTTATATAATTTTAACTATTTTCAGCATTACTTATTGTGTGAATTTTACTTTAATCTTGTTTAACTACTCTTAACATAACGTGATGTAGCAGATCTAGTTTAACTTATTGATTTGTTTATTACCTATAACATTGCATTAAACTATTGCATTAAATAAAATGCTATATAAAATAAAAGACATTATTAAAAAAACATTTTTATTGAAAAATTAATATTTTGTAATAAATTTATGTGCGTGTGTGTGTGAAGGTCAATAATATATATATATATATATATATATATATATATATATATATATATATATATATATATATATATATATATATATATATATATATATATATATATATATATAAATTTATATATATATATATATAAATTTATATATATATATATATATATATATATATATATATATATATATATATATATATATATATATATATTATATATATATATATATATATATATATATATTATTGATGTTATTATGTGTCAAGTAGGGGTACCTTATTCTTAACTTAAAAACTTATAACAGTTATAAACAAAAATAATGGCGTATTTATTTCTTAAACGAATATCTTTAACAAAATAAATGGAATATAAAACTTATATTTTATAGATGAAATCTTCTCAAAGTGTTTTCATTTAAGAGTAAACTTACTATTTTAATCTTGATACTTAAGTATAGCAATACAACCACTTCTTCTCGTAATTCAATTCGTAATGTTGAATAAAAATTACTCTTATTACTTCTTCTCGTGATACTATCTGTTTCAAAATAAATTACCAACACTTCTTCTCCTGTTCACTCTGTAAATGTTGAATTGAAAATACTTTTCCTACTTCTTCTCTTTTCATAAATTAAAATTTTTATTTTGAACTCTTATTTATTTTTGTAAAAAAACTAATAACATAAGGATGCCTGTTTATCAAAGCCTGTCGGCTCTTCCGTTTTTTACATACTTATGGGATGTCCTGGTAGTATAGAAGTTAAACAACAACAAAGTTAGTTTAAACTGTTTCCGTATTATTTTGCGTTTATCTACAACAGCTAAATATCTTTATTATCCAGAAATGCCTTAATATTGCGCAGCGATAAACTGCACAAATACAAGTGGAATAGCTGATAAGAATGTTTCATTTTTTCGTTTTCCAAAAGATAAAGACAGGTAAGTACTAAGTAGTCTAGTGGAGTGCCTAATAGAATATTTTATTCTTTAATAAATAATTCTCTGTATTTTTTTTTTTTTTTTTGTAATCTTATCAGTTTTGTTTTGAACGTTGAAAATTTTATTGGAAATGATATAATAAAAAAACTCATATATTAAGCAACAAAAAATTACATATTGATATTGCTCTTATTCTACAGGTGCAAGAAATGGGTTATAAATTGTAGAAGAGCAGATTTAGATGGAAAACCTGTCGAAACTTTGAACCAAGATTATCGTTTGTGTAGTAATCATTTTGAAAGTCAGATGTACTATTTAAGAAACAACGAAGGAAAACGTCTTCTCTATAATGCCATTCCTACTATATTCGATGTTTCAAATCCACCACAACCTATAGGGGTAAAAGGAAAACCACCTGCTAAAAGAAGTCCTTTACCTTCTAAAACTTAAAAAAATTCAAATTGAAAAAAATATTGGTACATTCGAAAATCCCAACATTCAAAACAATCTTTGACATTTTTGAATTTGTTGACATTACAAAGTATAAAAAAGTGCAAAATTCATTGCGTACATCTCGTCTTACAATTAGCAGACTTAAAAAAAAATAAAACTGTTGGAAAAAAAAAAAAGCAAATAAAAATGTGTCTCAATTGCTCATATTTTAGATTTATCTAGAAACTTTCTAATGATCAGCAAAAGTTTTTTGCATGTCAATTAAAAATGAGTTACTGGCATAAAAAAGGTAGCCGTTGGACAATATTGAACAAACTACTTGGACTACGACTTTTTTTTCACAAGCTTACCGAGTTTTAAGTTCTATTTTTTCTTTACTAAGTAGCACCACTTTAAAATTATTACTTTCAAGAGCATATGGAGATATGCAAGCTGGATTTTCACAAAAGCTGTTTACTTTATTAAAACTTCGTGTTGATAACATGATTCAACATGATCGTAATTGCAGTATCGTATTGGATGAGATGGCACTCAAACAGCATTTAGATTATGATAAAAGTTTTTGGAATAAAAAATATGAAACCTCTTAATCAGGCTTTAGCTTTTATTTTAAATGGAAGCAACCAATTGCTTATTTCTTTAGTAACTCAACTGTTTCAACAGTTAATCTTGCTAAGTATATTCAAGAAGTTATATTAAGAATTCAGGACTGTGGATTGTTAGTTAGGTGTATTGTGTGTGATCAAGGATCAACCAATATTGCAGCACTTAAAGTCCTTGGTTTTTCAAAAATGAAATATTGTATTCACTATCCGTCTTTCAAAAATACAGTTCATATTATCTTTGATCCCCCTCACCTGATTAAAAGTGTACGTAATAATCTTATGCGATATAACATTGATATTGATGGCAATATAGTTTCATGGCATCACATTCGTATGTTGTATGAGGTAGACCTATCCGTCTCGCACTAAAATTGACTGATAGACATCTTGATGCTGAAGCATTTCTAAAAATGAAAGTTAATCTAGCCACACAAGTATTTAGTCATCAGATTGCTACAGCATTGTCTTTGTGTGTCACAGCAAATGTTTTACCATCAACTGTATTACCGACTGCCCGATTTGTTGATAAAATTGATCCTTTTTTTGACCTGATGAATTCAAGTAAGCTTCATTCAGATAAACCTGCTCGTTGTGCTATAACAGCAAAGGGAAATAGCATTTTACTGTTAAGGGAACTCCAAACTTGGATTAAGCAATGGAAGTTTTGTGATGTAAAATCCCAATCCCAGATAGCTAGTCATTGGGGGTTAGATGTTACAATAACCAGTGTACTGAAACTAAGTCATCTTCTTTCAGAAGGGTTTCATTGTGTTAGCACTTCTCGCTTTAATTAAGATTGTTTAGAAAGTTTTTTTGGAACTATTAGAAGCAAAGAAGGCTGGAATGCCAGACCTACAGTGAAACAATTTCGAGCAGCTTACCAGAACTCTTTATTGTTTTTGTCAGTAGAAACTAGCAAATCTAATAGCAATTGTCTGACAGAAACAGATTTTAGTGTGGTATTAGATATTAATTCTTTATTTAAAAATGTAAAAAAAAAACAAATAAACAAGAATGTTTATTTTTTGCTAACAAAAAAAAAAATAATCCTTTGAACAGATTTCCTGTTATTATGTTATAAAAATATTGTACAAGCACATACTGATTTTGCTAACTTGTTAATAAAAAGAGTTTGTCTGTACCAACAGTGTGAGGTAGTGCATTGTCATGAATTGATAGATATTACGATACCAAGTAAACATGGTTTAGAAGTCAATGAGCAAACATACAATTGTTCACCAAATTTATTATTAGTATTATTAATTTGTCATATGGAAACAGTATTCATGGAATTTATTGAAAAGTGGCTTGATACTGAAGACTTAGCTTTTAGATTATCTTCTGAAATAATAGAAATCTGTACTTATGACTTTTTATTTAAATGCCATATTGAACATGCTTTTTATTTACAAAAAAAATAGTTCATATCTTTGTCATTACGAGAATTCTTTATTTTATTAAGCTGTACAATCGTAATCTATGTCCACGAAATAAAGGAAGTGATAAAAAGATGAAACGTTTGCTACACAAATAATTTCTATTTTATAATATTGTATGAAAATTATATATAGTTATGTTCTTTTTTGGTTTTAAAGTTTTAACGGTTTTAAAGTTCTTTGGTTTTAAAGTTTCAAGAAATATTTAATACTACTGTTAATATTAAAAATAATAGTACTTATAGTTAATAGGGAATTTCCTAATAAGTGTCCAACCAAAAATCTGTATCATAAATTTTACGCAAAAAAATTTGAAAGTAATCACAAAAAACATTCAAAACAAAAAGCATTTTTAATCAAAACAAAAAGCATCTTTAATCAAAAAGTTATGTTAGTCATTTATTTATGAATTGTTATTCTACCCGGGCATCCCACAATCCTCGGCGAAAAAATTACATGTTTTTACGCGAGTCGACAGGCCTTGCTGTTTATGTAAAAAGATGCTATTATTTACATTAAAACACATTTAACAAAACTAAAGGACATTATGAATATTCCTTAATGTTACGCATGCGAACCAATATGTTAAATTTAATATAAAGCCGATATTGGCAAGCAATATTTCGCCAATATTGGCATAACAATATCAGTAAAACGATAATGGATAATATTGGCGCAATATTGTTTGCCAATATTCGTAAGACAATATTGGGGTAATATTGCTTGACAATATTGGCGCAATATCGGATATCTTGGCCAAGATTAGCCAAGATACCCAATATCGTGCCAATATTACGCCAATATTGTTTGCTACTTGGGTAGTTGAGAATATATTGGTGGAATATCTTGATCTGGCCTAAGACTACCTACACGATGAAAATTCTGGCCACATAATTTAAAACATGGAAGCCCATGATTCATTGGTTGAGCTACATTTGCTGTAAAAGAAGAAAAAGAAAAGCAGGCATTATAATTTCGAATATGTTTTAAAAAATTAGCATTAGCATTACGATCTACATAACTCCCTGTAACCAAATCCTGTAAAGCTTGTGTAATTGGTGAAAGTGGAGGCAAAGCTACCTTACCATTATGGCAACATAGAAAATGTGTTTCATCTGGAAATTTCTTAGCACCACAGTGCTAACAAATTTAATTCATTTCTCCTAAATAATTGGCGACGATTACCATTATCTCGATCTAGCCTATTTCTTTCATTTTGTAAACGATTAATTTCATCTCGCTCAAGTCTATTTCTTCCATTTCGTCTACGATTATTTTCAACACGCCTTATAGCTTATCTTGTAAATACATAACTTCATCTAGCCTATCATCCATTTCAATGTCATCATTTTCATTAAACATATTTATCAAAGCAACACTAATTATTTCTTTATTTTTACTAATCTAAAGTTAACAATAAAATGTTTAATAAAGTGTCCAGCACATGGTAAAAATTTTGCTAGATTATTCTATTCCAAAGTTTTGTTTGCATGCCTTTTTATTTTCCGGTCATATTGTATGCATTATCATATGCCTGAGATCTGCAATCTGAGAAATTTAATCCTGCATCGACGGTCAAAATATCGACGGTGGTATCGGCAAGAGTTCTAAGAGTGAGAGTGATTTTCTGGTGTTACAAATTAAAAAAATCTTTCAATGGGTTCGAAGGAAATTTGCTCTATATATCTCACAATTACACAGAGTTGATCTTTATGAGATATATCTGGTGTGGAATCTACTGAAATTCCATAATACTTCGACTTTTTTACTTCGCCAATTATAGCCTCGAGTACTTTTTTCGCCATTAATGAAACAAGTTCATCATTCACAGTTTTGGAGAAATACGATGTGTGTCCTGAACCAGCGTGACCATAATTTTTAATATGTTCAGCTAAAAAAGGGTCAAATTTCGCAACTAATTCCAGTAGTCCTAAGAAATTTCCACTCCCTTCAATGCCAAATCTTTCATTCGAACCTCTAAAGGCTAGATTTCCTTCAATCAATTTTGTTGCAAGGACCGAATTTGGAAATTTTAAAAATAGTGTATACAATGCAAAAATCAGTACCTTTTGAAGGAGAATACACTAACCATTCACGAATATATTCTTCTCAGTTTGTTCTTTTTCCATAAAAAAACTTTTCGAACAATAACGGTCATGGTCATTGTAACTTTGTTTTCGTGTTCGAAAATTTTTGTCCAAGTTCTGCAATTTTTTTACAATTTACCATGCAAAAGTCACAAAATTGCAGTATTTTAATAAGGCTTATTTTACTAACATTACTGTTATAATATCAAATTAAGTTTGCAGTCAAAATTTATCAGGCAAATACTTGCAGTCATAAACATTAATTTGTTATGATAACAGCAATGCTTTTATAATTAGCCTTAACAAGTTGCTGTTGATTTGTGACTATGATTTAAATTTAGTTTCGGTTTGTAACTATGATTTCAAAAATAATATTTCAATCAGTTCAAAATGCTACTGATTTTTTAATTTAAATTGATTTTTTTCTGTATATGAACAATAATTTATTTATTTTTATCTTTTTATAAGATAAAGATTACAATGCCTAAACGTGACAGAAGCCTATACACGAGGGAATTTATGAAAGAATACAGAGATACTGAAAAAAACTTCTTGAAGAGTGCAATATTGTTGGTAGAAAGAGTAATGTTCATCTAGATTCATCTAGATTTGCACAGTGATGTAGTTTCTGAAGATGTGTACAGCGATATGTTGATGTTTTCTATCACTTCGCCTGAAAATGATTTTTTTTTTTTAAGTAATACTGAATCTAATTATGGTAATAATGATGACATAGCAGTTGGAAATAGTTTATCCAGTAGTATTCATACTCTATAACTTTAACAAAAGATTTTTTATGTGAGTGGTCAATAAAATACTGTATAAAAGATGATGCTTTAAATGCACTTTTGTATCACTTAAATAAATTTACTCCATCCTTACCGAAATGCAGGCAGACACTACAAAAATCTCTTCAAAAAATTGATATTTTATATGTCAGTGGAGGTGATTATATATATATTGGAGTTAAGAGTGCAATTGATTATTATATATCAACAGTTGGAAATAAGGAAAAGCTTGATATAATTGTAAGTATTGATGGTGCACCTATGTACAACAGTAAAAAGACTTCCATTTTGCCTATACTAATTACAATTAAGAAAAGGATCATATGCTGTTTCAATTTGGTATGGTCAGGGAAAACCAAATAATTTGAATAACTTCTTTAAAGATTTTATTCTCAAAATGAAAAAGTTGCAAACGAATGGGTAAAAACACTTGCAGGTAACTATTAAAGCTTTTGCTTGTGATGCACCTGCAAGAGCATTTGTTAAATGCATTATAGGGCATAGTGGCTACCATAGCTGTTAAAGATGTATAGTAGTTGGCACTCAAAATCATGGTGTAAGATTATTAGAAACAAATGCTTCACTTCGCACCGATGGCTTTTAAAAATAATTTTTATAAAGAAGGTCACCAACTCGAGATTCTTTCTCTGCATGTTCAGTTAAATTTCTTATGGTAACTAGATTCCCACTAGACTATATGCCCCTTATGTTTTAGAGTAGTTAAAAAACTTCTGATATACTGGTGTAAAGGTCCCAGATGTATTAGAATAAGTCAATCTGTTAAGGACAGTATTTCAAATGAGCTCATAACTTTACGAAGTTATACGCCATCCAGTTTTCAACGCAGACCACATTCCTTAAATGAACTTGAGAAGTGGAAAGCAACAGAGTTTCGATTCTTTCTACTTTATGCTAGACCTGCTGTGTTAAAAGGAAAAATAAATAAAACTAACTATGACTTAATTATTTCACTTTCAATTGCTATGCACATACTGCTTTCTGATAAAAAGGTAAAAAATGAATTGTTAGTGGCATATGCTAAGCAATTGTTTACATGGTTTGCTAGAGAAGTTCAAATTTTGTATGGAGAGAACTTTATGACATACAATGTTCACAGCATGATTCGTTTAGCTGATGATTGTGTTAACTTTGGGGAAAGTCTTGATCATCTATCAGCTTTTCCTTTTGAAAGCCGTTTGGGTTGAATTAAAAAAATGGTGCGAAAATGGCATCAGACTGTTGCCCACTTAGATGAGAGAAAAAAGTTGAATATTTTTCTTAGAGAAAGAAATGGTTAAAAAATTATTGTCCAATTGGTAAATAAAAACATCACATCAAATCTGCGAGGGAGAGTCTATATCATTCAAGACAAAGGATTTATTTTAGTCGAAGAAATTTTGGTAGATCTTGTAAAATGCAAGAAACAAAATCCTCATTCAATTCAAAAAATTTTTCAATATTGCTTTGAAACATCTTATTTAGATGTTTGTTATGTAAGTTCATTAGCCAACCTAAAAATAATTAAAAAAAAAAAAAAAAAAAAAAGGCTTGATGATACCCATTCAAAAAGGTGGTTATGGTTTTTTTCTGCTGAGACATTGTGATTACTGATTTCTTGATTTAATAAAGACAAATTTTGATTATATTTGAAGACCATAAATTTGTAAAGAATGTTTGAGCATGTGTCATTTTGTAATATAAATTGTTATAAATGTGTCGAATATATAGTTCATTGAATATGTTAAAGTGAGTTTAATTCATTTTAATTTATAAATTTTTTGTGTGAAACAAATACCTGTTATGTTAATAAAAAATGAAATAATATGAAATAATGAAATAATAAATTGTTTACAGTGGTGTTATACATTTATAAATCTAAAAAGCCTTGCACAATGTTCGTTGTTTTTGATCTATATCTAATGTAATTTTTGTTTTATTTTGTAACTTACATTAATTTTTCTTATATAAGATTGATTAGAATTAAATTGTGTCAAGATATTGAAATGTCGTTTGCTATTGTTGAATTTTTAAATAGAAAAATTAAAGAAGTGGAAGTGATTGCTAAAAGTTGGATGAAAAATAATGGGAAATATATACTTAGTTAGGATTTCATACTCTCAAGGTTTGCATAGATTATCTGGGAAAATATACCCAGTTAGTATTTCATACTCCACAGATTTGCATATTGCTATAATAAAATGTAAAATAATTGAGTTAGATAGTGAAGTGTATGTTTTGCCCTGGGCATTGGAGAGGATAAACATGTGCTGGTACAAATTTATTTTTGGGCCCCATTTACACTATAACTATTCTCTTGTATTATACCACTTATATATATCCATTATTCTTATCGGCATTTGTTTAAAATATATGTTCTGAATATCTTTAGAATATTTAATTAAGATTTCCTATAATTAAAAAAAGTTTTTTTCAAGAACTAAAATATTTATTAATTTAGATGGGTTTTTCCTTAAAGTTCATTAATTTTAATGTGGCGCACCCATTCTCATAGGGCCTGCTTATGTCATTAACATTTCAATTATATTTTTATTAGATATTGATAAGTGATTTTACGTATATAAATATGTGTATAGATTTTTATGATGAAGCTCGGTCGCGCTTAGAAAAAGCAGCAGATACGACGAATATTGAAACTGACACTGAAGAAGAATAAGGGACTAAGCAAAAGTATTATTTTTTAATAAATTATTTTTTATAAAATTATTTTTTAATAAAAAAAGGTATTTTGCAATAAAGAATTACACAAATCATGGGCTTTTTGTGTTTATAAAGTAAAGTTTATATTAAAGGAGAAATGCGGCAATGGCATTCTGTGAAAGTGATGAAGATATTGTTGTTAGAGGTGAAGAATTATACGGAAGACAATTTTTGAAGAGTTCAAATAGCCATATCTAACATTATTCCAAATATAGCAGGTTAACTATTTTTGTTAAAGTAAAATAATGGTTGGTTAAAATAATTATGTTTATTTTTTTTTACTGAATTATAGACATTATTTTTGTTTTACTGAATTATAGACATCATTGACTTTGCAAAAGAAAAAAATCTATCTCAAGAAAAAATGATGTTGTCTTCAAATATATTGGTAAAAAAATGTCTTAATGTTGCTTTTGTTCTGCTTAAAACCTGTGTGCATCTGCAGTAAAAAAATTAATAGAAATCAGAAATATGTTATAGAATATAATTTTTGTTGATAAATATGTTTGTTGACAAGTTAAAATAAAAATCACTTTATAATAATTAAAAAGTTTTGTTTAATTTTTGTATGTTTAATTTATCTACCTAGATAGAAAATGGCTCTAAAAGTGTTTTGGGTATAGAGGATAGCAGAGAAACACAATTATCTTGTCAAGGTAAATTAAATTTTCAAGAATGTAAATTTCAATGTGTTAAGTAAAGTTTTATCTATTTTTTCCATTTCAAGTTTAATTTATTTTTTCCATTTAGGTAATTTTTTAAAATTAATTTTTTACAAAATATTTTACATTACTAATAATAAATGCTATTTATTTCATAACTTTATTTTTTTAATTTTCAAAAAGTTGTGTTAAACTGTATAGCAAAATTTTTGATATTTTTTTATGACAATGATAGATTACTATACTGCAATTCTAAGGTATGGTCTTATAATAGAGGGGCAGCACCAAATACTTACCCTAAGTCTCCAATCTCACACAGTGACATCTTATTTGAAAAAAAAAGATTAGTTTAAAAATTGTGCTATTTCAAGATTCAAGACTCAACTTGTTTTGCAAATATATACAGGGGTGCGCAGGTTATCGCAGAAAAAAATGAAAACAAAAATTTCGCGGCAAAAAATATAATATACAGTGAAAAACATTTTTGGCGGGAAAATGCAACAAAGTTCAACGAGTTAATCCTTAAAAAATGCAGTTTTTCACTAATTTAGTTGTAAAAAATGGCACGATTTGACAGCACGCAAAATGAAAATGCAAGAAAACTTGTTTTTGATCTATGGAAACGTGGTGTGAAAAAAGTTGAAATTTGCAAAGCCGTGAAGGGACAGCTTCATAATTCCAACTCTACAGACTCTTAAAAGACTTAGAAACTGGAAAAAATTACAAAAGAAAAAAAACAGGCCCAAATCGTTATGTGAGAACTAAAGAACTTCGAAATTTGATCGACTGCAAAGTACGACGAAACCCAAACAGGTCAATTTCATCCTTAGCTAGAGAAGCAGGTGTGTCTCGAAGAACTATGCAACGATGTCCACGATGATCTGGGTATGAAGAGCCTTGTCAAGTCAAAAAGACAACTTCTGAGTGAGGCAACTAAAGCCAAAAGACGCAAAAGATCAAAAGAGTTACTAAATTGGTTCAAAGATCACAAAGATGTCCCTATTGTTTACAGTGATGAAAAAATTTTCACAGTTGAACCAGAACCCAACAGATACAATGACAGAGTTCTTGGTAAGTCAAGAAGAACAGTTCCTTTGGAACTGAGGACTATTCCAAAGAGACAGCACCCTGTGGGCGTCATGGTTTGGGCAGGTGTGTGCTCTGATGGGTCAAAAACTCCCCTTGTTTTTGTTCCTGAAGGTGTAAAAGTCAACCAGGTGACCTATGTCGACTTCATCAAAGCTAACCTCATTCCTTGGGCCAAAAAGAAATTTAGGGACGATCCATGGGCCTTTATGCAGGTTAGTGCAGCACACAGTGCAAAGAAAACTGTCAGCTTTTTGAAAGAAAATGTTCCGCACCTTTGGACCCCAGATATGTGGCCCCCTTCAAGCCCAGACATTAATCCTATGGATTTTGCTATATGGAGTGTCATGGAGACCAAGAAGGCAGCCAAAACATATCTAAATTTGGCAGCCCTCCGAAACGAATTAAAGAAGATCTAGAAGAATCTTAGTCCGGACATAGTGCGACGATGCTGTGAGTCAGTTCCAGAGCGTTTGAAGAGTGTCATTGATGCCAAAGGAAGCTACTTTGAAATTCATTAGTGTTTTTGATTAAAAATATATGTGATTTGGTATTGTGAAAAGTTTTACTTTGAAAATAAAAGCCATTTTTGAGATATAAATATTTTTATTTTTCTGCGATAACCTCCACACCCCTGTAGTATAATTTATTCTATATTCTATTCAATGGTTAAATTTTGGAGTTAGGAGCTTTGCATTTGTTGTGTGATGTTAAAAATAAGGAATTCAATTTTTTCAAATTTTGTAGATAAATAAGTATTGCTACAGCAGCCTACATCAACAGTGAGCGCTAACTCTATATCTACAGAACTCATTTTTGAAAGATGCCTTACATAATCTGATGTGGATTTACTTATAAAGTCAAGGCTAGCAATATTTTTAAGAGTAGAGTGGTCATAATCTGATGTGAATTTACTTATAAAGTCAAGGCTAGCAATATTTTTAAGAGTAGAGTGGTGAGTTGCTGCTGATAACAACATAATTATTATGAAATGAAAGTTAATAATATAAGTTTCAATGTTATATAATTATTTTTTATTTTAAATAAAACATAAGGGTTCATTTGCAAATAACGTCACGCATTACAAGTTTTATACCCCCTCCTTCCCCCCTTAGTCAGAAAGTGTCACAATTTATTAAATTTCTTGTCCTTGTCACGAAACGTAATTTTTGTGTGTTTTTGTTAAACAATTATTTGTTTATCTAAAAAGTCGCAAAAGTAGCTTATAATTTCATTTTATGCAGTTTTTAAAATTAATTGTGAGGTCACAAATTATTTGCCTTCTTTCCACTCAGAGTGAAACAAAATCAATGACCGCCGTTCCCCGATATGTGTGACGTATTTTGCGAAAGACTCTTGAGTATTTTTTATTTTTCTAATAATAGATGACTTCTCTTAGTCGTTGTGGAGGTAACACTCCATATAAATCGGCTTTTGCTATTGGAAATTTTTGAAGAGCGACGACGCTAGGGCCTGCCTTCATTGAAAACAAATTTTAAAATATACACCCTGTATCATATGATAGTAGGTGAGAATGATTTTTTGCATTTTTTTAGATTTTTTTTTTGCAGGTAATATATTTTGTTTATCCCAGTCAGTCATTTATACAACTATTTTCTTTTTATTTTCTATTAACTATTCAACTATTTTCTTTCTATTTTCTATTAACTAATTTCTACGTTTCGATTTTTATCAAATTTGATTTGAACTTTTTATAAAATTTGATTTGATAAAAATGCGATTACACGACAGCATCATGATGCAAAAATTTGCAATTGTCATTCAAGCGTTTTAAAGTTTTTAAGAGAATCACGAACACGGCTCAATTGAAAAGTTATAAAAACGAACAATGCTGCAAACGCTAAATAAATTAATTGAAATTGTAAATTGTGTGTTAAATTTAATAAAAAACTTTCCTACTAACACAATACCTACTTTTTTTACAATTTGCGAATAATATATTATATATATATATATATATATATATATATATATATATATATATATATATATATATATATATATATATATATATATATATATATATATATATATATATATATATATATATATATATATCGCAAATTGTTAATACGTATATATATATATAAATATATATGTATATATATACGTATATATACATATATATATATATATATAATATATATATATATATATATATATATATATATATATACATGTATATATATATGTAAGTATATATGTATATGTATATACACATATACATATATATTTATATATATATATATATATATATATATATATATATATATATATATTTATATATATATTTTATATGTATATGTATACATGTATATATATATATGTATGTATATATGTATATGTATATACACATATACATATATATTTATATATATATATATATATATATATATACATAAATATGTATATATATATACATGTATATATATACATATACATATATATACAACCCTGCTTTTTAAAAAGCATTGCGGTTTAATATGCAATTATTTTTTTTTATAAATGACATAGTGTTTTTTGTTTTAATTACAACGATAATTATATTTTCGTAAGAAAAGTTATACTTTTGCGAAAGCCGTAAATTGCTCCCGTAAACCGTTTTAGGAGAGTGTGGGCGGGAGCGAGAGATGAAGCTCTCGCCGAGGCCTGTGTATTTATATATACACATATATATCTTTATATCTATATATCTATATATATATATATATATATATATATATATATATATATATATATATATATATATATATATATATATATATATATATATATATATATACATATATATATATATATATATATATATATATATATATATATATATACATATATATATATATATATATATATATATATATATATATATATATATATATATATATATATATAAATATATATATATATATATATATATATATATATATATATATATATATATATATATATATATATATATATATATATATATATATATATATAGATATATAGATATATAGATATATATGTGTATATATAAATACACAGGCCTCGGCCTGTGTATTTATATATACACATATATATCTATATTATACATATACATGTGTATATATATCTATATTATATAAATATAATATAGATATATATACACATATATATCTATATTATACATATACATGTGTATATATATCTATAGATATATAGATATATATGTGTATATATATTTATATATACACATATATATCTATATATCTATATTATACATATACATGTGTATATATATCTATATTATATAAATATAATATAGATATATATACACATATATATCTATATTATATTTTAATACAAAGCAGTCTTATATTAACAAGTAAATAATGTAGTGTAACAAAATATATTTCTTTAATCCTTTTTTATACCTTATGCTGCTATGGTGTAGCAGAAATAAAAAAACTGCTATGGTGTAACAGAAATAAAAAACGAAATGTCTTTGTTTTGCTTTTTATTTCTGCTGTACTATGTATGGTATAGCAGAAATAAAAAACATTAATTCCTAAAATTTTTTCCATAAAATTTCACATGTTTAATTGTCTAAAATGTTTTGTTTGATTTCTTGCTCTAAATGTTATATTCCAATTATAGCATTTGTGATCTCCCAGAAGCTTCATTTTTATCAATTGTCGTTCACAAACAAGAGTTGGTAATTTTAAAAATAGCTTTAATACAAGATTTGCACAATTCTTTAACATAAGTTGTGCAAAAACTGGTTGCAGATGAAACTTTTGCTATGTAGACTTTAGTAAAAAATCTATGATAATTATGTCGCAAATGCATTACACAAATAATGATCAACCTGCAAATATAATATAGAACTACTTTTAGAACTGTTTCCTTCATTAGTTTATGTGTTGAAGTTGTTCCAGGTTTAACGCTATTCCTTTTGAAAAGTTACATATATTTTCAGGGTGGCCAGCGGTCCTTGAAATCCTGGAAAAGTCCTGGAATTTTAAAGGTCCTGGAAATATCCTGGAAAAACACTTTTTTTTACAAAAAATCCTTTAAATCCTGGAACTTTTTTTGATATATTTCAATAATTCGTTTTGATGTTTTTATCTTTTTATTTTCGATTATGTATTTTCTAGAATGTTCAAAAAATATATATATAAGTATTTTAAATAATGTTACTTTCTCCATGGTAATAATATCTTAATGATAATACTGTTTATTTATAAAATATAATACACAATTAATATATATATATATATATATATATATATATATATATATAAATATATATATATATATATATATATATATATATATATATATATATATATATATATATATATATATATATATATATATATGTATATATATATATATATGTATATATATATATATATATATATATATATATATATATATATATATATATATATATATATATATGTATATATATATATATATATATATATATATATATATATATATATATATATATATATATATATATATCACTAATATAATGCTTAAAACAAAGAACTGCCGTTTCCAAACAGAATGGCTATACAATAAAAAGTATTCAGCTTGGATAAAATTTTGTTCTTTAAATTCAAAGAAAGCAAGATGTAATTGGTGTCGAACAGATATTAATATTTTTAACATGGGAGTATCTGCGTTAGATTTACATGCAACTGGTAAGAAGCATAAAGAGCATGCAAGGACACATAATGCAGCTGATATATTTTTTACAGGTTATTTTTTGTTATTTATATTTATATTTAAATAAATTTAGGTGTTGTAAAAGTTAGATATATTGATTCAAAAATCTTCAGACGCCCTAATGCACAGAATTTTTATTGGCAAATTCATTGAAGCAACAGAGATGTTTGATCTTGGAAAACTTATTCAAGTTTCAATGGATGGTCCTAATGTTGATTGGGAGGTTCTTAAAATGTTAAATGAGCATAGGCAGGAAAAACGATATTCTGACATTGTTAATATGGGCAGTTGCAGCTTGCATATTGTTCATGGTGCTCTACAGACAGCAATAAACTCCCAAAAGTGGGAGTTGGAAAAAATATTTTGTGCAATGTATAATCTTTTCAAAGAGTCACCAGCTAAAATAGATGAATATATTAGAGTTTGTGAAACAGATCTGCTTGCTTTACCGTAAGTATGCATGTTTAAGAAGAAAAAAAATTATTATAATTCATTATATCTTTTTTTATTAATATATAAGTTAAGAGTATTTCAGCCTTTAAATTTTTGGATTTTATTGTTATTGGCTTATAGATCATCATCTACACAAGTTTGTACCTTTGCGTATGCAGTTTTTCAAAGATCTGGCTAAAAAATTGAAAGGGTTTCTAGTGCTATTTCAAACAGACAGACCTATGGTTGCATTTTTATCTAATAGTTTAGAAAGTATATTGCGAAGTTTGATGAAAATGATTCTCAAACCAAACATTTTAAAAGAAACTGCAACTGCATATAGTTTAACAAAGATTGAAGTAGATAAATCCAATAACCAACTAGATGCAAACAAAATTGATATCGGCACAGCACTAAAACAGATGTTAAGTTCTCTTCATTGTAAATCAGAAGAGAAATTAGAATTTATAATAAAAAATAAGCAGATTATTGTAGCGTTATTGCAAAAATGACAAGAAAGATCCCCCTTGAAATATTCTTTAGTGAGGAATGCTTCATATTTGTCTCCAAGTGAAATGGTTAAAAACAAGAAAATATCCATTCTTAAATTCAAGGCTCTTGCTGAAAGATTAAGTGCATTAAAATGGTTATCATCTGACAATGCTGATGATGCAAAACAACAATATGATGAATTTGTTAGTGCAGAATGTGTTCAATTAAACGAAAAATTTGATTCCCTTAACGAGTTAACTGATTCTGTTGATAAATTTTTTGCTGGTTATTTGCATAAAATTCCGAAGTATTTAGCACTGTGGAAAGTCTGTGTAATCGTTTTTGTGTTATCTCACGGCCAATGTGCAATAGAACGAGGGTTCAGTGTTAATAAACAATTGTTGGTTGAAAATCTGCAAGAGAGATCTCTTATTTCTCAAAGAATAGTTTATGACCACATTAATTCTCATGACATTGTCATACATCAGTATGAGCTCCCTAGTGATCTTTAAAAAGTTGTAAGTTAGCATACAATCGTTACAATATAGTATTGAAAGAAAACAAAGATCAATTAAATGGTAGATGAATTAAGCAGGAAACGCCAATTGATTGATGGAGATATTTTAGTAATGAAAAAATAAAAAGAAAGTGTTGCAAAATGCATTGAAATTCTTAAATCTGATGCTGATAAGTTAAGCATCGAAGCAGAAGTAAAGAGAGACTTTACTGTTCTTGCGAAAGCAAATTCTTTTAGAAGCGCAATTTTAGAAAAGAACAAGCAATTCAAGACATTGACTTTTCATTAAAAAAACTTGAGCAATCTCAAAAAAATATGAAATAAAATAGTTTATATCAAAACATACTTATGTATTTAAATATATTTATATATATTTAATTATTTTGTTTTAAGAAAGTATATTTTGCTTTTCCTAGTTATTTAATTGTCGAGAAAATAACGTTGGCCTAACGTATGCAAGATAGCTGGGATCTATTTATTACCTATAATTTGAAAGAACTTAAAAATCATTTTTTTCATTGATGTGTCTTTATCTTTTTAAGAAAACATGAATTTTTTTAGTTAAAAGGATCATTTTTTTAACAAAATAAATATTTAACAATTATTATTATTATTTTTTTTTATTGTTTTTTTTTTGTTTTTATAACTTTACCTTTATTATCTCATGATGTTTTGTTTTTTTCATCTTTAACTGCAAAAATAATGTATTAAAGGCATTTAAATTTAGTTTTTGTTTTATTTCATTAGTTCTACTTTGGTGGTCTATCATAAGTTTGCTTTGTCTACTGGTAACATCTGCTTTGAACCTAGTAAACGTCAATTACTTAAAATTTACTAAGTTGATCATTGCTGATAGTAAAAAACGAAATTAGTTTCTCGCAATCAAGTAAGAATAATTTTTTTTTCTGGTCAAATTACTAAGTTTGCACTAATAGCAGTTGTTTTTTTGCTATTTTATGTGACTTTATGTCTTTGCAATTAATGTCTATTCTTTAAGATTTTGACAATTTTTAACAATACTCTTAAAAAAAAACATCAAAAACTTCTTTTATCACATTTTTTTTTTCATTTTAGATATATCTTACAACGCTTTTTAAGCATATTGAGAACGATTAGAGTGCCTACATTTCATAAAACACACAAGGTTTGGGCCAAAATTAAGAGCAAAAGCTCCCCGCCCTTTCTTTTTATTTAATTATATAGTGCGGATCCTTTAAGCAGTGGGAAAATAAGGGAGCAATGAGAAAATAATATGCTATATATATAATTTTTGTCGTTTGTTAATCTACCAAATGATGATGCAGATGTAATTGAATTGTTTTTGTAAATATTTATTTTTTTTTCTATATTTTGTTTTCTTATTATATATAAATATATAATAATAAAAGTTTTTTTTGGTTTAACGATGCTTAAATTTGAAAAAAAAAAAATTTCTTTTTTATAAATAAATATTAGTATTATTTAGTATAAATATTTTTAGAAGTAAAATATAAATTTAAGGTTTTATATGGCTTTTGTCTAAAACATAAGATGTAATTTGTAACAAGTTTATTTTTTATTAGAATTTTAAGTCTTTTTTTTTTTCTAAAAAATTGAATTTAAAACTAAGTTTATCATGCTAAAACTAAGTTTATTATGCTATGATTAAGTAATGCAGCCAAAATCCAATTACCTCTCTCAAAATTGGAAAAGAGCATTTGTATTTTGTTTAGTTTTTTCAGTCAGTTTGTAACAAGTTTAGTTTTTATTAGAAATTCAAGTCTTTTTTTTTCTGAAAAATTGAACTTAACCCTCCTGTGCCCCTATTTTTTTTCTTCACCAAAAAATTATGCCAGGCTAAATTGAGGCTATTATAACTCAAATACAAGCTAATTATTTTTCTAAAGTAAAAAATATGACCTCTAGTCCCGATTATTTGATCTCCGCCTTGAGGCGGCCCTGGGAAGTTAATACAAAAATTTAGTTTTATGATGGATCAAATAATTATAAATATTTTCTTTTTTATTCTTTATTATTTAATAATTACAAAAAATTTTATATCATTGTTTATGAAATATTGCAAAACAATTTTTAGCTGCAGTGCAACATAAATTTATACTACATTTAGAGCAAATGCATTGCGTTTCTGATTTGCACCCAGGCAATTTACATTGGCGCTTTCCGGATCTGTCCAGCCACTGAGGAAAGTGTTCTTTGCCATAAAATCGGAAGTCTGCAGCTGGTAAATGTGTCCTCTTGCCCAGTCTTTTAGGTGCGGGATCTTCTTCTGCATTTATTGATCGCGGTCTTTCAACAGATCTCTTTTGCGGTTCATCTGTTTGAAATCTGCAAAGCATTGCAGCCACTTCTTTTCTAAGTTGTGCGAGTTGTATATTGCATGCTTTATTTTGTCTGTTTATCCTCTTATGTAATAAATATGCATTTATCATGGCCAAGTCCAACACATGATAAAAGAAACGACTAGTCCACTTTACTGTTTTCATGCGAATATGATATCGACCCAAAAGACCATCCATTAGGTCGACACCGCCCATGTGTGCATTGTATTCGCGGATGATATTTGGGCAATCAATTTCTATTCTCTTCTTTTAGGCACGATCATATCTTGATGCCTTCAGGGTGTTATTACTTTCATTTTTAAATGGTAATACTCCTACGTATGTTGAGGCCAAACGAACACATTTGTTGTCTTTCCACAGTGTAGTCGACAAGTCTACTCCATAACAAGACCCTACATATTCAGTTGAAAATCCTCGAGGTTTCTTTGCATCTTCTTTATCTGTTGGCAATTTGCAATTTGCAATTCGATTTGCCCGAACGGTTCCCAAAGAATATATTCCTCTGCTATACAGATATATCATCAATGGCAAAGTCGAATAATAATTATCAAAATATACAATGTAATTCATGTGATCAGGGATTATTTGCGATAATCTTAAAACTACATTGGCTGCTGCACCTAAATACGGTGCTCCATTTGGAATTTTATTGTCACTTGCTCCAGAAGATAACTCAAATCCGTATGAAAACCCATAGGTGTCGCACAACACGAACAGTTTCATGCTCCATTTATGTCGTTTTGCGGGCATGTATTGCCAAATATGCGAAACCATTTTTGTGGAACAAATCTGTTTGTCTACACACAGGCGTTGAGACATTGGTACCGACTGAAAACGTATATTGAAGTATTCAATAATTGGCCGCATCTTGAATATCGGATGAAAATTGGAATCCCCTTGCGCCGGCATTTTGGTATTGTCGTTGAAATGCAAATAACGACATATTTCTTCAAATCGATTTTTGGTCAAATTTTTCTGAACTGGTTCAAACTAATTTTCTCCCCAATATTCGCGAGTATTTGGGTATCTGTATATGGACATATAAAACAAAATTCCGACATATTTTTGTATTTCTGCCGGCGTAGTTACAAATTTTGTTGAAATATTCATTTGGCGAGCATGAAGATTAATTGTATTTGCAATTCCCTGATACAATTTATCTTCCAAGAAATATTTAAAACATTCATAAGGAGTTTTCAATTCATAAAAACGCGCCGGTAATTCTTCATTTCCTCTGAATTGTATTTGTTTTTTCTCTAGCTGAATATTTTTCTTGCGCCACAAAATATTTTTGAAAGCTATATTTTTTGGGTCTATCACGAAAGAGGATCCAATATAAGTGTTCACAAAGTTATCATTTTCAACTTGCTCTAACTGAGGTTTTTCGGATTGAGATGGTCCTATTTCAATTTCTTCATATTCAACAAGTTGTATTTCGGAATTTTAGGTACCAGGCTCAATATTGGTTTTGTCCATTGCGGTTAGTATTTCATTCGTTTCATCGGCGTCATTATTTAAGATATTTTCCATATTGAAATGATGAGCGTTAGGAACAAAATCGGGGTCATCATTCGAAAGGAAATTATCTTGAATATCAGTATCTTATTCTGCTTGCATTATATCCATTTTTGTCTCCAACAATAGCATCTGAAAAAATATTCATCCTAAAATTTGCTGTAAATCAAAGGACATGTTTTATAAATACAAATTAAGCAATAAAAATATGTTATCAGCTTTTTGAATGTTATATATAGAAAAACTGAATTAAAGATATCAAAAAACAATTGAAATCAAATTGCAATCAATGAATAGCAGAAAATTAGTAATGAACTACTGTTTCACGTTCTGATCAAAAATATTTTGGTCCTTACAATTTATTAAGATGCTATGGCTTTCAACTCGTATTCAATACTCACCTTTAATGCATTTATAATGAGCAGTGCTTGTAAACTT
>NC_061167.1:37999785-38017285 GCF_022113875.1 Hydra vulgaris | reverse complement strand
TGTTGATTAAAGATTCAAAAACCTTGCTTATGACAGGAAGAAGACTAATGGGACGGTAGTTAGATGAATCAGATCGCTCACCGGAATTTTTGAAAATAGGGATAACAGATGCTGCTTTCCAGCATGATGGAAAACAAGACTCTGATAAGCACTTGTTAAATAGTTTAGAAAGTATGGATAAAAGCTCCGGAGAACACCTCTGCAAGACTACGACAGGAATGTTGTCAGGACCACAAGCTGTTGAAGAGTCTAAGCAGGAAATTACTTTAGATACAGAAGCTGAAGTGATGCGAATGTCAAGCAAGGGATCAACCTGTTTGACGGCTATGTCAGGTAAAACGCAACTAGTGGAATCAAGAGATGATATTGATGAAAAGTTCTTAGCAAACAATTCAGCTTTGTCTTTAGGTGAGGTGACAAAGTCTGAACCATACAAGAGAGAAGGAATAACAGATTTGCCCTTATTATTGATACTGTTAAAGATTCTCCAGAAGTCTCGAGAGCCTAATTTTTGTGATGAGATACGAGATTTAATGACCTGGGAATAGCGAGCTTTGGCGTCAGACAAAACCTTTTTACAATGGTTTCTGGCGATAGTGAACAGATGTCTGTTTTCTGGAGAATTGTTTTGGTGATAGATATGGAAGTAACGGTTTCGATTAGAAATTGCTGCAGCGCAATGTGAGGAAAACCAAGGAGAAGAGTGAGGCTTGACCTGGAATCGTCGAGAGGGAATAAAAGATTCCATGCCAGCCTGAATCCACGAAGTTATGTAAGAAGCACATTTGTCAGCAGGAAGACGAAAGATTTCTACTCAAGGGCCATCACGAAGAAAATCACGGAAAGAGTCCCAGTCAGCTTTAAGGTAGTTGTATGTGGTACGATGATAGGGGGATTCTGATGAAGTAGAAGAATTTGATAATAGTTTTAGAGAGATCAAACCGTGATCAGAAGTACCTAAGGGTGAATGTGGAGAAATTGAGCACTGACTAGGATCTAAAGCAAGACATAAGTCGAGTAGAGAAGGTAAATTATTAGGGTTGTCTGGAAAACGAGTTGGAAAGTTGACTATTTGAGTTAGGGATTGAGAAAGGCAAAAGTTGAGGGCCTTAACGCCAGCAGAGTCACTGACACTAGAGCCAAGCCAATCGGTGTGATGGGCATTAAAGTCACCAACAACGACGATATTGGCCGATGTATAAAGAGAGAGGGCTTGGTCAATTTGATCAGAAATAACATCAAGAATAGTGCAATCTTGGGATGAAGGAGAGCGATATAGAACAAAGAGAAAGGCGATTGAGTGAAGTTGTGCTAAACGAAAGCACATAAATGAATAGTCTGTAGATTCAAACCTAGTTTCACGACAAATGGTTGAGTTCTTACGAATGTAGATGCCCAGGCCAAGCATGTGGTTATTGGAGTCTTTACGAATTAAAGGAAGATAACCATCAACACTAAGATCACAAGATGGGACAGCCGAACTCAAATTAGTCTCACAAAGAGCAAGTAGGTCTGGTGAACTTTGCAAGAGATAAGACTCAACAGAAGAAAAGTTACTTCGAAGACCACGAATATTAGTAAATGATAGGTTTAGAGAACTTGGTGATGACGATGGTTTTTTGTGTTTTTTAGTTTTAGGTACTTTAGTCATTTTAAATTTATAAAGAACTTGACTCAAGTATAGATAGTACTCAGTACACTATTTAACAACTAAGCAATAGCCTCATTACTATTAATAAACCCTAAGCCGTAACAAAGGGCTCCAAATGTGGCCTCTGCAATGCACACCCAAAGTACAAACAGGGACACCATCCATGCGCAACATGGCACTGTTAGTACTCTGATATTTTTCGGCTGTTGATGGAATCAGCCTCTCTGAGAGCTACCACAGAGTTCGGGAAACCTGACTACCAGCCGGCCTCAGAACCATAAAACTGAGTTTTAGAGCTGTACCCTCATTAGGAGATAATAGAATGAGTTGCCCAGTCATAAAAATAGAGACACAAGCAATACCCACGCATTGAGTCAAGAAGATCCAGCGTTCAACATCCTAAACTGGAAACAATGTATTAAAAATACATCTGCGCCAGCCTAATAGATGAGGAAGGGGTGCGAGGCTGGTCAACAGATAGAATCTGTTTACCTCTTAAGTCTTTGCCTAGGAGGCCTTCTACAAGACAGCAGCTGGATGCATGTAACATCTGCCCAAGGTGAGTATTTTTATCGAGACACCATCTCTAGCCTTTACTCAACCAAGAGCCCCAAGGCAGGGGGTGTTTTAATTCGGAGTTAACTTCTCCTAGCCTTTGCCTAAAAAAGCGTATCCTACAAGGCAGCAGGACATGGAGCAGGTTGTACTGGGTTACATGTTACCAGTAGCAGGAAAACCTGACCTGACCTTAAGTTTGACCTAAAATTTAATAACCTGACCTTAAATTTAATAACAATTAGATATGATATATCATATATCAGTTATATTTAGCTCTAAGAGTGCAATAGTTTTTTTTAAAAAACACAATTAACGATTTTAACCTCATTTACTTACTTCATTATTAAAGTTTAACATCATTAAATAAAAAAATAACTATATGATCTTTTTAAAACAATTATTGTGACAATGTTTTTAAACAGAAACATTACCACAATAATTTATCCATCTCATTTTACTGCTTATACAAACACTGTTACTTCTAACACAATATGGATTAAGATAATGAAAAAGATAAAAATTAAGATGAAAAAATATTAATTTTATTTTAATGCGTGTTTCCAGTCCATATTTGAATCAAATAAACTTAATAAATTATAAAAATATTATATCTATATAGTATATAAATAAGATATATATATATATATATATATATATATATATATATATATATATATATATATATATATACACACACACACATGAACTTTTTATGTAATATGCTAGATTACATGGCACATTATCTGATGTATTTTATTATAATCACATGAGAGAGAGTGTAAACAAGGATATAAAAATTGAGGTTAATTAACACATTGATACACAAACATGTAAAATATAGTATACACATATATATATATATATATGCACATACATACATACATACGTACATACATACATACATACATACATACATACATACATACATACATACATACATACATACATACATACATACATACATACATACATACATACATACATACATAATGCAACTAGGAAGTTGCATTAACAACGTTAAAATTAAAAAGTTAATTATGAAAAAAATTCTTAAGAAATAGGATAATTTTAGTGAAGTCGTTTGTTTTTATAAATTTAAAAAAGGTAGTTATTATGTCTGCATTAAGAAATTAATTCAGATATTTTGTTAAATAAATTTTCTTGATCCAAATAAGTAATAATTTCAAATTTTTCTTGTAAATATAGCATAGATTTTTTGAACATTTGTTAAGTTTTTGAAAATTATTATATACATTATTATATAATCATCCAAAAAATATGTATATATATGTATATATATAAATATATATAGTTCTTTAATTACAATTAATTTATTTATTTCAACTTCAATTTCGATAAAAATCAAACTCACGGTCATGAGCTCAAAAAATAAACTTTTTGAAGGAAAAATATTTTGCTGGTTTGATGACTTTTTGTAGTCTATATTTGTTAATTAGATTTAAGAATCTAAATAGGTAAGTATTATTATATCGTTAAACTATAAGTTATTATTTGATAACTATAACTAAAATGTTGAGTTTTTTAGCATAAAAATTGATAACTGATTTAAGTTTTTTTAACCATTTTAAAAATATTTTATACTCACGCATGCGTAAAAGTAGCCTACGGAGAAGAGAATATACATCATTTGGATGCGAACGTCCATATACGTCCGAGGACATACTATTTTGGACTTGGACGTTTTTGGACGTCCATTGGACGTCCTTAGACGTACCATTTTGGGCTTAGAAGAATGTGGACTTAAACGGTACGTCCAATGGACGTCCAAGGACGTCCTATGCCCGTTGGGTAGAGGATTTTATGATCGTCAGATCCGTCAAGAAAGATCCCTGGATATCATCAGTCGAGATACAAAAGCAATTAGAGCTGCCTGCATTGGACCGAACAATCAGACAACGTGCTGTTAAAGCCGGATTGTTGACGCCCTACAAAGAAACCGCTGATTTCACTAAATAACCAGAAGAAAAGATTCCTGTTTGCTACATCTCATATTGATTGGAAACTGCAGAAATAGCGAACTGTCCTGTTTAGTGATGAATCGAATTTCAACATCATTGGGAGCGATGGCATTAACCGTGTACGTAGACCGGCCGGAAAACCCCTCGATTTACGTTACTGTCATAAGACCGTGAAGCATGGTGGAGGCAATGTAATGGTCTGGGGGTGTTTTTCTGCTAACGGTCTAGGTCCAATATATCGAATCAATGACTGTTTCATGTATAAAAATATCGTGAAAGGTGTTATGTTACCTCATGCTGAATGAAATATGCCAATAAAAAGGGTTTTTCAGCAAGATAACTATCCAAAACACACTGCAAAAGTAGTCAAGCAGTGGTTTCAAGACAACCACCTATCGGTGATTGATTGGCCGCCTCATTCACCGGATCTTAACCCTATCGAGAACCTGTGGGAGATCGTCAACCGCAGAATTATTTGTAGAGGTGTTCGTAATAAGGATCAACTGTTTGAACAAATCCAAAAGGCCTAGGCCGCGATTCCACAAAGTTTCATTGATCCCCTGATCGAATCTGTTATGTATATATAGTTTTTTTTTTTTTATTTGAGTTCAAAATTATTTTTAAGTTGTAAAGTGTTGTTTTATATTGTTTTCTAACATCCTTAAGCGTAAATATGTGTTTTGAATAAATAAAATAAAATAAATCGGGCCAAAAATGTAGGTAAGTTGGACCATGGAAGTATAAAACAGATGGAAGTTCAACCACATTGAAGTTCTTCGGGACTATGTTTGTAACCTTTTGTTTCGTAAACAATAAGGAAACAACATTATGACTATACTTAAACGCCTAATCTTTATACGTTGACGCAAATAGATAGGTTTATAATAATTTAAAATTATAGTATTTCGGAGGCTAGCTAATAATTTTCAAGAAAAACATTAAAAATGGCGCAACGTAACGGCAAACAAAAACTTTTTTATGAACTTCATATTAAATAAATAGAGTACTACGAAAATGAATGGAATTATGATATACAACTTATGAAGCTTTAATTTTAGTTATTTAGAAAACAATTGTTTTGATTTTTTTAAAAATTGTTTCAATTATCTTTTTAATCAAATGTCGTTTTATGACTCAAAGCTAGAAAAGAAGCTTAAACTAAAGTATCCATTTAAAATCAAGCAGTTCTATTTAATTACCGAGTTTTAATAAACCTTTTGCTGAATAATTGCAATTACTAATGGTTAAAACTTTGCCGCTAGAATAATTCTTTTTTTCCCTAGAACAATTCATTCACTTTCCCTAAAATAATTTATTTTTTGATATTTTAATAAAAATCATTTCAGTGAATTTTATTATTTTTTTTGTCCAGTGAAACTTGTTTTTTTTTATTGTCGGTTACAAGCATAATTCCGAGACGACTTGAAATTGCTTTGATGTTTGCGGCTCGATGAACTTCCATCTGCTTTATACTTCCATGGTTGGACATCCCAGCGGGCACAGCGGCGTGATAAAAACGTGCATTTCACGTTACTTTTGGCACGTGACATTTAGATGACTTTTTGTTTTCCATGAAATAGCCAATAAACGTGATTTTTAAAAAACGTGACTTCTAGATCGTGCTTTTTACGTTACTTTTTGTACGTGATATTTAAGTGACTTTTTTGGTCACTATGAAATGAACAAAATTGTTCATTTTATAAATACCAAAAAGTCATCTAAATATCACGTACTAAAAGTAACGTTAATAGCACGTCCATAAGTCACGACTTTTGGACATTTCATAGGGACATGCCCTTAAGGAGGTGGCATATTGCTGTATTTTCTACGACCCTCTGAAACGTGCAAACAGCGTGTCGTCAAAGTCATTATTTGATAACAAATAGTTCTTTATTGCGATAATTATGCTTTTTACAATAACGAGTTTAGATTTGTTTACAGAAAAAATGCAAAATTCAAGGTTGAGGAAATCTTTTATATTATAGGTACCTAATAAACAAATCACATGGTTTCATTATAGTCAGTAAATGAGTTCTTGACATTAACATTTTTTATTTTCCAAATATCTTCGTTAAGGAATAAGTAAAATATCCAGTCATAGATCTGCAGCCAATCCACGAGGAGCACGCATTAAATATTCTCTAACGTATCAGCGGATATTTTCTCCCATACGACACCAAATACACAACACCAAGTGATGCTAAAAATGAGCAAGTAAAATCTTAAATAGTTATCGATTATTAAAGAATCATCATAAATAATATCTTTCTATAAACCCTGAAGCTAATTAACCAGCTTCAAGGTTTTAACGACAACAAAATGTTTAAAATTTGTCAGAATCAACCATCAGAAAATAGTGTTTTTCTGTATCAAATTGTTTCTAAACTTAACGTTATCCTAATATTTCCAAAATATTTAATCGACAAAATGCTTATATTTTATCCTAATTTATAAAAACTAGATCGACACCTGATTTTGAGTAACAAAAAATATTTTTTGCATATTTTGTAAGAAATAACGTTTTTCATAATACTAAAAACTATTGAGATTATGATTATTATAAAAAGACGTACCTGGGATCACCCTTTATTATGTTATATATATCGTTCATACACTAACTCATCAGGTGTCAAGGTGACTGTCCACAAAATAGTTAAAAATGACCAACCAACGAAGTGTTGAGTTACATAAACTGTTGTTTTAGAATGCACACTAAAATAATAAATGAAAAATAAAACATATTTGCAAATAAATTAATCATTGCCCCATACCACATTAAAGTGGTGGTTTTATATCTGAATTTTTTTTCTCCAAGATAAGATGACCACCTACCGCAAAGAATATATATGCTTATGATAGAATTATAATAGAATGTATAATACAAGTATTGTCAAATAAGTCACAAATAAATACTTTAATTTGCTAGTTTACTGTTAGAAAACTCAGTTACTTATGTATTACTTATATAAGTAAAAATACACGAGTGATCAAAAATTTAGACTCAGAAAAAAAATTTCTTAAGCTTAGCTCTTAAAATGCCAAAAAAAATTTATTAAGATGCTTGAAATTTTTTTTTTTTTTTAATTTAACTTAGTTAGGGATCGTTCATTAAGTACGTATGCTCGGGGAAAATGAGGGGGTCTGCAAATGGCGTATATGAGATCGGAGGGCAGTGGGTCAAAAGAAAGGAAAAACTAAATTTAAAAAAATATCATAAAATGTTAGAAAAATAGGTTAAAAGCTTAGGTACCTTTAGGAAAGTGGAGGATACTCAAAAAAGTGTATTGCAAAATGTTAAAGAGGGGGGAGGGGTGGACAAAAAGAAAGCGTACGAACTTTATGGACGATCCCTTAATTTGTTTCCAACATTATTACAAAAAACACACACCTTTTATTGGTATATATTAGTCATCTTTTTTGATGTACACCTTTTATTGGTATATATTGGTCTTTTTTTTTTATTTTTTAATAATAGCGCTATTTAAAAACAAATATAATGTGTCTTATAAATTTAGATTCACTTTTTTCTATCTTTATTTCTTTTAAAGATTGTAATTCTAACATGGATCGAAATATATTTTCTAAAATATTATGTTTAAATCCATTTAAAAATTAAATTATTTACTTAGTACACGCTAATCAAAATATACAATTTTTACTCATTATTTGCATTTAAAATATTTTAAAATGGGTAACACATGAGTCTCAAAAAAAATTAAAGAAAGAATTATCACCTTCCACTTTGCTGGTAATTCTACAAGAAAAGTTCAGTTGATTCTCAAGAACGTATCGCAGTCATGTGTCACTAAAACAATAGCTAAGTGGAAAAAAACAGGTAACACATTAGAAAAACAACTACCACTGATGATCATAGTATATACAAAATTGGCAGAAAAAATATAAGTATAGTGCCAAACAAATTGCTCAAGAAATAAATCTAGCTCTTAAAAATGACATCTCAAGACAGAAGGTAAATAGAAGATTAATTAATCGTAAACTATGCTTGTATACTGCTGCTAGAAAATCAATGCTTAAAAGATCAGATCAACTCAAACGGCTACAATTTTGCAAGAAAATTCTTAAGATGAGTGATAGTGATATACAAAAAATTTTATTCAGCGATGAATCGAATTATACAGTCGTTAATCGAAAAAATAGAGAAACTGTTCAAAAATACCATAATAAGAAATTTCATAATCGTTTCATTGTACCTTAGTTACAGGGCGGAGGAGGTTTAGTTGGGATCTGGGGTTTTATCACGTATGATGGACCCGTACTATGCTACTTGTACACTGGTAGAATGGACCAATACAGATACATTGAGACGCTTGAAAATCATTTGATTCCAACAAGAGCCTTATTTATTGGAGATGAGCCAGAATGGAAGTTTCAGCAAAATAACGCCCCTTGTCACAAAGCAAAAACAGTAACAGCTTGGTTTAAAGAAAATAAAATCAATTTACTCCAGTGGCTAGCTAGATCGCCAGATTTAAATCCAATCGAAAATGTATGGTCTGTGCTTGATCGAAAACAAACCAAAGCTCCTGTAACTTCAGCTGAAGAACTACAAAAAAGTTTGAAAGAAATATTTGATAGCTTGACCTTTGAATATTGTTGAAATCTTTTTGAATCTAATAAAAGAAGATGTAGACTTAGCATAGCTGGCAAAGGCGGTCACATACCTTATTAACTTGACTTACAGTTTAAAGTGAAAAATCATGAGTCTAAACTTATGAACAAGATTTTTGTAGATATCTTTTAACATAATTTTGCATCATTCAATATAAAATACTTTAAATTTGTTTTTTTTTTATGTCTTTCATATATTGAAGAGAATTTCATAAATAATAATCTGGATTAAAAATAAAATTAAAAAAAAAAAAGCATCTTTATAAATCACAAATCACAAAGAAACTATAAGTTTTATTCTGAGTCAAAATTTTCGATCACAAAAAAAAAAAAAAAAAAAATTATTTATATATATATATATATATATATATATATATATATATATATATATATATATATATATATATATATATATATATATTAAATGAATAAAAACAACTTTTGATGGAACTCTGAGTTTCATGCCTTTCGGCAGAGTCATAAGAATAAATAGTCTGGAAACACGGCCTGGGAACAATAGTTTTTGCGTTGATGTTAGGTTCTTGTACCCAGCCTACTTTAAGGTGCAAAACAAACTATTTTTTATAGTTTAACTAAAAGTACAATGCCTGGAGCAAATTGTTCAATATATGGTTGTACAACTTCTCGTTATTCACACGATATAGCTATATTCAGTCTTCCTAAAGGTCAGGATGACTGTAATGTTGAATGGAGAAGAAAATTGATTGAGATTATCACAAAAGATCGTTTGATTGATTCAGCATTAAGAAAACAAATTGCCAGCGAATCTTTACATGTATGCGAAAAGCATTTTGAAGATCACGAAGTTAATAGAAGTAAGCTATGTGTTCACATATTCAAGTGTATATATATATATATATATATATATATATATATATATATATATATATATATATATATATATATATATATATATTATTTTAAATAAGTCTACTATTAGTTCATTGTTTTAAAAATATTGAAACAACATTTTTTCATAGATTCAGCTAGAGCAAGACTTATACCAGGATCTTTACCTTCAAAAAATTTACCAAAAAGGAGTGTTCAAACATCTTGGTAAAAATTTTAAAAAGATATATTTTTTAATTTTTCATTTAAAAGTAGTTTTTTCTTTTTCCTTTTTTTAGTTCCTAGCAATATCAAAACTTCCAACATTAAGTATTGAGTTGAAAAAGGATTGCTGCGAAATTGACAAAGTTCAAAATGATGTACATTCTTTTTATAAATCGTTTTCAGAATTTGTAGATTGTATCAGCACCCTTATGCTGGAATCATGGGAACTTGTTATATCAAAAGATTTAGTCCAAGTTTTCAAATTAGATAATATTCACCTACAACCCCAATATGAAGTATATATTCAACCTAGCCTATTATTTACAATACGATCTTTTGCTTGGAACTTACCAGAAAAGCATGAGATATATTCTAATTATAACAAATCAGTTAAAAACATTACTTTATCGAATATTATTATTCTTTTATCAACTTACTCATTATGTCAGGGTGTTGCCTCTGGTTCAAACATTTTTAAAAAACATATTCTTACAAAGTTGTACAACCCAAGTGTTTCTTCAATTACTACTTTTGAGACTGAATTTAACAGGTCAACTTTGTGTTTGTTATTGATAAAATCTGGTAATATTTGTAATGAATGTAAAACTTTGGAATTGTCACATAATAAACATCATAAGGCTGTAAAACGTAAAGCTGAAACAATCACAAAACCTGCTCAATTGAATGCCCCAATCTCATTAACTTCACCTGATAGAATTAAACTTACCTTGCAAAACTATCAATCTGAAAATGCTTTTTTAAAACAAGAATTAAAAATTATGCAAGAAGAAATTCAAAAAAAATCATTTCAAGTAACCTCTGACCTTGATGATGATATGAAAAGTCTAATGTCAAATGCTTTTGAAAAATAATGTTTCACCATTTATGAAGTTCTTTTGGAATGAGCAACAAAAATACTTATTATCAAATCCAACATCTGTTCGATATCATCCTATGATTATACGGTATTGCTTAAGTCTTTGTGCAAAGTCTCCTAGCGCATATGAGGATATTCGCTTTGATAAAAAGTCTGGTACTGGTTTTCTTGTATTACCAAGTCGTCGTCGTCTTCGTGACTACAAGAATTGTATTCATCCTCAACGTGGTTTTGATCCTGATATTGTAAAAGAGTTGAAATCAAAAGTAAAAGATTTTAGTGAAATAGAAAAATATATTGTATTGTTATTTGATGAAATTAAAATTCAAGAAAATCTTGTATGGGATAAACACACAGGAGAAATTATAGGATTTGTTGACCTTGGTGATATTGATTTAAACTATGCAACTTTACAAAAGGGTGATGCAGTTGCAACTCATGTTCTAGTATTTATGATACGCAGTATAGTTAACCCTTTTAAGTTTACACTAGCTAATTTTGCCACACTTGGAATATCATCAAATATCACCCAAATTTTTCCATTATTTTGGAAACCTGTTGCTATATGTGAACTGGAATGTAAGTTAAAAGTTATAGCAATAACTTGCGATGGTGCTGCTCCTAACCGAAAATTTTTTAAAATGCATTCACGTTTATCTAATTTTAATGATAAAAAAGATGTAGATGTTACATATAAAACTATTAATTTATATTGTCCTGAAAGGTATATTTACTTTAGATCTGACACCCCACATCTTCTTAAGACAACAAGAAACTGTATTTATAGCTCTGGTTCTGGAAAATGTACTAGATACATTTGGAATAATGGTTTATACATTCTATGGAGTCACATAGCAGACATTTTTAAAGAAGACCAAACATGTGGTTTACATCTACTTCCAAAATTATCATATGATCACATAAAATTATCATCTTATTCTATTATGAACGTCAAATTGGCAGCTCAAGTTCTTAGCAATACTGTGAGTAAAGTCCTTCTTAACTATGGATCTTCAGATGCTTTTGCCACAGCTAACTTTTGCTCAATGATTGACAGTTTTTTTGATATTATGAATATTAGTAATCCTATGGAATCAATTCAAATGTCAAAGCCATTCTTAGTCCCATTTTCTTCTATTGACGACTATCATTTTAACTGGCTTAAAACAGAATTTTTGCCATATTTCGAAAAGTGGTTAAATTCCATCAATAAACGTCAAGGTAACTTTACTCTAAATGATAAAAGTAAAATGTTTATATCGTGGCAAACCTATGAAGGGATTAAAAATCGCAAAGATAATCCATCTGTCTGTGATTTTGGCTATAATGATAATACCATTCGAAATCAAAAAGTCTTCCGACCTATAAAAGATGGTAATTCCAAGGAAGAGGTTCATTTTGAAATTAATGAAGACCCAGTACCATGCAGAAAGCAAATAAAAACTTCTCTATAATACACTTATTTAAAATGGCTATTTTCATAGCCACAAATTGTTAAAACACATTATTGGCTAAATGAACAGATACTTCATGACCCAATATGTATTGATTTGAGCAATAAAAGATAAATAAATTTAAATATTTTATACTGGGTTGTAATTATATAAAAAAATTTCTCGCTTGAATAGATTGGTTGAATAGTGTCTAATATGCTAGTGTCGACCCTGCTGATAACGGAATGTCAACATTAGTGTAGTAGACAATTTGAGGCTAAAATTTCATAATTATTAACTAAAGTTAAAAAAATGTAAATAGATAATAGCCCCAGTTTTATTTATATAGTGCTTTAAATCTTTAGTTAAAACAAAGCATTTATGTTAAAAAAGATCGCTTGCTAAGCATTTTTTTTGAAAGAAAACATTGAATTTTCTTGTCTGCTTTTATAAAATATAGACAATTTTAATATACATCAGGGGAGATGTAGCATTTTTTAGTCTTTGAGATAGCTAACTTCCAGACATTAAGCAAACTCCAAAGATTTATATGTTTATTCTTATGTCAATTAAGGATACTTTGCAAAAAGTATAAATACTTATAGCCTGGGAACAAAAAAGCTCTAAAATTTTCCTCCACCCTGTCCCAAACCTTAGAAAAATATAAAATATTTTTTAAAAATAAAATATTTTATGTATTATTCTCAACTAGACATATTTATCAATAAATTTTAAGTTTTATAATATAATCTTTTAATGTTCAAAAATTATGACCATATTAAATTTGTAACCTCCTTAAATTGAGAAAGGTTCAAACTTTGTAAGGTCTTAATTTTTGAACGCTAAAATATTTCAATATGACATTTAAAGTTTATCAATGAATATAAACCTAGTTGAGAAATGTACAAAAATATTTTACCAACTTGTTGCTCTAATGATTGGGGCAGGAGGGCAAACAATTTTGGGTCATTTTTGTTCTCAGGCTCCAATCATCGCAATTTTTTGCAAAGCATCTTTTTTTGACATAAGTATAAACAAATGTTTATATAAATAAGTGTATTGGAGTCATAAGTGAAGTTAGAGTGAGTTTACTGAATGATTAAACTTTATTACAAGGGGAAAGGGGCTCAAAAAATGATGAAAAAAATTTTAATGCTTATGTGTTACATAAGATTCTCGAACTAAAATTCAATACTCATGTAAAATTTTTTACAATCTATTTTAATTCAAAACATTCTGACTTCAAAACATGATTGATCAGCATAATTTTAAACCTTGACCATCCCTTGTAGTTGCTTATTTCATATACTCTCAAAAAATATATATTGATCTTGTGCAAAATAAATGCTCCTGTTTAAAAATTTCTAACTAGGGAGAGGACTTAATAAATGGGTGGGTGCAAATTTTCATTAGTGCATTTATATTTATTTTAAGGTTAGTTTACTCTAAATGGTTTTTTTAGTTGTGAGATATGATTTTCTTGTTGATAACAAGTAAATTATAACAAACACTGATTTTTTAACTTAATTTTATTAAATAAAAAAATTTAATTAGCAAACTTAATAAGCTCAAAATAAATAGGAAAGTTTCTGAAAAAACTTGGAATATTGTAATAAAAACCATCTTGGCCCTAAATGTTATCTAAAAAAAATTTAAAGTTTCCAATCCCCACAAAATAAAATCTCTGTAAATTTTATATAGTTATATTTTGATTTCAACTCCCATTTATTAAAATTTTCTGCAATATAAAATCCTTATTTGACTAATTGGATTGATTGTAGAAAACTTTTTTCTAATGAAAAGAAAACAATTTAATAAAAAACTAGTAATATATATATATATTCTGATACCACAAAAATGTTTTTAGCCATTTGTAGCTATGAAAATAGCTGTTTTAAAAATTGAGATAATATCAGATAATTGTTTTCAATTGTCAAATATGAAATTTTGTTGATTATATACATGCTTATTAATATACATATTAATAAGTACTCTTCTTTTTTAGTGAAGTTCGCAGGGACTTAGACTTGAGTTGTTGAACTTTAATTTTGTAAGCCTGTAGATTATCCTTGACATAGGAAAATGTCCTTGCTTTCACATACAAATTCAAGTTGTCTTTAAGAACATTTAAAAAAACTTCTTTATTAACAAAAGTATCAGTTTCACTTCTAATTCTTGAAAAATTAGATAAAATATTTGTATCTTTAAGAAGTAAGGATAGAATATCTTTGCTGTCAATTTTATTGATAGACTTACTAACCATTTTTTTAAAGGTTGTTTCAGCGGTAATAAAAATACAAATTGCCTCAATTTTCATTTTCCACGAGTTTGATCTGTTACGCGTGTTAACAAGTTTGTGCTCAGGCAAATCATCACTTCCCTGATATTTAGCAGCAAGTAAAATAGATATATACTGTTGATAGTATTCTTCCTTATAAATATCTGAAAACCTGATGCGACGATATAATGTGCTAAAAACATACCCACATAAATAGGCAATAACAGATCGATCCCTATTTGAAAGTTCAAAACCCTTCCCAGATGAAATTGTATCATTCTGAACTTATTGACCAGAAAGATGCGACAATATATGATTACACACTTCAAATCCAAGTAAGGTGGAACACTGTGTACTTAATCCTATAAAAATTGAATCAATTTTGTCAAAGATACATTTGTAAAAATCTGGATAAAAATTTTCAACATTTCCTTGAAATAAAGATAAAATCGGTTTTATAATCTGATATGCTGTGTTAGCTATATCAAAATTAATCACATAAGCTTTAAAATGATTTTGTATGGACTCAAAACAATTATCTGATGAAAGCTTTGCAACACTTCTTTCTAAATATATCTGAAAGTCTTCAAGATCAAGATTTTCTTCTGATATTTTAGTTTTTCTAATATCTGATGAAAGGTTAGAATGACTTGATAAAACATCGGAATGTTTACTATTTACGTGACGAGTGAGACCTCTAGAGCTCAAATATTTCTTGTTACAAAATTGACTGGAAAGTATTATTTGTGGAATATCTGAGGCATGTTGTTCTTCAGCAACGTCATTTAACAAATCCTGGTCAATAACTTTAAAAATAGAATCACACTCGTCTTGATGCAACTCAAAAATAGTCTCAAAAATATTCAAATCTTTTGAACTTTCAGCCATCATAAAAGTTTGTTTTGCACCTTATTTACAAAGACCACCCGATTTTCAACTTAAACAATGAAAACAATCAAAAACGGCCTGCGTTTCCAGACTATACTTTTTATGACTATTCTTTTGGCAATCATCAGCCATTGTGTAATTCGTCACTTAAAAACCGTTTAAAAATTACAAATTAAAATTACCGTGGAACGAGTTCTGACGTTACCAAAAAAAAACCAAAACAAAACAAAAAAAAAAGACGTCAAAGGTTTTTGTCCCCGGTATTGAATAAGGATAGTAAAAATTTTTTTGAATGCCGGCACTTTGATATTATTTCATATCTTTTATTAAGTAAATTTTCTCCTTTATATGATAATATGTGAAACTTCTCGCGGAGACAAAGATTAAAAACTTTTGATGCTTGATTGTAGGGCTTACATTGTGCTATTATCTTCCATGTAATCACAGGATTTATATGTTTCGATTTTAGCTCCCATATTTCTTTGGAAAGTTCAGTGTCATTTTTATATTTGGGTGCATTGAAAGATTTAAGATGGTTGGCATATCTTAATTTAAATGTGGTTTCACTTATACCGAAATAAACTTTATCTTTGCATTGAGGATCACCAGAACTTACAGTGGCTTGGTATACGATGTTGCTAAAAAGGCATTGGTTATTTAACGGACAAATATTTTTGTCTATGCAGTTACATTTTTTTAATGTTTTGTTTTTATCGCTATGTAAAATTTTGTTATTATGTGTATTTATTAAAGACTTGACATTAGGCATGCAACTATAGCTAACTTTAATTTAGTTTCGATTAAAAATTTTATGAAGCCTGTGTCCTACTGGAAAGTGTTGGTCAATTAAAGCTAAAAAGCGATTTCCAATTTTAGTTTCAACATTTTTGCTAAACGGGGAGTTGTACCATATAATTTTACGTTTGCGATGTCTTTTTTGATTTTTGTGTATTTGCGGTTGGTAGGTGAGTTTTGAATTGTATCCTGATTTACGAAAAGCCTCTTCATACGGAATAATTGAATTATTGTACACAGTTTCATTTACTGCCATATTCGATAATCTTAACTCAATAGTGCGAGGGATTTCTTTTATTATATTAGGTGGATGGTCTGACTCTGAATGAACATACATAAGTTGGTTATTAGGTTTACAATACGGTTGATAAGAACTGTCAATCAGGTTCAATGTTACATCAAGAAAATTGACATTTTTAATATTACATTAGATGGAGATAAGTAGGTTGTTACTTTTAAAAATATATGTAAAATGCTTTTTGATTTTTTCCATTTGCTGGCCGCTTTTATTTTCAAAAATAGCAAGCCCGTCGTCATGACACAAGCCAAAATTATTTTTATCGTAATGTTGAGAGAGCTGAAACAACATAAAAATATCAACTAGTTCACAAACTTCAGCTCCATCAAATGCTCCCATTGTGACATCAAATAATCCGCCTCTTTTCTTTACCCAAGCGTCGTTATTAAAAATTAAAGATTTTCTTGCATGATATATTATTTTTTTATCGCCATTTTTTAAAATAACATGTTGTTCAGTGAAACTGATTGCGTTGGTAAGAATGTTTTCACTAATAGATGGATAAAAATCATTTATATCAAAAATTAGAAATTCGCAAAGGTGTTTATTTTTGATTTTTTTAAACCAATCGATAACAAAATGGGTGCTTTGCCATTGATTCAACTGTAGTTTATTTTTTAATTCGTGAATAATTTTAGATAAAATAACTTTACTAATTCTTCCTACCTCGTTTTTTGAAGGGTTTAAAAGGCGAACTGTAGGGCTGTTAATAAAATTATCCTTATGGTCTTTTAATGTAAAAAAACAGCCGCACGATCCGTTTATCTTAATATTGTTATACGAAACTTACAGTTTACGTTGCAAAATTTTATTGATTTAACTAAGTTTATAAGATCTTTTTCAAAAGAATGCATTTCATTTATTTGTAGTGGGCATTTTGATGATTTGATTCCGTAGTCTGTATAATTTGAATCATTTCTTGGGTAGTTATTTATGAAAAAGAACGCCTTCCATCTCATTTTCTTTACGAGCATTTTAGTTTTGTTTAGTAGTTTTAATTTATATTCTTTTTCAGATGGTATCGGTATATTTTTGATTGA
>NC_061167.1:37927285-37997285 GCF_022113875.1 Hydra vulgaris | reverse complement strand
TTGAAAGGAGACGTGAACTTCCTATTAAATGTTCTTCCGCGGTGCTCTGTGATATGACCGTAAGAACTTCTTGGGGCACCTTTAAAAAAATAATAATAATAAGTGCCGCTCTAACTGCTATGGGATTCAGATATCTACCAACGTCAGTAAACGCAATTCGTAATCATGTGGTAGGGTACAGCAAAAAAATAAGATTAGGTTTAGTTCAGCAAATTAAAGCGCTCAAGAGTACAGAATTCGGGGTAGGAGAGAATTTTTCTTTGTCTTTTGACGAATGGACGTCACTTCAAAATCGAAATCGCTATATGAATATTAGCATTCATGGAAAACATTCTTAGTTTTGGAGTTTGGGTTTAGTGCGAATACCAGAATCAATGCGAGCAGAAAAGTGCATTGAACTATTACAAAAAAAAATTAAAGACCATTGTCTTGATTTACACGCGACTTTGTAGCTATAATGTCTGACGGAGCTAGTGTTATGAAAAAAAATGAAAGTTTACTGGCTGCAAATCAACAATTATGCCCACGACATACAACATGCTGTAATTGATGTTCTTTATAAAAAAAGAGAATTCAATGCAGATCAGCCAGAATTTGAAAATGAATTTTTTGACAGTTATTCATCGGAGAATGAGGATATTGAGGAAGACTTACTGGGCTGCAATCATGAAACTTTAAGATCTAAAATTGAACTAAATTAAGTTCATTAGGGAACAGCCATTAAAAAGTACGCAAGTTGATAATAATATTTAGACGATCACCTACCGAGAACGATATCTTACAAAAATATATTAAGGCTGAATTTGGAAAACAATTGTCTTTAGTTATGGAATGCAAAACAAGGTGGAGCAGCCTTTTGTTAATGCTTAAACAATTTTATAAATTAAAAAATTGAATACAAAAATCATTAATTGATATTTATACAGTGCAAGATAATTCTATAGCTCTGTCGCATGATGATTTGACATACATTATTATAACTTTAGTTCCTATTATGGCAACGGTTTAAGCACTTTGTCAATGAGATTCTAACCTATTTACAGTTGACACTGCTATTAATTTTATGATAATATTTACAAAAATAATTTTATGGTTACAAAATTAAAAGATGCTGACAATAACACAAGTAAGAAAATGCGTAAAGCTTTAATGGTTCGTATACATGAATGCCGAACTGATATGAGTGGACTTCTGCAATACCTGCATAACGGTCGAAATTCCGTTAAAGTCGATGAAAAATAATCACAGAGCCTTCTTCATTCAAATGTCGATAACTGTTAGTAGAATTTCTGGAAAGATCAAACGCTTCTAATCCTGCTTTAGCAAGAGCATCAGTTGAGTCTAATATGCTGGATTTTATTGAAGAACCTGAAACTGAAAATAACATTTTAAATATTGATGAGGATCGTGCAATTAAAGATGCGCAATTGTCAATTCAACCAGTTAAAAATAAAACATATTTATCAAAAATTCAAAATAAAAATGACATTATTTGAAAATGGTGGTACACGTCGTGATTATTTAGAAAGAGTTTGTTCATTTCTAATGATCGTGAAACCGGCGTGTCGAGGCTGAGCGGGCATTTTCTTCCACTGGACTGTTTAATTATAAAATTCGTAACAGGTTGGGCGATGAAACATTGGACGTGTTGTGCTTCCTGAAGTCACATTTCAAAGTACATGAAACATTATATATTTCCTTGTTTCTAATGAAGTTTCTTAACATTAATTAACAGGTTTTTCTTTTATGCATGTAACGATGTCATGCAAACAGCATCATTTATAAAACATATTTTTGTTTAAGAGCGTACTGTTTTTATTCTACTTGTAGTAGTTTTTATTTCTCCTATATAGATGCTATATCTGTTTTTCAATCCCGGGATCAATCCCGGATTGAAAAACAAATATAGCATCTGTTTAGGAAAGACCCAATTATATTGTTTTGTAATTGTCTAGGAATATTATTGTCTAATAATGTCTATTAATACTACACAATAACATTTCTAGACAATGACAAAGCAATATAATTTGGTCTTCCTAGACTAGGATATTGTTCTATATGATAAGTTCTGCATGAAATTCTATTGACTAGGACCTAGTCAATAATATTTTATGCTTAACTTATGATTTGTCCATGTAGCTTAATGAATTTAATATTAAATAAGTTATAACATAACTTACTTAATATTAAACAAGGTAAGCTAAATAGACAAGTTCGACACTCTCAAATAATCAATAATAGGATAAAAGCAAGTATATAAGAATCATCTGCCATAACGTATTTACGATTTGGATTGATATAAATTGATAACACTTATATTTTAAGTGTTATAATAAAAAGTGTTATAATCTAAGTTAGATAATATATATTAATAACACTTAGATATTATAATTTTTTTAGCTAAAATATTATTCGTGACTTTTTGTTCTGACCAAAATGCATTTTGACGTTATAAGATATTATAAAGACTGATCTTTTTTTTTCAAATTATTATAAAACTACAATAAAAAATAGTTATGTTATCAGTAAAGTAACAGTAAAAAAAAATTATAAAAATGAATATATAAACTAAATTACAAAAAATTAGTAAATATAAGAAAGATTATTTTTCCATGTTTCTAATCACAGATTTTTATTACAAATAGAAAAGTTCTGAAAGCAACGATATTTTAGCAAGGTGACTTTCACGTTTTTTTTTTCACGTAAAATAGTCATCTAGACAAGGTCACGTAAATTACACGTGAAAGAGACGTAAATAAAACGTTGCGTGACTACTGGATTAATAGATCGGTCACTGAGCTATCAAAGAATTTTGTTAGTTTTGCTCAAGAACAACACTAGAAACCACTTTGACATCTACTAAAAATAGCGTTACTTGTCAGATTCAAAAGCCATTTACCAAAAAGAAATGTATCTTCGCTAATAATAGAAAAAATTATGTTTTGCTAACAAGATAGTTTTGACAAACTTTTAACGAATAAATCAATACAATTTAAGACAAAAAGATTTTTTGTTAAAAAAACTATACACAATGAAACAACATTTAAAAATTAGAAATCTATATTTGACAAGTACTTCTGTAACCCTGTACTTCTGTATCAGCTCCTCTCGAGCGTATCATTTGTGAAGGTCGATTGATTCCCTCATAGAGCTCGTATGTCTGATTCGTTTCTTAAAACTGTGATGTTTCCTAAATGTAATAAAGACTTATTGGGTACCTATTTATAGTTAATGTTTATGACGTATACTTAACGCTAACACTTAATATCAACATCTTTAGTTAAAAGCTGGTAATATTAGTCATTAGCATTAAGCCCAAAAATAAATAAAAAATGAAAATTTTTCTTTCCTTTTTTTATGTATTTTTGTTTTCGGCTATCATATGTATCTACAAATAGATTTTCTTGTTGATGTCGTTGAATTCTTCACATAACCCTAGTCTAGTTTCAAAACAAGTGGTTTTATTGTCAGAGCATTTACTACCTGCAGTTTTGGCCTCAACGTAAGGCCAAAATTTAAATATTTAGCCTTGAAAACGTTTGCTTAGGTCTTGGCCTTGATATTCTTATTCTTGGCATTGACCTTGAAACTCTTGGCCTTGATATTTTTTGCCTCGTTAACAACTCTATAATATTGTATAGCAAAATAATTGTAAAGTCAGTATTGGATATTAAAATTTTTAATACTTGTAGGTCTCTGTAACTTGCCATGGAGATACAAAATTTTAAACTATATAGAATCAGGATGTCACCTTTTAAATTATTTTTTATATCATTTTTTAAATTCGTTTTTAACATTAATCCATCCCATAAAACACGATAAAATATAATCCCTCTTGAGTGTTCTCTAACGCAAATTTCACGAAGAGGACGAGTTGGAATCAAACATTTGTGCTTATAAAATAGTCTTATAAATTATTTATACTTTTTACCGTATTTTTTACCGTGTCAATTGTACAACATGGCATACATGGTAGGGATATTTTACGAACATTTCTGAATGCTTTATTCCAATTTGATGGAATACATGCTGGTGTTTTGCAATTAGTTAACCCACATCCTTTTCACATTCCACATAGGAATATCCGTGAATATAAAATGAATGAAATGTTAATATTCTTTTTTAGTAAAAGTCATGGGTAGATTGGTTCGGTAAATTAAAGTTTTTTTGGAAATCAAAAACAATTGACTAAAAGTTTTGTTTCCTTTGCGCTCAGAACCATGCATTTTGTTTTCTAACATAAAATGTTTTTTCTTCTTTTCGATATTGTATTTTATGTAATTCTATATTAGCTAACTGTTGTTTAAGCATTTTAAATTCAATGTAGTTCGGTTTTTTTTAATATAGTTCAATTCTTATAGCTTTAGTTTTAATTTTAAACTCATCACATTTAAAACAAATGTCAGTCTTAGAGTATTCAAAAAAATGTTAAAATTAGTTTTAAATATGTTTCGTTAATATTCATGCAACAGCTTATCATTTTCATACTTGATTTTAAACAGGTCAAACATCTTAGTAATATTTAAATTTTTAAGAAGTTAGAGTCGAACAGTGGGGCTTTTGACCTCTCTATGAAGAAATGTGATCACATACTTTATCTTTTAGTTTAGAAGTAAAACTATTATCATGATTTTTTGTGTTTTTTATTCTTTGATCGTGATGTGAGTGACCAATTAAATAAAAAAAAACGGTAATTTTTATATGATTAATTTTATCAAAAATTTGTATTTGGAATAAAGATTTAACGGCATTAATGTATTTAATAAAAAAATATAACTTGCTTGTAGTTAATGTATTTAGTTATATTTAAGAAATAGCTATATAACAAATATATATAATTATGTGACAGTTATATTCAAGCCCTGTTTTAGGCAATGCTAGTTTTTTTTATACTTTCGCGCCTTTCTTCGTTTTTCCTTTTCTTTTCTTTTTTTTTTTTTTTTTTTTTTTTTTTTTCATATATTCTAATGGTGCAAAAGCCGCCATTTCCAGCAATAAATTTAAATTAACCGAATTATCTGCAAGTATTATGAAAAACAAGAATCTTAAGCTTTTAATGTAAGTCTTATTAATGCATAGTAAAAATGGCTTATTTCTGTTAGTAAGTACCAAAAATGTACTTTCTTAGAAACTTGTTTATTCGGGGAGGTAACTATTTGTATAATTAAGAAGAGAGGCCCAATTCCATCAAACTTTTAATATATATAAAATTAATTATTCGATTTAAATTAAAATATAAAAGATAGTACTGTAGTTTATAAAGCTAATTTTAAAATTAAAAATTTTGAAAATGAAAAAACTGAAAGGAAAAAAAACTGGAACTGCCGTTTTTTCCCATGGAGTTTTCGTATGGAGATGCCTTCGATTTCAACATTGTGTCATAGAAAAACTATATGCAAATAATACTTGTATTTTTTGAATTTGAGAAAATAATATAAAACAATAAATAAAATGTTATCAATTTTTTGTACATAATTACAACATCATTTTGGAGTAACATATTTGCATTGGAATCAAATTACAAACAAGCAGAAATAAAGAATCTACTAGATATGAAAATCATGGAAATTCGGAAAGAAATGCTAAATCTTTTTGACATTCCTCTTTTTAATGTAAATTATATAATAATGAAAAAAAACCAAGCCATTTTTAACCAGGAAAGAAGTCTGTTTGTTTTTGGATGACTCGAAAAGACCGCGGATATGGTCATTGTATCGAACAGACAAAAAAGTATGAAAAGTGTATAAAACGTAAAAATATGAAAGCAAATCAAAATTAGGCTAAAATGACAATGTATAGAACAGTGTCTGACCAGTGAACAGTGTCTGACCAGTGAACAGTGTCTGACAATATTTCCCAATAATGTCTAAAAAAATGTTCTGATTCCGAAAAAATGTGATTAGATCGGTAATTCTTTTCAGCTTAACAGACCTCAATGAACTCCAGTTTATAAGTAAAATTAGAATTTCGGATGAGTGTAGAGTAACCCAAGCTATTGCATTAAAAAAGATTTTAAATGAATGGAGCCTTAAATAAACTCCTTTTTAAAAAATCACAATTATTAATTTACTTATTTTTTTAATAATTAGTATATAATCTTAAATGTCTTAAAAAAATAATGAAATAATAAAAAATAAATAAAACAAGCTATTTGTAGATTTTAAATAAATAATATAATAAAATAAATAAACTATAAAATAAATAAGCTTTTTGTGATGAAGTTTCTTTTATATTATTATTAAGTAAAAGAAAAAATATTTTAATTTAAGAAAAAGTGCTCAACTATCGCAATTTTTTGAATACCTTCATCCAAATGATCTAAAGTTTTAGCGACTAGTTTTAAATTGGTCGACCGCAAAGCTGGTTTAACATTTTAAACATAGTCAAAAAAATGAATAGTCTGGAAACACTTCAAAAAAAATAATAGTCTAGAAACACTGCCCGGGAACAATAGTTTTTGCGTTGATGTTAGGTTCTTGTACCCAGCCTACTTTAAGGTGAAAAACAATCACTTTTTAATAAAGAATTTAAATAAAAGTGTCAAAAAACAGTGCCTGGCGCAAATTGTTCAGTATATGTTTGTACTACTTCTCGTTATTCACATGGTATAGTTATATTCTGTCTTCCTAAAGGTCAGAGTTACAGACTATAATGTTCAATAGAGAAGAAAATTGATAGAGATAGTCACAAAGATCGTTTGAATAATTCAGCTTTAAGAAAATAAATTGCCATTTAATCTTTAAATGTGTATGAGAGACATTTTGAAGAACAAAAAGTTAATAGAAGTAAGCTAAGTGTTCATATAATCAGGTGCATTTAAGTGTATATAGCCCTAATATAGTAACATTTTATTTTTTAGAGCAAACTCATAAATATTGCAAACTATACCAGCCTCATAATGGAAAGCAGGTTGTTAACTAAATTACTGCCTTTGCTGCGCCATTTTTTCCACATTTAACCCCCTGTGTGCCTCTTAAAAGTATTGTGTTTTTTCTAGCCTGCATAAACTGCAATAGGATTTAAGAATTGGAGTGAATATGAGTATCATTTCTGCTAATTGTACAATTTATGAATCTTGTCTTTCATATATACATCATTTTGAATCTCTTTTTCAAGAAATTACTTTAACTTTAGCCAAAAATATATCAATTTTTGTGGTCTAACAGCATAAAGTTCACTAAAACTACATATTGAATCTGGATCTTGAAGTTCAAAAAATCTTGTTCATCAGCTTTGGCTTGAGAAAATTTGTCACGAGATAATATGTTACCGATTAGATCTTTGTGCATATGCTTTATAACATTTTTATTGACAGATGGATTAATCCGATAATGTTTTTTAAAAACAAGATATTACACAGAATTATTCCTTTGTAAAGTTTTGGATACTTATCATACTTTTAGCCCTTTTTAACTCCTTGCAGGTATTCATATCTTTGACGACTTTCAGTTGATGACAGATTGGTTTCTTTCAGTAAATTAATTAGATCAATTTCTCTAATGCTAATTTTATTTAATAAATCTTTGATAACTTCAATTAGAGTGTGTTGCCCAGGAATGTACAATTTTTTATTTGTAACATTGTTTTTTTTTAGTTATTAGGTTGCTCAGAGAAATCCTTACGGTTTTATTACGGAGCACGGCAAAAGAGCATATAACTAGGAAGTTATATGTCTCCTTCCTAACCAATGTCGCTTATTCGGCCAGAACCAGCGCTGAACTTTTGGCTCTGAGCCAGAACTCTAACCACTGCGCTGCAGCTGCATTAAGGTGGATAGCCACACAAAAAAAAAAATTTCAGAACTGTAACAAAACTTTAAAAACCTTCATATGTTTCAAATAGGTACATATATTTCTTGCAACGTAAATATCGCTAAATATGCAGATCTTTCTTAAAAAAGCAGAAAATTGTCAAAATTACGTGAAAATGAAACATTTAACACCGACACTTGCAAGACGATTTTTTAAGCTATAGAAATGTCTAAGTTTTGAAACTTACTAATTGTCTGTCAACCCATGAAATAAATAGAACGAATTTTGGGGATTAATGATAAGACTAAATTTGTCGTCCTCTAGCCCCGGTCGTGTAATTATTTTTTTTAATTTACGACTGTAAATTTTTTTTATTAGCAAAAATTGTAAAAAAAAAAAAAAAATTAAAATTTCCGAAAAAAAAACACTATTTAGCCTTTTTATTTAACACTTTTTGCTTTTTGCAATATTTTCAGGGGGTAGATGTCAAAACACTAAAAAGGCAAAAAATCAATACATTTAAAAAAAAATTTTACATTAACTTTTTCATTAATTTAAAAATTTTTACATTTTTACATTGCTTGACCCAATATTAAGATATCACGTTGCATGTCAAATTAAGTATCGTTAAAATGCAATTCTGAGAAAATAAGAAAAATAAAATACAAAAGCATAAAAAATTTTAAATCCACCAGATAAATAAGCTTTTTGTGATGAAGTTATTTTTATATGATTATTCTAACCTTTTTTTAATGCTTTTAACTTTTCTCTTCTTTTTTTTACTTTGACATCATCTTTTTTAAGCATGTATTTTAAACGCTTTGCATCTTTTAATTGAAATGCTAATGAGTTTTTCAAGTCAAATTTTTTCCATATTTTGTTTTTCCATATTTATTTTTGTTTTTCCATATATGTTTTTTCATAAATTGTTTTTCCATATTTGGGATTCTCTGCAATATTTACTAAGCACTGCAAAGTCAATACAATTCCCTTCGCTTATAGCTGTTACTACTCCATTAAAAGAACTATGGCCTCTTTTTTGCCTCGTACCATCAATAGAAACTTTAATAAAGCTTCTCCGGTAGATTTTTTATTTGTTGAATTATTTTTAATTTTATCTGCAGCATTTTTCATAGATTTTAATGCAGCTAAATGATAAGCCTTTAATATTGTTTTCATTGCATTATTGAACGCATTTTTTTCATACATTTTGGCCTCATGCCCTTTACCTATTTCACGAAAAGCTATTATAACTTTTAAATTCACGTCAAATAAATTTCTTCCTTGCTTTGGATTACTTTTATAAAGCTCATTTACATTTTTTGCAACTAATAATTAGTTTGTGAGAAAACCCCATTCTAAGTTTGGAATCATCAAATGCTGTTGCTATGGTCGTTGCTAATGACGCTTTTTTATACTAACCAACTAACTATTTAAAATAGTTTAATTTTTGAAATGAGTTGGATAAAATTAGCTTGACCATAGTTAAAATGGATCATTAAAGAATTATATTACTTAAATATCAAAAAATTCGTTTTTTCATAAAAAGAACTTTTATTTTTTGCGGTTATCCACCTTAACGGTTTGTTACGTGCTGCTTTATTTTATTAGAAGAACTACTTAGAACCAATTCATACATCCCTTTAGTAAATGAAGTATTTATTTTCTACATTAAAAACTTTTTAACTTACATATTTTTTCCATAGTTAGAGTCTATGTTGAAGCAATGCGTTTATTTAATTGCGCAACTTTTAATTATGAAATTTTTACAAATAATCTAAAACAAAAAAAAAAAAGACAAAATCATATTATTTTAAAAATAAGAACGGGGCGGGCGGGAACGAGAAAATTCTTCTAGTTTAAAGCGGGCTGAAGTACTTCTAATTTTGAAATACATTAAGCACAAATAATTTTATAACCATAAGCCGTTACTACTAAAAAACTAGCTTTATAAAACTACTTTTTAAAGCTAGTTTTTTAAAAATAAGTTATTTTTAAAAAAATTATTTTTAAAAAATTATTTTTAAAAAGTTATTTTTAAAAAAATTATTTTTAAAAAGTTATTTTTAAAAATAATTTTTTTAAAAATAACTTTTTAAAAATAATTTTTTTAAAAACTACTTTTTAAAGCTAGTTTTATAAAGCTATTTTTTTAAAAATAAGCGGCCTAAAAATGGAAAAAATTAAACATCATTTTGTCCTTATTTTTAAATATAAAAATCTCATTATTTTTGTTTAATGAAAATTGTAATGATTAATTTTAACTCTAAATCTTATAGACAATTTATTCCAACCTCAATTTAAACTTGACAATAATCTAAGTTATGTACTCACTGAATCCAACCATTAACCAAATAAAATAAAATATAACGAGAATAAGATACAAAATAAAAGATATGATTGGCGGATGATTTGTCAAGTAAAATATTTTTTAATAAATCCATCCTTTTTTATGGAGTATCATTTAACCAGGATACACTTATAGGTTGACATACAAACCAAGCATAAAATCAAATCGTATACTTGTTTAGAATGTGTACATAACTTGCATAAGTGACTAGGGACAGATTCGAATCACAAACTCCAACTCTGAAGTCAGAACTTTAACCGCTACACCGCAGTGCTTTGCGTATATAACTTGTGCTTTGTCTAAATAACTTGTGGTTTGCGTACATTACTTGTGGTTTGTGTACATAACATGTGATTTGTGTACATTACTTGTAATTAGTAGAAAAATACTATTCAGGGTTAAACAATTTTTAATTTAGTTTGTAATATTTTCTAAATGGAGAATTATGTAAAATCGTATTTTGCTTGCGAATATATTTCTGATCTTATTTTATGCTTAGTTTGTATGTCAACAGATAAAACTTCAATACCAAAAAAACTAAAACTATATTTTAAAAACTTCCAAAAAGTCCATTTTATAATTAATGCTTATCAAAAAACAACGTTTTGTAAACTCAACATAAATTTAAATGGATCTAAATAGAAAAATAAAGTTTACCTTGGCTTAACCGAAACCCCTTTTAATTACCATAACAAACCATTTTGAATAATTTATTTTTTATTTTATTAATAATTTTGTCAATATCCACTCACATTTTACAGAATACATTTTACAGAATCCTTTAAATCTAATAAGTATTCAAATTACAATCTGACTAGAGCAATTAAAATACAATTTGTTTTGTCATCAAACCCCATTTGTAAAATTGAAAAACAAATTAATTTTAGCAAGTTCTAGTATTATTAAAAAGAGTGAAACTAAATAGTTTGGACAAAAAAAAAAAAAAAAAAAAAAAAAAATTAAAAAGTTTGTAAAGTTTGCAAAAAAAAAAAAAAAGTTCTTGTGAAAAAATTTACATATCGGTACATACACGTATCGTAATATATACATATTCAATACAATACGTAATATTTATTTATGTTTGTTTAAATATTTAAAAGAGATTTTGAATTTATAAAGATTCAAAACATTTCGAAGATTTAAATTCATATATATATATATTTTTTATACAAAATTTAAAAAGTTAAACAAAAACAACGAGAAAGATATATCAAAAAATAAAATATTTTTACTTTAAAAAAATGAAAGAGTGTATGTGTTGTTTAAATTTAATAAGTGTTTTTTATAGTTCTTTTAAAAACATCAATAGATTTAACTTTTTTCATATTTTCGTCAAGAATCGAGTACCACAAGTGTGGTCCCGTACATGTAATTGAGAAATCAGATTTTCTAAGTGGTATTAGTGGAACGTAGTAATTACTTATTGAGTTTCTTGTTTCATATTTATGATTAATTAGAAAAAAAATATTTTAAAAATATTTTGGATTTATTTCATTTTAAAGTTTAAACATAAATAACAGGTTATGGTAGATATTTAGTTTAAAGCATTTATTTTCTTGAATAACGGCTCGGCACTTTCGTACCTATCAGTACTTATCACTTACTTATTTCGTACCTATCTGCGCCCAAAACTAATCAACTTGCTTGCTTTTGTTTTGTATAAATATTTTTTAGGAAAGATGAATGTTTACCCAGGCAATATTACAATTGTTATTATGACTATGTATAAATAAATAGTATAAATTTTCCAAACGCATTTTATTCTAAAGATATTTTGTCTTATACATATTCCCCAGAGTCTTTGAAACTTTATTCTTGACTAAATTTATTTGGCTTATCCAATTTAAATGTTCATCTCAGGTTATGCCAAGTATTTTATTGAAAAAACTCTTTTTATTGTAAATTGTTAGTTCTGGTAGTTAAAGTAGAAGGTTTTCAAATTTAGATGGTTTAGCATGGCCCAAACAGAGTCTTAATGGTGCCTAGGGTCGACTTCTGTTCGGTGCCCCAAGCTTTGGATTCCTGGGTATATTGAATTAAGTATGAATTTCACTGTTTATTGTCCGTATGTCTCTATCACATTACAATTTAATGAAAATAATTATTATTTTTGTATTAGTTATCGCTGCATAGAGTGTTTATACTCTATATTCGAACTTGGTTAGATGATAAAACGAAAATACAAATACAATTTAAAATGAATGGAATTATATATTTCATCAATAAAATAGTAATTATGAAGACTAGTCAGATTACACTAGTTTCACTTTACGGGCTTTCTTCTTTGCGAAAATAGAGATGACATTTTCGTACGATAAAGTCTTGGCAAGGTTGTTTTTAATTGAAATCACCATAAGGTTAGTAAAGCGTTCTTCAGTCAATGTTGATCGCAATTTGAATTTAATGAGAGCAAGCTTACTGAAAGAGCGCTCTCCTTCATCCATTGAAGTCGTGTCTTAAAAATGCAAAGCAAAATCCAGATAGAAGGAAATATTGACTGAAGACCTTTCTGATTGATTCTGTTCAGGGATGACAACACGGGTTTTAAAGTCGGAGGTGAGGGGGGGGGGGGGAAATTATCAATTTTTGATATACCTCTATATCAATATTTCTCTTATAATAAAAAAAAAAAAAAAAAAAGAAATGAAGAAGTGAAGAAGTGGGGAAGGGGGGTACATGCCCCCTGGTCCCTTGGTGTTTTTAAGCCTGGTATTGAGCAACTTGATCGAAGAAAGAGATTCTACTTGTTCAAAAGTATTTGAACGCTTCAGAACATCTAGATGACGGATTTCTTTAATCAACTCCTCTTCTTTTACATCAGTTACATAGAGATTTGGCTTTACATAGAGATTTGACTTTACATAGAGATTTGGCTTTACATAGAGATTTGGCTTTACATAGAGATTTGGCTTTACATAGAGATTTGGCTTTACATAGAGATTTGGCTTTACATAGAGATTTGGCTTTACATAGAGATTTGGCTTTACATAGAGATTTGGCTTTACATAGAGATTTGGCTTTACATAGAGATTTGGCTTTACATAGAGATTTGGCTTTACATAGAGATTTGGCTTTACATAGAGATTTGGCTTTACATAGAGATTTGGCTTTACATAGAGATTTGGCTTTACATAGAGATTTGGCTTTACATAGAGATTTGGCTTTACATAGAGATTAGGACTTTTTGCATTTTCTTTTGCATTTTCTTTTGCATTTTCTTTCTGACTAAGTTTTTCTTCATCGCTAGAAGGAGATGGAGAACACCTTATGATAAAAAACTTATCCGTCGTATATTAACATTTCATTTGTTTCGAAATTGAAATGAATATTTTATAAAAAATTTAATTCTCAAATGAATTAAAGAGAAAAAGAATTAAATGCAAATTCACAACTTTCAAATTAATTGGAACGAATGTATTGAGAAAGAATATTTAAAAAGTGTTATAATGAGAGTAACTTAACTAATTTATGTAACATAATATTGATAATGTTTAAAACATTATCAAAACATGCTATTTGTTTGGATAAGTGTTATGTAATTCGAATTTTAACCACATTTAAATTGGAGCCGTTGCAATCAGTCCTTCCACGTAAAAAAAATTGAAATTGTGAAATCTCCATTTAACTTAAATTAATGTTAATTTCATTTTATGTTATAATTCTAAAAAACTTACAAAATGTGTTACAGAAAAAAATCTTCAATTTTGTCTTAAATTTTTTAGTTAAAATTATGCAAATAGTCTTCCTTTTCTTTTACCGTTTGATAATTTGCCTGTTTGAAAGTTTGCCGTTTAATAAATTTACAATCAATACATACTACACATATAAATTTGGGCCGGAGTTAAAAGAAGTCATAAACTGTCTTATCGCCAAGCCCCGTTTACATACTGTCTGTGATTATATAAAAGCAAATATATACATAATTGTTTTAAAATACATATAAATTTTGCAAAATGCTAATAATACCTTAAAAAGAACGTGAAACTAAAGTTAATTTCCACTGATTAAAATAAAAGTAATATAAACATACATATACAATAATCCATACACGTTTTCTATATTAATGTTTAATAAAATATATTTATTTAGTGATAATAACAACGTTTTTTTATTTTTATTTCATTTTGAATTAAATAAAAAAAAAAAAAATATTTGAAGTCTGTTGTAATAATTTTAATTTATATTTCTCCAAGTGCTTTTTATCATTATTAAGAATTGTAAGAAAATCTTTATTGGGGGTTGTATGTGCCCCTTTTTAGCAAATAAAATGTATTTAGTTTTATCAGTGTTCAATGAAAATAAACTACTGTTTGCTGTAAACCACTCATTAAGATATATTAATTTGTTGTTTGCATAATGAAAATTTTTTTTTTGAATTTGAGTCTGAAAAAAAAACATTAGTGTTATCAGCAAAAATAATATAGTTGAGTGTTTTTGATGACAAATAAATATCATTTATATAAATTAAAAACAGCAAAGATCCAAGTATTGGTTCCTGTGGAACAATACAACTTATTGATTCAAATCGTGTGCATGTTATATTATATGGTATTCCTTGCTTACGATTTTCTAAATAACATTGCAACCACTTTAAGTTAGAGTAAACTACTCCATAATTGTGTAGTATATGGATACGAATCTTGTGGTTGACAGTATCAAATTTTTCAGATCACGAAAAATCCCGATTGTGTAAGTATTGTTTTCAAAACCAATCAAAATTTGATTCACAATGATTGCATGTTCCGTTTAATGGCGAAATTTAAACTGTTTATGATAAAGAATGTTGTTATTTTTATCGCTGCTTTTGTATATTCAAATTGTTTTTGCTAATTTTAATTTAACATATAAAAGTAAACAAACGACACTCAACTATATATAAAGAAGTAAAAGCCTATAACTGTACTGACTCAATCAAAAAGGATTTAATTAATCGTTACAAACCATATAACCCCACGAAAAAAATTTGTAAAATTTGCTTAAATAAAAAATTCAAAGCATTGTTATAAACGTTTTAGAACTTAGTTAATAAAATTTGTAATTACGGCCGTGGCGCAGTGGTTAGAGCGCTTGCTTTATAAGCAGGAGATCCAGGTTCGAAACAAACTCTGGACATATTTTCGCGTCACGGTACGTAAGGAGACGTGAACTTCCTGGTTAAATGCGCATCCTGTTAAAACAGAATTCACTCGAACTGATTCAAATAGAGAATTGAGCAGCTGATTAAAGCCCTACGTGACTATACACTACGACATCCTGAAGCATCAATTGGACGATCAAGCAATATTATCAGAAAAAAGGACAAAACTTCACAATAATTAGAATCACAAACATTAAATGTAAAAACATTTTCAACATAACGAAGTAAAAATTATTGAGTGTGCTTATTGCAGTTTACAAAATCATCGTAGTCACGAATGCACGAAAATTAATTCAACACAGCAAAGAAAACAATTCCTTAGAGAAAACCATCGCTGTTTTAAACCATCGCTGCACTTCAACAAATCACGCAGTATCGAACTGCTAAAGTAAGCGTTCTTGCTATCATTGCGAAGGAAGACATCTTTCATCTATATGCACTGAAGTTAATAAAAATGATTCAAAAAAGGGTATTCTAATTGTTGGATTCGAAGAACAAACTATTCATCCAACAATTGTTGTGAAGCTTGGTAAATATAATGTGAGAGCACTCTTGGACACTGGAGCTGGTAGCTCTTATGCTTCAACTACGCTAATCAAGTATCTAAAATTAGAGTCAAACAAATGGGAAGCAAAAAACATCAAAACAATGGGTAGCTTAGTTCATCAAAATCGTCCGTTTTTCAACACGACGTTACACTCAACAAATGGACGCAGCAGTCTTGATATAAAACTTTACAAGTTGGAACAAACTGTGCTTACAGAGCTAAAAAATCCGATGATATCCTTCTTAAAGAAGAAGTACAAACATTTAGACGGATTGTATTTTGACAATGAAGATAACTATGATGATCACAAAATTCATCTTATTATTGGTGCTGATGATGTTGCAAGAATCAGATTAAAAGGCTTCCGAACTGGAAACGACGGAGAAGCTTCTGCAGAAGGAACTATATTTGGTTGGACGATTATGGGTCCAGGACAAAGCACTTCGGATTGCTTATAATTTATAAAGTCAACCAACAAATGCTACAAAGAAATATACAGCTTAGATGTACTTGGTCTGAAAGACCAAAGCGAAGGAAATCAAAATACAGTGTACAAAGAGTTTAAAGAACAACTACAATAAGACTCAACTGACTTTTATCACACCAAATTACCACGGAAACAAGAATGCTCAACCCTAGTATCCTATTCAGAAGAGAGCATCTCCAGGTTCCACAGTTTGTTAAGGAAATTGGAAAAGAAACCAAATGATTTTATCAAATACAATGCTATTATTTAAGAACAACTCAAGGATAGAATAATTGAGTGTGCACCAATCAAACTAACTCGAAAGAGGATATTTTATATTTCTCATCGAGCGTTGATTAAAGAAGATTCCGAAACAGGTAAGAATTGTGCTCGATGCTTCTGCTAAAGAGCATGGATCACCCTCACTCAACGATTGTTTGCATATTGGTCCTCCATTGTAACCTTTACAACTTAATGTTATTTTACAAAATAGATTGCAACCTGTTTGTCTAACTCAAGACATTAAACAAGCCTTTTTACAAATAAGAGTTGATACCAAAGATTGTGACGTCTTCCGTTTCTATTGGATATCAGACTTAAAAACTAAAGAAGTAACAGAAGTGATTCACTCGAATGCCGTTTAAATTTACATTTAATCCCTTTTTACTTGGGGGAGTAATCAAACAACATTTATTGACATATGAAAATGATTACCCACATTAAAAGAATGAAATTCAATATAGAATATGTTAAAAATCTGTAGCTAACAGCAGTTCATTTATTCGAAAAGGGAGGATTCAACTTTCACAAGAGGCATTTTAATTTTCTTGAATTGGAAATAAATGATTCAGGAGAGAACTATAATGAAGTAACCCTAAATGAACACCAGCAACGTTATTCAAAAATTCTTGGTTTTTTATGGGACAAAAGTAATGACACTTTAATTGTGGATTGCAGGCCGGCTCTCGAAACAGATAGTTTAACTAAAAAAGGAATTTTAGGAAGTTTGGCTAAAGTCTTTGATCCACTTGGTGTACTTTCCCCAATAACGCTAACAACAAAATTAATCTATCGGTAAATATGTGATTTACAGTATTTGTGTAACAAACCAATTTTACCAGTTAGCACAGAGCTGGCTGCATTGGAAAAATACGTGACCAGATCTAATACTAATACCGAGAAGTTTTACTATTTTGGATCATATGATAAAAAATGTTGAAATCCATGGATTTGGTGATGCAAGTAAAGATGGCTGCAATGTAATATATGTAGTAGTACATCAAGGTAACAAAGTCACTCAAGGACGAGGTTTATCTATTCCAAGACTTGAATTAATTTCTGGACATATGGGAACCAACGCTCATACAAAAGTTAAACAGGCACTTGATAGACACCCAATTTTTGAGATATACGGTTAGCTTGATGGTTCGGTGGCATTATATTGGATTCTCAATGACAACCGCAAATGGAAGCAGTTTATATCTAATCGAGTCAAAAAAATCAATAAACAAAATTGGATTATTCGGCACCACTTCCCAACCAATCTGAATCCAACAGATATTGAAGTAGAGTAGTAAAAAACTTCCTCAAATCTGGTTCGACGGTCCTGCATGGATGAACAGAAAAAATGAGTGGCTGCTCAACATAGTTTATACTCAGTTAAAGAAAAATTAAAGAAAGAAGCTAATCCGACTAATATACATCATTTTGCTATAGCCGAGAAAGTTTACTACTTAAACGAGCTTATGGCAAGTATCAACTACGAAAGATTATAAGAAACCTGGGTCTTAAGATTTTTTAACAACAAGCTGCCGAACGAGACAAAGCAGTTCGGCAGAGATCAAAAACGTTCAACACGAATTTAAAAACTCCGAAAAGTATAAAGAAACTTCCGAAAGATTACGATTATACAATAATCACAATGGACTACTAGTCTGTATGGGTCGTGTACAGGGCGATTACCCATTATTCTTACCATGCAAGCATCCATTTACTAATGTGGTGATTTAAAGAGCACATGCGCAAACACATCATGGAATGGTTGGCTTAACAATGTCAAAGATTCGTGAGCATTTGGACAGTTACCCTACGTAGCCAAGTCAAAACAACAATATACAATTTGCAATTGGTGTAAAAGATTCAGGTGCAAACCCCTGCTAGCCCCATCAACAGCAGATTTGCCAAGGTATCAAACTAAAAGTAGTTATTCCTTTGAAAGCGTTGGTTTGAACTTTGCTGTTCTATTCGAATATAAAGTCAGCAAAGAGTGTTACAGAAAATCATATATTGTACAGTATACTAGTGCAACTTCAAGAGCAACCCATTTGGATCGGCTATAAACAATGGAAAATAAAGATTTTAGACGAAGCATAAAAGAAATGATTGCAAGAGATGGACACCTGCACTTATGATAAGTGATAACGCTAAAAAATGTAAGGGGGATCCGTTCATAACAACACTGTAAGGGGGATCCGTTCATAACAAAAGGATTCGCAGATAAATGAATACCAAGGTGAAATGAACATAAAACGGCAGTTCAACTTATCAAGAAGTCTATGAAGGGGAGGCTTTTTTGCAAGAATGGTGGGTTTGGTAAAACGATCGTTACACAAAGCAACTGGAAGGCTTCGTCTATCTTTGGAATGTCTAAATAATGTTTTAATTGATATTAAAAATAAGTTGAATAACCGACCATTAGGATACATTGAAAAAGATATTCAACTTCCAATGTTAACACCAAACATGATTTTACATGGAAAATGTATTACCATCCCTTTCAAAAACACAGAAGATGACGACAATTAAAAGTTTAACAACAATACAACAACACGTGCAGTAAAGTACATCACGAAATGCAAAAACTCGGCGTGGAAAAGATGGACGAGCGAGTATTTAAAATCGTTGCGAGAAAATCATCGATACAAAGAATTTAGTCAAAAAAACATAGCAATGGGAGAGATTTTCATACTTAAAGGCAAAGAAAAGAATCAAGGCGAGTGGAAAATTGATATCGTTACTAAACTTATGCGAGGAGAAGACAATATAGTTCGTGGCGCTAAATTAAAAACAAGAAATAACCAAATTGTGAAAAGACCAATCCAGATGCTCTATCCTATGGAAATTAGCTGCCAAGATCCTAAAAGGAATAAAGAAAACATAAATGACTCAAAAACGAGGGATATTGAAATACATTAAGCGTAAAAAGCGATATGCCTTAGTCAGTTGAACGCAACAAATAGAATATTAAATTCACGAAAGCATTATTTTAAATAGTAGACCATCTACTTAAGTAAGGAGGCGAGATAATGAGTAGACAAAAAAATAAATTTCTCCATTCATCATTTGTTATCGATGATTAGTTTTTTTTTGCGTCTTACAGTTATCATGGATGCTAATAATTGCAACCAAGCTTTGGGTCAGCTAGGAGAGCCACTTATATGGAAAGATAGTGTACACATCAAAGTACAATCAAAGTACACATCAAAGTACTCTGTGATGCAGATTTTGAGTTATTTTAATTTTTTCCGAAGAAAGAACTTTATTTAATTATTCAAAATGAGTGAACTTTTGACTTCATAGTGCATAAATAAACACTTGTAGAATGAGAACTATAATACATTATTTAATAAAAGTTGGTACAAATCTAGCCTATGGGTGCACTAAATTCTGAATAGAACTGCGTTTTGATTGATTAACTTGTTAATGATTTATGGAGATTTTAGTTTAAATTTCGTTAAGTTTTTTTTAAATTTCGTTAAGATAATTGGTCATTATTATCAAAATAATATTTAAATGAGTTCTACCATAGTAGAACTCATGTAAATAACGTTAGAAATCATTTAAATAAACGTTATTCTTGTTATATATTAATGATCTTCCCTCTATAGAAAAAGATTTTAATTGCTCTCAAATGTTTTATGCTGACGATATTAAGCTATATAATTCATTTAAGGATGCTGATTACAGTCACGATCTTGCTGTAGCCATTTATAAAGTTTATCTCTGGTCAAAAAAATGGCAGTTAAAAGTAACCAATAATAAGTGCTTTACTCATAGAATAGCACCTACTTCATTTTGTAAAGATATAAATTACAATTATCAATTAGGCGATCATAATTTAACTTGGTCTACAAACCCAAAATATCTTGGTGTGACGATGGAATCTTACTTAAATACAATAATCATGTTTCAAATATTGTCCGCACATCAAACATTCAAGAATATCTAATCCTTAAGTGTTTTAAAAGTCATGATCCACGTGTTATCGTTAAAGCCTACACTACTTATATAAGACCGATTTTAGAATATTGCTCTCCGGTTTGGTAGCCAAATCGCACTGAAATGAACAATATAGTGGAAAGAGTACAAAGGCGTTTTATCGAGTTACAAAATTCTGAACAATTTAGTTTGCTTAAATAAATCAAGTTTCTTTTTATTTAACAACTATATTTACACTCGAGGACATAATTTCAAATTACGCAAACTAATATGTAAACTCGATGTCCGTAAATACGCTTTCTCACTCAGGGTTGTTAATATTTGGAATAACTTTCCGTCTGACGTCGTAAACGCCAAAAATATAAAGAGCTTCAAAATTAAAATCAACTCTGTCGACTTTGAAAAATACTGTTCCGGCTAACTGGTTTTTGTTTTATAACTATGGTCTTATATATAATTGTAAAATATATTTTAATATATCTAGCATATGTATTAGGTGATTGTAGGGCACGTTGTCAGAGTCCTTCAAACAAACTAATCAAATTAAGCAAATTTTATTCTGAACCTGTAATATAAATTCAATCACTCATAATCTAACTCATGTAAATATTACTTTTACATGATATTACAAAGAAAAATTTTAAAGAAAGTTTTGTATAAGTAATTATAGTATTACAACGATTTATATATATACTAATTTTCTATATAGAGCGTGTAATACCAACAATTTTTTTTGTAATTGTTTTGTAATAAAATATATTACATGGTACATGTAAGATTTTTATTTTATAGACCAAAGTATTGATTTTCTATAAAGAGCGTAGTTTGATTTGGCTTGCGTAAAAATTTCAGGATTTTCTAACACATAAACTACTGTCAAAGGTTTACTAGGTATACCTACATAGTAAATAAAAATATCTATTTTTATCTTAAAAAAAAAATACTTTTGTATTGACTAAAACAACTGACATAAAAAGCTTAGATAACATAACTATGATTTCTTACCGTTTTGTTGTTTGGATGGCTGAACAAAATTAATCTCTTCAGATTAAGGTTCTTTTGAAAAAAAATTCGTAAAAATTTGATAAAAATAAGTGCAGCGGTACAAAAAGAGAAAACCTCTATGGAAAGAGAAAGATGTTGTGAATGGAAGAATGGTTCTTTAAACAGTAGTATAAAGCTTTTTTTCAACTGTGCCATCAAATAAGATCCCACTTAAAAATGTTACTAAGTGTGGCTAGTATCATTAATTTAAACAATTAATTATTCCAGAATTATTTCCTTGTAACTTAAAATATATTTCTTTATTTTTAATAGTTTTTCAGTACGAATATTTGTAAATAAGTTTAGTGGACTGTTATCTATTATAAATTTAGATTGAATTTTTTAAACAGCAGTATTTGGTTTAGTTCAATTTAGTAAAATTTTTGTGAATTGCGACGATGCATAATCAAGCTAAGATCATGATAAAAACTGAAATATTTTGCGCTTGTCTGGAAAATTGTTTAAGTCAATTTACTGCTTTTACAGTAGATTGAATATACTAAATGTACAAAGCCAAGATCAATATCATTGGTTCTCTAATACCACAAAGACTACGAGTCTTTGGGGTACCCGAGAACCTTTAATCTTTTTTGTTTCCTTTTCGCAGGAAGAAAAAAAGGAAAAGAAGTTGTGCTTCACTCTTTATTTGATTTCAAATCAATACAAGTGTGAACTGAAACAAAAGTTACGTTGCTTAATCTGCCGTATTATAGCCAGCGAAGAACATCCTCTGGAATAGAAAAGCGCTATTAAAAAAAGACCAAATTTGCGTTGCAGCTTACGTCTCAGTCTTCTAAGAAAAGGTTTTGCCTAGCAATTATCTTAAATGCAGTATAAAATTATTATTCTTTAGCAGAAAAAGATGCCAAAGCAGCTGAAAAAATTGCATCTTAAGTTTTTTCCAATAAAGAATTATCTTCAGAAAAAATTATTCAACTTAATAAAACATCCAACGGACCACCACTTACAATTGCTTCCAGTAAACATTTATACTGAAGCAATTTCTAAAAATATATTGAAAAAAAGTCTAAGCACTCCAATTTGATTGCTTTAGCCCTTGTAAATGTAAAATTAAGTAAGTTCCTGTCAAAAAGGGTAAAAACACTTTTAAGAACTGTAAACCAAACTTCAAGCAGCCAGATAGTAGAGCCAAAATTAGTCATGAACTTTCTAAAGTCACTTGAGTGCTTTCTACAACTGCAGTGACTTGTTGCTTAATGCAATGATTTATCAAGTCTTGTGTGTTATTCTCTCTTGAAAAATGAGTTAGTTTCTATCCTTGTCCCCATATATTTTTTAATTTACACAATCAATCTTCCAAATATTCTCATATCTAAGGTAATATTGTTCGCTGATGATACTACCATTTATTCTTGTCTTAATAAGAAACCAACACTCTCTTATTGTTTGGAGGGGAAATTTGAGCTAGAAAAGAGTTTTACTTCTGCTGCAGCATAAAGCTCTTGGTGGCTGGTAAACATTAACTCAGATAAAACTTTCTTTCAGCTAATTGTTATTGCAACAATCTAGATCTTTCTATATTTATGAATGTACTTGATGAGTCATCTACTCTTTTTCTTCTAGAATAAACTCTTACATCCAATCTTTTTTGGAAACCAGATATCAATTCGATTGCAAAATTAAAATCTGCTAGTGTTGCATCTCTTTGTAGTGTTTATCACTTTTTTACTCCGGATTCAATTCTTTATCTCTATAAATCCCTAATTTATCCCTTTTATTGACTACTATTGCCACGTATGTAGCAGATCTTTGAAGGATGCTCTTTCTTTTTTAAACAATGTAAAAAAACGCATTGTAAGCATGGTTGAACCTGCTTCTGCAACCAACCATTAAACATTGCCCCATTGTCTTAATATCGCTTCTCTTTCTCTTTTCTATAAAAATGAGCGCTTTTCTAAAGAGCTCTTGTGCCATCTATCAAAATTCATTCCCGTATTATTTGTAATTCAATTAAGCCTCATCTTTTTATTGTTCTTAAGAGCTCAAAATCTAACATCAGCTCTTTGAACTTGCTCCTTTCATCTTGTTTTATCATGTCTGATTGATACAGTTTTCAATCTTTTAAGTCGTTTGTTAACTGCTAACTTGTTTTTTAAATTTTTCTCTTCCACTAACTTCCAAGATATTAAAAAAAAAAAAAATTAACAGAAACTCACTCCAATATTGCACAAATCTAGTCATTGGTTAATCCACTAACTTTTGCTTGTAATATAAACATTACAAATTTAATTTGTGGATGTTAAACTTTTCCAAATATGCACCCTTGCACATAATGTGACGTCAAATCCAAATGTCTTGCAAAATCTGAAAACTTGCAAACACTAGACTCAAATTTAGCATTTATTCTTTTTTGCAATTTAACGGGGTTGCTAATACAAATCTGTTCGACAATATCATTAATCAATGAAAATGCATCTCCTGTGAAATTCCGATTCCATCGGATTCCAGGTAGTTGCTCATCATCTTTTCAAGATCCTCACAACTGCCGAGTGTCCGCCACTTTCAACTGATCCCATATGATTAGGTTCAGTTCAAGGAAAATCAATGCATGAAGCTATCTAAAATTGTAACAAACAAATATTGTTGTAAAAAAAAGCCAATAAAAAGTTTTATAAAACTTTCGTCATTCTCACTTTTTTTAATATAATAAAATATCTACAATTTTTATTATATTTGAGGGAGTTGTATCCCTCAAAAATGACGTAATGAAGTTCTTATCTGGGTTTTTTTCATAGCAAGTTTTAAACAATTTGATAAGATTTAGCAAAAATGTGGTAACTAAACACTTATAATAAGATCACGATTCTAAAACAAATCTATATACTCATATATTCAAAAATTAATAACTTTTAGTAATTTTTTTAATCAAATTAAATGCCACACTTGGAAAAGTTTTGAAATTTACAGTCCAATTAGCAAATAGTGTAAAAAAAACTTAAATCCAAAAAATTAGCACATTGTTTTATTTATTACCTTCAAAAATATTTAGGCTTATATTGAAAATAGAATGCAAACTTATTTTTTAGTTATTAATATTTTGTTTATTTTTTATTGTGTCAAACTTTGTGAATGTTTTGTCTCAAGAAACTTAAAGACTTTTATTTTTAACAGCCCAACGCCGACCTAACAGTTTTTCACGAGTTTAAGTATTCAGCTACTTCTTATTAACAATGTTTAAATGTAAATCGTCAATGTAAATTTTAAATGCTTCTTCTTTTAAATGCTTATGTTAAGTGACACATAATTCAAGTAACAACTTTATTGCCTCAAAAAATTATAAAAATTGTTGATTAATTTTTTTTTTTCCATTTTTAGTTATTTTTTAAAAAAATAAAATTTAACAATTTATTTTTTTTTAATTTTTGTTTTAACTTTACAAAATAAGTATATCACATTAATTAATTGTTGCTTCGCAACAAAATCAAGAATTCAAGCATGCATGTATGTTAATATTCAGTTAAGTATTTCTATGCGTCTCACATAATTTGTGAGTTTATATATGTATATGTACAATAGCGTAATTGGGGCAATAAATGGGCTTATTTCCAAAAAATGAAGAACAATAATTTAAAACTAAAAAAGAAGTTTTTGAATCCTCCTAAACTTATCTTTTTTTAAATTATTTGTTTTACTGATAATACTTTTTAAATTACATTTTTTAATTAAATGTTAACTTTTTAATAATTTAAATAATAATTTTTATAAAAATTTTTTAAATGTCTTACAGACTTTCGTAATACTTTATTTTAAGCTAATTTTATTTTTTGAACTATGTTGTTAGTTTGTTTAGGGTTTCGGTTTTTCACAGACAAAGGGGTGAAGCTCCCAACAAGGAACATTTTCCCATTTGGCACCTCTCTGCAGCATGCCACACTGTTTTGTATGGTCTTTTTCAATTCCTCCATCTTTCCAATTATGATAATTAACAAGTGTACCGTCACTCCACTTCCATCCCGCGTTTTCACTTATTTTATTAGGATCAGTATTTTCGAGTCCTATCCACGGTGTTTCGCATGTATCAAACACTTTTGTTAAGTCTGCATTTTCTTTACTGCTATGTATAGACACAAGTTGACCTTTCATTGATTGACACTGAATCATTGCCTCAAAATAATCTACTTTACTAAGACTTATGTGGTAACATTTTTCCCCTAAAAAAAACCATCCATTATCGCAAGTTCCGCGAAACTTGTGAAACTCTGTTGTGATATTTATCAATGAACCAACAGTAGCTTGCTTTTTGCATACGTAATAGTTGAGGTAATCACCACAGTGCAAATTATTTGCCCAACTTCCATCTCCGTTATGTAAATAAGAACATTCAAATTTATCACCGTGAGGATAATATGACTGCCAGTTGACATAATTTCGTTTTGAATTATCAAACCATTCCCAATCTAAAAACATTTTGTTTATTAAAGTGAATAAAGAATCTTTTACTAAAATTTTTTGAACTCATTTATTTAATAAGCAAAAACAATATTTAATAAGCAAAAACAATATTTAATAAGCAAAAAACGATATTTCTATTAAAACAAAAAAATATAAGGGTATATATAAATTAAATAATAAAATAAATTGCAAATAATAAAATAATATAATATAAAGTAAATATAAATTGCTAATAATAAAATAATACCGAACTATATTTATTAAAACTTACTGTTTATCTTCAAAGTATAAACTTGAGTTTAAAATTTCGTGTTTTATAATTTTTTAATAAAACTATAGAAATTCGAGTGGAGTTTTATTGTTTTTCAATATGAAATATAATAAATTAGCATAATTTCCATATTCTAACATTCATTGGAGTAACTGTCCGCTATCTTTATGCTATCTCTCTAACTCTTGATATGGAATTTAGCCGGAGCAGTATAAATTACAATACAATTTAAAAATTAATGTTTTCAAATTATCATGTATTAGTTAAATTATCGATACTTGGACTTGTTGTACATGAATTTGCTAATAATTTAAAAATAACTTAAAAATAATTTAAGATTAAAAATTAATTTAGAGTTAAATAAAGCTTGATGTTGTCAAGGTATGTTGTCAAGGTTGTGTATTGTTGCCAAAACAAGTATTTTGTGAAATAAGTTTTAAAGAAAATATTTTAAGAAAACTAAATCAAAGTTTTTTTTTAGAAATCAAATTAAAATAAAAATAAAAAAAAGTAATATTTCTACTTTAACTATAAAACTGCGTGCACCTACTTTATTACAAATACAAAGTAGCGGAAACCATTTTAATATAAAAAATAAAAAAGGGTTCTAATATCGTTTATCTTTTAAAACCTTAAATTTTTTGTTTAATTTAAAAAACAATAATAATGCTTATTTTGCACAAAGTTAAAAACATTGAACAACTCATCACCTTTAGTTACCTTGAACATGGCAAAATACCTTAAACAATACAAAATAACATGGCAAAACATATTTAACGAAACAAGTATATCTTGAAGAAGGAAAAATACCTCAAACAATGCAAATCATTTTTGACAAAACATTTTAAACAAGGCAAAATACCTTAAACAAGGTCAAAAATAGTTATAGTTGTGTATACTACTTTTTTAAATTTTAATGTTTTTAATTTAAATAACGTGTAACAAATAAAAAAAAAAATTTAATGATGTAAATGAATTTTAAAGAAATTTTGCATTTGGGGATATTGAACAGAAAAATATTTGGTGCATTAGGGGTATTTACAAGAAAGCTATTTACACAATAATTTTCATTTCTAAGAAGAATCCCTTTAACTGATATAAATAATAGAAATTACTTTTCTTACCAGCTTTTGCATTGAAAATGAGAAGGTCAGACATAAAACCATGTTGTGCCGAGTGGAAAGGTTGAGATGCATATATTTTCATGTTTTCAAAATCTCTAGCATCGGAATTTTCCACCCTATGTATGTTTACTCCATTAATATCAACAGAAAACCAATACTTTCCGCCTATAAAACTTTGATATATTCGAACTTTAGACCATTGATTTAAATTAAGTAAAATTTTTGTGTCGAAATAGTAATGAGGATTACCACTCACTGAAGCATGAATACGAAGCCTTCCTGAGCCATCCTCATGAAACCACACACCTGGGTTTCGACCACCATAAACATCTACACTACTACCAGTGGTCAGTAGAAGAACACTACCCCAAAAGTTCCAAATAATTCGTGTTGGTTTTATGTTAAAGGAAATACTGTATTCTTTTCTCATAGTGTTTAGTGTTCCAATTAAATTACCTTGTGTCAATACAAATTCTTCTCTTCTATCAATATAATCTAAACCAAAAGTTTAAATTTAAAGATTTGAAAAAAAAGCAAAAAACAATACCTTTTTTTTAAACAATTGTTGACATTTAACTGAGTTTATGTGTCAAAAAGGAACCTCATTGACCCATGTCTTTAGCCTTTAAAGGATAAGTAATCGCCTAGAAACCCAAAAGCAATATAAAGTAAAATCTGTTTTTTATATTTATTAGAGCTCCTGGATACCAAAAACTAGGAAGAAATAATATTTTTATGTCTTTCAAATACGGAGTCCTTTTCGAGACTCCGCATCCCTAAATATAATATTAAAATAAAGACGGTAGCTCTTTAAAAACTGAAAAACTTTATATATTGTAACTTTTGGCTCTTTTGTCTCGAAAGGTTGCCAACCTCTGGTTTATACAAACTGTTAAATGTTTTTTTTGTTATTCTAGACTCTATTAAAATAATTGACTTTCGATGTAAATTTTTATTAGGTCTAATCTTAAAGTAAGGAGAGTTTTACTAATTTGAAATATGATTATAATTTAAACGTATAAACATTTTTGTGAACCCCTTAATCTTTTTTTTCTTAAAAGAAAAAAAAGATTAAAGGGTTCACAAAAAATGGCTCTTTTGCCCGGCCAATCTGATGTTAGAGTTTACTTTTTGTCACCTTATTCACCAAAATAGAACCCGATTGGGGAATACTTTAGTTGTCTTAAAGCTAATTATACTTCTATAAGGCCGTTTCCAAAAACTAGCAATGAAGTTAAGGCTACTTTAAATTTGCTTATACCGACAATTGGCGTTGATTTTTGTGGTTGGTATTGTAATATGAGAAGATGGGTTTTGAAAGGCATAGCAAGACAAGAATTTTATTAAAGTGGATACTTTGTTATATATATTATATCTTTAATTATAACGAGTTGAAGTTATATAAAATACTCTTTATTCTTTAGAATTTTATGAATAACTTTATATATCATAAATGCACTACTAAATCAACTAAAATGTTTTAAATTATTTTAAAGATTGTTTGATTTCTTTTTAAAATATGTTTTATATTTTCTTAAAAAAATTTTTATATTTCGCATAAACTCTGTAACATAAAGTTTTGACCAATAAAAAGATTAAAAATTATGAGTTCCACGATTTTTTGTGATCTAAACTTTGTATAAATAATTCAAATCTATTCATCCAAAATGATAATTTAAGTTATTCAGCTAGCGTTCTGGGTTTTAAAAACAAATGAATATAATACTATGATAATACCTAATTTTATTTGAGTTTTTTATTATTTGTAAAAAAAACTAATATTTAATTAATAAGGGAAAAAACGTACAGATAAGTTATAATTTTTAAAACCTGCGCAAAGTGTTATTTATTACTGGTGAAGTAAAACAACCACATTGCACATCTAAAAATAATCAAATGATAGCAGCATTATATCATAAATATATCGACCAATTAACTTTAAGACGTAACGTATTTACTTTAGGACGTAACTGCAACTTATATGAAGTATTATTGTAATAACAATAACTCTATGAAGGAAGAAACAAGTGAAAAACAGACTTTATAGTATAATCAGGATTACAAGTTAAATTAGCCAATTACATTTTTTTAAACGAATTTAAATTTGAACCAGTTTATATAAAGCTTTGTAAATTAATATTTTTATTTTCCCAGTCAAGATAATATTATAAAAAGACTGAAGACGGAAGGAGAATCAAAGACCCTTTTTAAGTATTACTTATTTTTGTATACTTTAGTCACTGATAACAATATCAACGTTTAATTTTATTTTTTTCGCATTCCTTAGGCATTTGTTTCTAACTGTTTAATATTTAAATGATAAAAAAAGAAAAATATATAAAAGATTAAACCTGATTCAGACGTTATCAAGTTGTTGTCAATCATTACTAAACCAATCCATGCATTAGCGCATCTGTTGAGGGTAAAAACCAGATGGTTTTCTCCTAGGTTTTGAATAGAGGCGAGATCAGATTTTCTTTTGCGACATTCTCTCGCAGCGTTAAACCAGTTACTTTGATGATGGAAAGGGCTCTGATGATATAATGAACTCCAATAACAATAACCTTGGTAGTATTTCCATTCTTCCGATTCACATGGATCTTTATAAAAAAAAATAACTCTTTAAACTTTTTAAGTTAATCTAAAGTTTTGGTTTTAAACCTAAGTTGGTGCCTTTTCGGTCACTATTTTCAGTTCATAGTTTATATATATATATATATATATATATATATATATATATATATATATATATATATATATATATATATGTATATATATATGTATATATATATATATATATATATATATATATATATATATATATATATGTATAGATATATATATTTATATATATATAGATATATATAGGTATATATATGTAATACATACATACATACATACATACATACATACATACATATATACATACATACATACATACATACATACATACATACATACATACATACATACATACATACATACATACATACATACATACATACATACATACATACATACATACATACATACATACATACATACATACATACATACATACATACATACATTAAACAATAAATTTTCTAAAAAGCTTTTTTTTCCTCATGAAAAAATATGCTTCTCATCAAAAACAAATTAAACTTTCAGAATGTTAATCCGAATTAGCCATAGATACACCCTGTAATAAACCGATTTAAAGAAAAATAAGTTAAGTTCTTTAACATAGCAAATGTTTATAAACTTTACATAAGTAAAAAAATAATGTCATAATTAACGAAACCATTAAAACTTTAATATTAACTTCAATATATTAAACTTCAATATTAACTTCAATATATTTAATAAACACTTCAATATATTTAATAAACACTTTTTACAAAATTTACAGCAATAGCTACAAGAGCACTGGTCCGTATAAAGCGGGGTTGATGGAGCTGCAGCCTCATGACCATAGAAAATAACAAGCCCTCCAACCTTTAATCTTTTTTTTTTTAATTAAAATTAAAAAATTGATGGGCAAACATTTTTTTAAATATCTTAACTGTAGTAGTCATTAAAATCTAGTGTCTTGGTTCGCAAAAAAGCTCGCACTATATCGGTTCGCAGTTTGCAATTTACCGACTACCAAACAATAAAGATCAATACAATGTCATGTGTAAAAAACTTGAATAATTTTTTAAACCAAAAAAGAATATCACGTATGAACGTTACATTTTTACGACTACAAAATAATGTTAGAGATAGTGGGGCCCCTTGACAATCTTTGTTTATGCTTCGTAACAATTTTTTTTAAGCAATTTGTTTAACTTGTAGAATAAATTTATATTTAAAATATTATAATTATAATTTACCAAAATAAAACAGGTTAACCTTTGTAAGACTAATTAAAGTAAAACAATGACTTTGTTTCAAGGAACCCCACCCATGGGTACTATGATACAAACTTATAAGCATCATTAATAAAGTAAATAAAAACTAAAAAAAGAAGAGATAAGGCAAATTTTTACTTGAAACAAAAACAAAGTAATAAGTGTAATCCAAATATGGCATCCAATGGTCCAAATCACATTTCAGAAGACCAAATAATAAATTATTTGAAATGTAATTCTTAAGCGTCAATAAGTAATGGCTTTGTATCAAAATTAATTTTCCTTGTATTACGTTTACATAAATCTTTTAAAAATTGATTATAAATAATATATAATAATAATAGCACAATGAAGTACTATTCTACTGCTTTATGGCCCCCCACAAATGCTGTATCAAGTTACCTCACACTTGCTAATAGAAAACAGTTGCTTTAATTTTATTATCGACTTGTTTTTTCAACGATTTTAATTAATGAAAGAACCCATGGATTTTAGTTTACAAAATAATGTTACTTATCAATAGACACATTAAATAAAGTACCTTAAAATATATAAGAAAAAGAAAATAAAAAAAGAATGGATGTATGCGTATCTGCCAATATATGTATGTAGGCTACGTTTGGAGGTGAGCCATCCTTTGGCAGTGGCTAGGCATTTTTGTCGTTCGAAGAGAAAACGGTAATTTATATATTTGGCAGTGGCTTGGCGTTTTTGCTGTAAGAAGCGTAAACGGAAATTCGGTAATTTGGCTAAACACACAGCGAAAACCATCGTGTCTCGGTCCTTTTGCACAACCTTTTCAACGATCTGGAAATGTACTTTATTAAGTCCGAATATGCGATTAAATGGATTATATACAGTAATATATAGTAAATAATATGTTTTAATTAATAAATTTCAGTGATTATTTCGACAAATTAAGTTCAGGGCGCGCAAGAGATTTATTTAGAAAATTATGAATATTATTATTCGCATGAGTCATCTGTTCGGAAGACACAGTAATTTGATTAATGTAAGGCGTAAACACCACAACAAAAGTAAAAACCATAAAAAAAAAACAAAAAATGTTGTAATTTCTTTAATTGCGGTTTCTCTGTGACAAGGCCATTTGGTCTTCTTTGAGTATCTTAATTTTTATTTTTATACTTTATTTTTTAACGATATCAAGTATTTAAAGTTGACTTGTTAACTTCTTATTTTATATTATTTGTAACATATGTATCTTAAGTATTGTAATAAAACAACAAGCAAAAGAAATGTTCAGAAAAATATAAGATATCGACTCAATTGACCTTTTAAAAATAAAAAACCTTTCCAAAAAGACAAAATCAAGCAACAGATTTTAAAGCAGGAATTAGCCAAAATGAAGGTGACCCTGACCCCCTGGTATAATTTTCATTTTTAAGCGACTATCACATTAGGTTCTTCTATATTTACAGTCTCAGACCTGAAAATGTCTTAATTCGACCCTGCATGAGTACAAGAACAACTTCAAAAGTACAAAAACAACTTTAAAAGTACAAAAGCAAATACAAAATTTTAATAATAACTTTAACAAAGCAAAAGCTGCAAAGTTATAATAATATTTCTAAAACATTTGACAGATAACTTACATTCCTCTGTTGTAGCGCTTATAACAAAAAATAACAAAGTACATTTAAAAATTAAGTAAATTGATTTAGGTTTCATTATTTTCTTTGCTATAATAAGATTCAAAAAACTTTATTATTACTTTCTGTAATCATCATATCAAAGAAAGGTGTTTAAATATTTTAACATATGTATAAACAATTAAAAATTATAACTTGTTAATGTACAATGTAGAAAAAAATTTTGAAGCACAAACTGTTATTTTTTGATTTCTTGCTGAAAGGCATTTCTTAAAAAATTGCGCACAAAAACTCGTAAATGTTTTGTCTATTATTTTCATAATAATAAAACTGGCAATATCCAGTTTAGTCTCATTTAGTTCTAATCTATATAAAGATCTTGTAAAACAAGAATGGTTTTTATTAGTAATGTTATCAAAGATTAAATTAAGTTTGAAGCAGAATCACGCAAAGAACAATTTTAGTTTCTAGATTAATAAACTTAAATTCCTCGGAAATTATAAGTTCCGGCCGTTTACTTTTTTTAAATAATACTTTAAACATTAGAAATTTTTTTCAGAAAGTGACAAGATTGCACTATGTATCATAGTTTCACAGCAACCGATTAAACATCGATTAAATCAAGCTCGGAAGTTGCAAATTTGACTATTTCATGTAGTTATTTTTACGAAAATAATTTCCTTCTGAGTATTTCAAGTAAAATATTTCCACAACTCATGTTTAATCTATTTTTGATAACAAACTGCAGTCGCCAAATATTTTTAGCCAGAGTATAATGTTTAGAAAATTATTGTATATTTTTTAAACTATTGCAAAATTAACTCACACACAGACACACACACACACACACACACACACACACACACACACACACACACACACACATATATAAAATGATAAAAATATATTTAAATATTGAGGAAGCCTTAAATACAAAAAAATATTTTTACTAGAATTTTTATTTAAGAAAATCATAAAATTATGTATATTATAAGTCCCTGCTTCTAACTGTAAAAACAAAGAAAAATAAAAAATCACGCACGGAAGTAAAAATGCCCTGTACGGGAGTTCTTAAGAGTTAAAACCTTAATCACTATTATGTGTGCAAACTTTATAAAATGCTGCAGCCCGTAAAGTTTACACTTTTTAAATACTATTTAGACTCATGTTAAAAATGTTTTATTAAAAAAATTTTGAGTGTTTTTATTTATTCTTGCCGGTCTGTTCCCATTAGGTTGAATATTATGTTGTTAAAAAAGAAGGTTAATACGCAGCTGTTTTTATCTTTAAACACCCTATTTTATTATAAGGCATTTATGGTTAAAAATAATCTGTTTTTCTAAATTTAATATTTTATATATGGATGATTTAGCGCCAAACCAGCGAATATGTAGAAATGAGATAATTAGACGCAAAGTTTAAAAGTTCTTAACTAAAGTCTATAAACTAAAAAAACTAAAAGTAAATGCAGTTCAGTGCACATAAAAATTTAAAGTACAGAATATTGGGTGTTTGCAAAGAAACATCACATAAATCATTTTTTAACATAAACTATTTTTTTTCAACTTTTGGTTTGGCGCTTAACCATCCAAATGTGACTCTGAAGCTTGTGTTCAATTTTGTATTTGCTTATAGTGACTTCAAAAAAAACCAAAAAAGCTGATAAGTAAAATTTTTTAAATCATTTTGTGCGTGAGATTTTTAAAATTTTTAAAACTTGGATTTTAAAAGTTTATATTGGATCAATAAACGTTTTACTAGACATGGTACTGTTACTAAAGAAACGCGGTTAATGTTTGAAACAATGAATAATGTTTTTGGTACCAAGGAGACAAAATCAAAAAAAAAACACTTTTTAAAAACAGATATGAGTAAATTAGGTTAGAAGTATAATTTTTAAATAAATTCAAATGTAGTTTTGATAATTTTAGACACGAAGTTGCTTAAATCCATTAATTGTAATTAAGAATTTTCCAAAAATTGTGTCAAACATATGATGTATGCAACTGAAAGAGATATAAATCCCAATTAGTATAAATTCTCTTACTAAATACAGATATATTAATCTATACGAGGAGTAAATTTTGAAAAGACACTAATTTGCCACTGTGTCACAAAATGACTTTTAATTCGAACCTCTTTTTCCTAGAAAAAGTTTCGGGGGTATGAAAGGACAAGCATGTAGGAGTACATTAGAGTTGGTTTTGAAATCTTTTATCGAAAATCGATTTGAAAATTTTGATTTTTATTGTTGAGAAACGTTGTTGATGCTTTTCACTGATTGGAAGAGGGATTCCACATAATTGTATGCATTGATAAAATTTACTAGAAGTTGGAGTAAAAGACACAAAAACAATAGAAAGAGTAACTGCTTTTGTCATAGCTAAACTTTTCTTCACTCATGGCACTTTGCGTCTTAGTCAAGAAATATGAAGATATCTTTCTGTTACTCCAGGTGAAAATTATTTTCTTTTTGTCATATATGCTTAATATGCTTAATATAACTTTTGCTTTTGTTTAAGTGCCTCTATTATTATCACAAGAAAACTTTATAATATGAGAAACCGTGTTAATTTTATGTAAACTTTTTTCTCCTTTTTTCATTATCAAGAAAAACAGATTTTTTTCTAGCAGGTACACCCACCTTAATTACTCAACAACTTCTACAAGTTCTAAACCAGGCTGAGTTTTCAAACAAAGGGATGGACAAGTTTGCTTCAACACTTAACAAAGTAGCTCCCCAGCGAGAAGTTGAAAAAAGCTTCAGGGAAAAATTTGAGTCTTTTAGAAAGCATCTTTCTTAGTTATTTGTCACCTCAGAAATTTCAGACACATCTGAAAGTCTATTATCTATTAAAATTTTACTATCTATAAAATTCTATTACCTATAAAATTCTATTATGTATAAAATTCTATTATCTGTAAAATTATGTTATCAATAAAAGGCTACTATCTATAAGTGTGCTGCAAAGATGTTGAAGCTCTAAGAAACACTTTAGTTTAGATCAGAGGTCCTCAGTCAAATGAACTTATCAAGGTGAGAATTGATGGAGGAGGGGAGTTCCTGAAAGTGTCTCTAGACCAGAGTGGCTAAAAATGTTGAGTATTCCGCAATAACCTTTTCATGGAGGGCAATTTGCTGCCAATGAGTGCAGAAAGCTTTTACAAAATGTTGGCTTGTTTCAACAACATACGGAAAAGCATGCTTGCTTTTTGGCGTTTCCATTCATTGACACATTAAGCAAATTTAATATAGCATGCTGTCTTTTTTCATGTGACACAGTTTATAAATTATCACAATCACTCACTGGGCATCTATTCAGAGCAATCAACAGAACCACTCCCTCATGACTTCAACAATCACAGAAAACGCTTCAAAAGACCCAATAATTATCCAGACTACTCTAAGAATCTTTTAAACTGTTTTATTGATTAAAACAGCATTCCTTTTAACTTCTTCGTAGAAAAAATTGTATTATAACATATGATTTGTAAGAAATAACCATTCAATATCAATTTTTAAAACTCTATTTAATAAGAATGTTCATTGTTTTAAGTTTCTTAATTTCTTAAGCTAGAATCTGATTTTTTTAAATTTTTTGATGAAACTGAATGCTGTTTGTTTGTTGTTGTTTCTAAGTTGTTAGTACACTGCTTTTTTATAGAATAAATATATTAGAAAACGTTTTTTTTTTTTTTATTACCATTATTATTTATAGGATATTATAGAATAGAATTTTTTATTATTTGTAAAGTATTATAAAATAGAATTTAACATACTTATAGAATAAATATGTTAAAAAAAAGAATAAAAAAGTTAGAAAAATTGTTTTCAATAGAAAATGTAACTCATTTGTTCAGAGCTAAAATTGAAAATTTCAAATCAATTTTTCTTTTTACGGACGATGATGAACGACTTCAAAACTAGTTCTAATGTGCTCCTACATACTTATATCATACCCCGTAAGGTTGTTCTCGGAAAAAGAGGTTTAAATTAAAAGCAATTTTGTGACACATATTTTAATAATATGGCTGTAAATAATATGAAACTAATAGTTCCATATATAGTTGTATTTTATATATATATATATATATATATATATATATATATATATATATATATATATATATATATATATATATATATATATATATATATATATATATATATATATATATATATATATATATATATGTGTGTGTGTGTGTGTGTGTGTCTATATATATATATATATATATATATATATATATATATATATATATATATATATATATATATATATATATATATACATATATATATATATATATATATATATATATATATATATATATATATATATATATATATATATATATATATATATATATATATATATATATAGCGCCGGATCAAGAATGCGCGGGAGCTGACACGAATCTAGTTTTGCGGGACCCTAAAAACAAATGCGAGGATAAAACCATTTGGTTATTAATTACATATACTTGATAATTTTACTATCTTCTAATAAATAAAAAACAATTTTAAATTTTTTGTCACAAAAATTATATAAAAGTTAAAGAATGAATTTAACTGAATTTTAATAAATAATTGTGTATCTAGACAGTAATAGTGATGTTCTGCATGTTTAAAAAAATATATACTTTTAAATTAGAATACTGTTTAATTAGATATTGAGCAACCATGCCGCAGTGGTTAGAGTTTTTGCTTAGAACCAAGAGGTAAGAGATACGTCATTAGGCGTTTAACTAGGAAAGGGGCATGAACTTCCTAATTAAATATTCTTCTGTGTTACTCTGTGATAAAACCGTAAGGACTTCTGGAAGCACGTTAATGGCAGCAACCACAACAACAACAAAATATTATCAAAATGTTATAGACATTTACTATTTTCTAATTCATAAAATTATATAAAAAAGTATCAAGCCAAGAGAATAAGAATTTGATGTCATGTTAATTAAAGTCAAGACTTAAAAGTTTAAATGGTAATATCAAAGTCTAGCTACATCGTTATTGATAACAAGTCTATTCATGTCAAGCTTAATAACATCAAACATTAACCGTAAAACTACGTTTTTTTAGATTCCCTGCAAACTGCTTGTCAACACTTATCGTTGCAGTTGCTGATAGCAACTGAAAAAGTTGAAACAGGATTATAAATTATGTCTTGTTCAGTTCTCCAGCATTTATTTTTCTGAGTATGTTTTTTTTTTTTTTTTTTTTTTTTTTTAACAAATATAATAAATTGTTTGTTTATAAGATTTAATAGTATTAGTATTTTTTTTTAAAGTTGCTTTGAGTTGATTATTATGTAACAATAAACGTTGAGTTGATTAATGTTTAATAACAAATGTGTAACAATATAGTAATCCTTTCCTATACTTATATTTTACTTCGGCTATGGTTATCTTACTTGTTTACGATTTACATACTGTATTGAGTCAGCTTGTGTTAATTACACGTGTTTCAAGTTGTTTTATGGTTTTTAGTTATGTGCAACATATTGCATGGTATGTTTTAATTAATGTTGTTAATAAATATTTCTAATCTATATTTTTTTTAGTATATATGCTATGAATTTTTATATTACTCAAATCTTTATTTTTTATTTAATCAAGTTAGAGTAAAAATGGATTAAAACACAGAGTTAAATCAGAATTTCATCATGCGATCATGGTGGCGTAATTAGAGAAGTACTGAGGCAGAATACAACTATTTTAAAACAGTCTTGAATCAAATCATTGTATAACAATGTTTATCGTTGTATAAAAATATTATGAAATTCAAATCTGTTTTTAAACTGATTCATATTAAATATATGTAAGACTAAATATTTATGCGCTTAATACAACTTATTGCCTTTAGAGCGAACTTAGTATACGTAATTAATATACTGCTTTAACTTTTTTATGTTAAATAAAAAATGCGACACTTGAATAAAAAAAGAACTTAAGAATCTGAGAAAAGCAAATTTTTAAATAATAAATAAAACGCACGTTAAACGGAAAAAATATCTGGGTTTAATATGTGAATTCTCGTCAAAAACCAAGACATATACCAGATAAGACCCAGTTAGATCCCGCTGAGAGAATCATGATGGATCCCATATGGGATACTCAGATGGGTCCCAGCATTTTCCTCATCTGGGCGCAAAAAAGGGTCTTGTAAAAATGAAAAATCGATTTGGATTATATTACTCAGAACACATTTGTTATTGAAACAACTACAACAAAAAAAAGAGTTGTCCGTGTGAAACATTTTTTTACAAAATATATCTTTTTTTATTTTTAAATACAAAAAAATTAAAGTTTTAAATTTGTCAAAGTTTCAACCTCAAATCGTTAACTTAACTTTATATTATTAAATAAAAAAGTTTAGAGATTTAGTTTATTAAATTTATTAACTTCCAACAAAATAAACAAAATAATGTTATACTCTAATTTAAATAAATATATATATATATAGTAATATAAAATAAAACTACTACAAATAATATTAAACTAAATAATTTTTTGATCTTTTTTCGTAACGTTTTTTGGAATATTTTGACGTAAATTAATTAAATACATAAATTTATAAAAAATACTACTCATACATCAACAACCATTATTATATCATATAAAAAAATACTTGCAGAGTCCTGAAGTCAGTTTTCATTGGGTGTTCTTTAATAAACTCTTAAATTAACTTGATGTGGTGTTCTGCATGGTCGCTTATAACTGCAAATGTACTTAAACACATTAAAAAGTTAGTAAAAGACTGGAAAACTTCCTCAATTTTCACCAGGTTCAATGTCTTTTTCTATCAAATTTGGATAAATACCAAGTATGACATATGAGGATCTAGTAAAGAACCCTTCCTATGGCTATAATTTGTTTAACTCGTTTACTGGTTGTAGCTGTAAAACATTATTGAACGCAAATAAATTATTTAAGGGTGGTTGAGAAGCATTATGGCTTTTCTGAAAATGAAATTGCGTAATAAAGCCTTTGGTTTGGCAATGATAAGTAAACTTAACTAAGTCTTTGATTAAATAAAAAGCATTTAAGGATATGATGTGGTCTTTCCAACTTGTATAACAAGAAAACTAAGTTTCTTGGTTTTTGAAGAAATTAAAGGTTAGATCGACGAAACTAAAAAAAATGTTTAACACTTTGAAATTGTATCATTAAATATTGTGTTAAACTCAGTACTCAGATGGTGTAGCAAAAGAATAGTGATAACTAATTTAGAATTTTTAAAATGCAATTTTTAGGCTTGTTTAAAGCATATTTGAAGGTGGTGATCAAGGCTTATATAATCAGACATAGTTTCATATAACTCGTTGTAATTTTATCGCAAAGCACTCTGGGATGTCCTGCCGGACCTCAGAATTTTATAATATTAAGTAGCGAATGGGTATCTTTAAATGTACCTAAAAGAATTTTGATCTTAGTTATAACAATACCATCATATTGTGCTGCTATAAACTGTGGAAATAAAAGTGGTAAAAACTGTAAAGGTATTTCATTATTTCGTTTTCCTAAAGACAAAAAAAGGCAAGCTAACTCCTATATTATGTATAATAACTTTTTTTATTCATAAAAAGTTTTTAAAATTATTATTGCAGTATTTTAAAACATTCTTTTATTGTTTAATTTTTAGATGTAAACAGTGGGTCATAAACAGTCGTAGGAAAGACTAAGATAAAAAAGATTTTGCATTTTTCAACAAAAACTTTTATACTCGGTGTAGTTAAGGCATTTTTAAAATATTATAGCGTCTGTATGATATTTTGTTGATTATGACATATTTCCGTGAAATGGTCTGGTCTGTGAATTATGAAAAGACAAAAAAAATTAAAATAATAAATTTTGCGGTATCATAAAACATAAATGTTTTTAGCGAAAAAACCCAGACCGTGGAATCTTTTTTTTTTTTAAAAATCATTTGAAAATCACAATCGCTCGTCCAAATTTAAATAAGATTTTATATTAATACGTTTTTTAGGTGAAATGAACATTAAAGTTTAACAATATGATCTGTTCTGATCGTTTATTGGCAATTATTTATAATTATAAGCTCTTTCTTGGTCGGAATTCCAGTATTTTGTGAAAATTGATAGAAATATTGTTTTTGACAACTACATATAGTTAATATACGTCAGAACCGATTAGAACTAGATTAGAACAGAACCGATTAGAACAGAACCGATACGTCAGAACCGGTTAGAACTAGGATCAGTAGTAAATTAAGTAACTTTTTAAAAAGATTTTAACTAAATTCATGTTAATGTCGATGAGCGAAATTGATCTAAAGACTCCAAAATAGTGTTCTTTAAATACATTATTACGGGTTGTAAAAAGATTTTAAAAATTATATATAAAAAAGAAAAGTTTCTTCAAATATTATAAAAACCTTAAGCTAAAACAATTATAACATTTAAAGGTCTTGTTTGGGCATAATATGCTGACAAAACCATGCTAATTCCAAATAAAAGTATTCAAATATTTTGTAAATCGTCTTTACTACACCGAGTATGTGCAGTAATTATTTTGAAAATATAATGTGTTATTTTAAAAATAATGGTGGAAGTTGTTTGTTACAATCAGCAATTCCAACTATTTTTAACATACCAAATCCTCCTCCACTTCTTGGTTGCAAAAAAAAACCACCGGTTGAACGTCATTCAGTTCCAGCGAAAAAGCAAGTTGTTTGTTTACCTGTTAATTCAGATAGTAATTTAGAGAACAAAATGTATACTAATAAAATAAATTTCAACAAACTTTAAAGGTTATTATTAAGTTTGCGAGTCGAAATTTCTAGACTACGTAAACAAGTTCGATATTTAAAATCCAAACAAAAAACCCAAAAAAACTGTGATGGTTCTATAAAACATATTTTAAATTTATCCAGGAAATACTTATCACCTATACAAGTTTGTTTTTTTAAAATTCAATTAGAAATGGGTAAACGAGTCAATATAGAAAATTGCTGGGCAGTTTGTGAGAAAGTATTGGCTTTGAGAAATCTGTTTCATAGTCCTCAAACTTTTAATGTCTTGCGAATGATATTTTTAATCAAAAAGTCGTCACATTATTTCGCAGATTCGAGATACAAAAAATCTGCAAAAAAACAAACTATAAAAAGTTGAGAAAACTCGCGGTAAATGAAAAAAATATCTGGGTTCAATATGGGATTTCCCGTCAAAACCCAGACTTATCCCAGATGGGACCCAGCTGGATCCCACTGACAGAATCGCAATGGGACCTATGTGGGATACCCAGATGGGTCCCAGCGTTTTCCCTAGTTAGAATGGTTAACTGGGATAGGTATTGCTTTTAAAAATTACATTGTTTACATAGATTGAATAGATACTGCATTTAAAAATGAACTACTATTAGTATATAATAGTATATACTATATAATGCCTATATGAAATAAAAAAGAAATTTAATTTAATTTATCTTTTTAAATCTATTTTTAACTTGTTAAATATTTTGATATTTTTTTTTACATAAGCTCTAAATCTAAAATAGTGTAGTACTTTAAACTAGAAAATTTAATAAAAATAATTATCTAAATTAAGGATTATAAAATTTTGTAATCCTTAATTTAGATAATTATTTTTATTAAACTTTCTAGTCATTAAAAAATCAAGGTTTTAAAATCTTGATTTTTTAATGACGAAAATAAATATTAGAAGTAAGAAAATGTTTAGATATACTTACTAATCTATCTAATAATTATATTATAACTTTTATGTAAATAAAATATGTAAACTAATAAAGCAAAACCATAACTAAACTAACCTGAAAACTTCTTATGTTTTTTAATGTAACAGTTTCCTTCATAATTAATACTGAAAAAATAAAAATATAAATAAAAACAATGGTAAAAACTTGCTATTGAACTATATAAAAAATATACAACTTTTATTTTTACATAAATATTAAAAATATATGCAATTCATAATTAACATTGAAACTATTAAAAATAAAAAGTAGAAATTCACAAGTACCGCACAAACTCGATTTAATTTTATGTTCCGCATTATGATTGGCTATTTCAGACTTTTTCATTCTCAATTATTTGAAAGTTCTATGTTCGAGCCCACTAAAAAATGTGGCGACAGCTTATACTCGTCATCGATCAAATTTACACATGATGGGTCATGTGTAAATTTGATCATGTCTAAATACATAAACGATATTTACATCTAAATAAATAAACGAGAGAATTTTAAAATTAGTTTGAAAATAAACCATCAGCAATCAATTACAATATTCTTGTAGGGTCGATATTACATATCTTGGCCAATATTGCACCAATATTAAAGTATAAATACTACGCTATTGTTGACAACATTGCGCCGATGTAGGCATATTAATAATGTTTGTTTTTAGCAAAATCCAATATTGGCAAATAAAACGAAGCTTTTATTATTTTACTTAAACTATTTAGAAAAATTCCATTTTATTAAAAATAAATAGGACATATTTCTATGAGATTTGTTCTAATAAAGACTTGATATAGCAATGACTATGTTACTTCTTTATAACTACTTATTTATTACTATTGTAATAAAGGCAAACTCTTATACGTGAAACAATTTGTACCAGTTTTATATTTCTTTGTGCAACTGTATGTACCTTAAATAAATTACAAAATAAAAGATAAATGCGAGAGTAAAAGCGATGCAAAAAAGTTTTTTCCACAAATGACGTCACTGCGCAAAATGTTTTTGGCTTTACGTTTAGATTAGGGGTCTTCCATAAAGTACGTACGCCGAAAATTTCGAAAATTCGACCTCCTTCCTCCTCTGCTGCCATGCGTACTTTTAAGTCCCCTCCCCCCTTTGAAAAGTACGTACGCTTTTTAAGTACCCCCTCCTTCTCTTTTCTTTAAATGAGATAAAAAGTTAAAATTTATATAAAAAAAGCATTTTTTAAGTAACTCAAATATTAGAGATCGTCGATAAAGAAAAAGTAATAAATCATCAAAAAGTGTTGGTGTTCTTTATATTTCAAAACGTTCCATTTCATTAAAACCATTGCTCAATTATTTTTAAAAACGAATGAAGTTTAAAAAGAATTTTGGAATTTCTTCTTATTTCAATTTTTAATTAATTAGCGCAACAACAGTGTTACCAAGGGTAACAAGTTTAAAAGCTAAAGTTTAAAGTATTGTTAAACTCTACATATTAATTTTTGAAACTGTTATGTAGATAATATCTTTTATAATTTTTTAAACTTGCTGTTACAAGAGCAATTGTTAACATTAGTAAATGTGCGCCGAGCCGGATTAATAACAGACGAACTTAAAATCAAATCAGTTTTTTTAGAAAAGCAAATAAAATAGAAATAAAAAACTTTTTAAAAAAATGAAAGACCAGGCAATCTGTCAAAGACAACGCAGAGCAAGTTTGAAACACTTAATGATATTGGCCCTACTTAAAATCAAAACTTTTTAAATTAGATAGAGAAAAAAATGGTAGACCAGCTGTAATTGAAGATCAGTCAGATCTTCTTAATGCCATCGTTAACATTGTATCAATAGGAGCCGCTGCTAGCGATCGACGCAGCGATCGCAGGAGTTACGTTCATGTAAGACGCTTAATGACTTAAATAAAAGCCTACTAAAACTGGGTTATTGTTTATCGCGATCTGCAACTTATTTAAGACTGATACCTAAGCGATCAAACACTCTTGAGGAAATACGTCACATTAAGACAGTTCCTGTGAAATTGATCAGGACTGCTAATACAGCTCGTGAAAAGCATATCGATGCTGGATTTACATTTGCGTGCATGTAATACATGAATAAAATTTGTTCAATGTTTGGTCCAGATTCATGCTTTTATTTAAGTCTAGACAACAAAGCTAACGTACCATTAAGATTAGCAGCTGCAACAAAACAATCACCAATTTTGATGCATCTTAATTATCAAGTACGTTTGCCAAATCATGATTTTTTAGTGGCTTCCAGACATAAGTTTATACCGTCTGTTTATGCAGCTTGTATTATTGATCCAAACAAATTTGCTGATGCAGTGTCATATTCTGGACCAACGTATATTGCTATTAGATCTATGAAGCATGATAGCAGCACAACTTTTACTCATGGCCGTGATTTGGAGCGTCTTGTTTCAATTAAAAACTTTAAGTTTCACATTCGTACTCCAGATGGTTAGGTAAAACCTATATTTGTTGTTGCATGTGATGGAGGCTCTGATAAAAAATCCAAGGTTTTCCAAGCCATTGCAAGTTGCAATTGCAAGATTTATTAAATGGGATTTGGATGTTTATATAACAAGAGCTCATGCACCTCATTATTCAACATATAACAGGGTTGAACGGCGTATGACTCCACTGAGTCGAGAGTTAGCAGAATTGATTTTGCCACATGATCATTTTAGGACACATCTAAATGTATCTGGAAAAACAATTGACGCTGATTTAGAAAAAAAATATTTTGCTAAAGCTGCCGAAACTCTAGCTGAGGTATGGTCGGATATAGTAATTGATAACTTGTGCTGAAAATGATGAACCTTCCCAACTTTCACCAATACCAGAGCAAGATTCATAATGGGTTGCAAATCACGTAAGACAAAGTCAATATTTTTTAATGATAGTTAAGTGTGATGTTCCGAATTGCTGTAAACCTTGGCAAAGTTCCTGGAAAAAATATTTTCCTCAACAATTTTCACCAGGTCCAGTTGTATTGTGTCATGCTGCTAAAGGAATTTTTATTCCTGACCCAAAGGTAGCACGAAATCCTCCTAAACCTTACTTTTCTTCTCTACCGCAGCGCTTGGGATATATAGGTTCAAACATTTGATGGAAACCGTCTTTGATTTGTATTGCCCATCAATTTCACAACAAAAAATTGATCAAAGAACTTGCAAAACCTGCAAAATTTATCACGCTTCTAAAGCAAGTGTTAAGCGGCACAAATGGGTGTTTAAAAACAAAATCAACACTACATCTGAGGAAAATAAAAATGACAATCAAAACAATGATACTCATCAATTAAAAGTAAATGAGAGTAATTCTGATAAAACTCATGTCATCGAAAACATATTTGATTGGGTGAAATCACCCTTTGATTTAGATCACTAACAATCTATAAATATTAATAACTTAAAGCTTCCGATGAATGCTCACCATTCGTGCACTTTTTTACACGGAGTTTTACGAGCATGCTTGGCCTTTTAGATATTTATCTTTTTAAACATGCCATGAGGTACCCTTGAATCTGTTAATATCTGTTTAATCGGTAATATAATCAAAAACTTTGCTTTATCAACTTAATTAGTAATAAGTAATAATTTGTAGTAATTTTAATTTTTTAATTAAAAGACGATGTTGACTCTAAAAGACGATGCTCTTTTCAAGAGGTCAAACTCTTGATAAAGTTAATGTTATATATATATATATAAATATATATATAAATATATATATATATATATATATATATATATATATATATATATAAATATATATATATATATATATATATATATATATATATATATATATATATATATATATATATATATATATATGTATATATATATATATATATATATATATATATATATATATATATATATATATATATATATATATATATATATATATCTTGCATCTCACACAGTTACATGTAAGAAAGAACAAGAAAGAACAACGTTAAATACCTTAAAGAAAATACTTTAAAGAAGTTAAAAAAAAATCTGTTTCCTTTTATATAAAAAACCAGATCGTTTGTTTTTCCAAGTTGTCCAAGTTGTAAACATTTATTATACAAGGTATGTTATTAAACAAAAATAAAGTTGTATTTGTAGAGTTTCTAAATTATATATTTTTCTTGATTTATATATTTTTATATAGGTTAATTTATATTTATGTGTTATTTATGTATATGTGTTTAGGTTATATGGGTTTATAATTTTTTATATATAAGTGTGTAAATATCATTTATGTGTTTGTAAATATATTTTCGAATTGTTGTGACTTGGCTTAGTTTACAGCAAAAGTGTTGATTTTGCTAGCCAAGTGGTGTACTTTGCTATAATGTGAGTTATCTTTGTAGTTAAGTGGGGTACTGCAGTATACCACTAAACTGTCACACTTAACACTTAAGTAATATGTTTGTAATTAGTGTAGTCATAAAAAGTGTTTAAAAAAATTGTTGAAAGAATGTGTTTATGAGAAATGTTGAAAGATATATAGTTTTTTAATATCAATAATAATTTTCTTCATATTTATAATTTTAAGTAACTTTTATTGAACAGATATTATACATCATTAAATAATTTTTATACTGTTACTTTTTGAGTAAATTTGTTTAAAAGATACATACTTATATATATATATATATATATATATATATATATATATATATATATATATATATATATATATATATATATATATATATATATATATATATATATATATATATATATATATATATATATATATATATATATATATATATATATATATATTAAATATTTAAATAAAAAAAATACGACTTTTTTTATGGGACTTCAAGTTTCATGCCATTCGGCAATCATTCAGCCATATATTTAAAATTCAGTAAAATAAAAACCGTTATACAAAATTGCGTTGCAACGAGATCAAACGCGCCAAACGGGAATTTATTTAACCGGTGTCGAAATTCGATTGCAAAAACTTTTTTCTGTGCCTACATGCTGAAACCAATTCACTTTTTTTATTTAACAAAGGTTCTTTATTGTATATTGAAATAAAATATTTCTCATTTTTGCAAAGATTACATCTTTTTGAGGATGGGTTATAGGGTTGACATTTTTTAACAATACTCCACTTGATTATTGGTTTAATGCCTGCTTCCTTAAGTTTCCAGATCTCTTTAGAAAGTTCAGTGTCATTTTTATACCTGACCAAGTTGAATGATTTTATGTGGTTTGCAAACCTGATCTTGAAGGAGTTTTTGCTAATACCAATATAAGATTTCTTAGCGTGGTTGACGTTCGCTGGTGTTACGGTAGCTTTGTAAACAATATTATTAGTTAGACATTGATTTTCTAAAGGACACGCAGCTCTGTCTATACAGTTGCATTTTCTAACGTTTTTGGTATTTTGGTTACGCAAAATGTGTTGGTTGTGAGACTTAATAATAGTACTAATATTTGGCATGCAGCTGTAGCTTATTTTGACGGTGTTTCTGTTAAAAATCTTGTGTAGCCTGTGGTGTGCTGGGAAATGTAAGTCGATTAAGTTCAAGAAAAGGTTTCCTAATTTGGTGACAACATTCTTACTAAAAGGGGGATTAAACCATATGATGCTTCGTTTGCGTTTATTAGCATGATGATTAGTTTTTTGTAAATTTAAATTAGAACGATATTGGATATTGCTGCTATGTCCAGACTTTATAAGGGCTTCTTTGTAAATAGAAGAAGAGTTTTCGAAAATTATTTTGCTGGAGGAGTTTGATGATAATCTTTGTTCAATAGAGGTCGGCAGCTGTTTTAAAATACTTGGTGGGTGGTTAGAGCTGGCATGGATATAGTTTAACAGACTTTCAGGTTTATGGTAAGGTTTGAAGCTGCAGTCATTAAGATTTAATGTAATATCAAGATAATTCACAATTTTTATGTTGCATTGAATAGAAATATTAAGGCTGTTACTTTTAAATATCTGAGTTATATGTTTTTTAACTTTTTCTATTTGTGGACCGCTGGCGTTTTTAATTACGGCCAACCCATCATCTCTATACAGCCCAAAGTCAAACTTGTTATAAAATTGAGAAATTTGGAAAAGAAGGAAAATTCCAACCAACTCACATACCTCGGCACCGTCAAACGCTCCCATGGCTCCGTGGCGCTCCATTGCGACAGTGGCTCCATGGCGGCCATGATGGGTTGGCTGTAATTAAAAACGCCAGCGGTCCACAAATGGAAAAAGTTAAAAAACATATAACTCAGATATTTATATATATATATATATATATATATACATATATATATATTTATATATACATATATATATATATATATATATATATATATATATATATATATATATATATATATATATATATATATATATATATATATATATATATATATATAGATATATATATATATATATATATACATATATACATATATTTATGACATATATACAATAAAATATATAAAATTAAAGTGTCTATACATATATTATATGTATAGAATACATATTATTGACTTTTTTTCTTTAGAATATTAGATATCTGAAAAAAATTAAAATAGTTAAACAAGTTTCAATATTTCCAAGTTTCTTCACTTAAAGCAAATATATGGTTGTTTATAGAGATTTACTTCTATTAGTTTTGTATCTACTTATTTATTGCAAATCTTGCATTAAATGCATTTCAAAGTAATGAAAAGGTTTTTATGATGAATAATTACATTTTATTCTTATAGGTTTATTACTTATAGATTACATTTTATCGTTTTAGTACTTGCTGAGCAGACAGGCCTTATTATTTTTAATTTGCTTTATTTATGAGTTCTTAAATGTAAAAAAAATTTTTTTTACATTACTTTACTTTTCTTTCTTTGATTAAATACTAATAATATTTTGTTAATAATTAATAACAATCAACTTAAATATTTAACAATACTCAGTTTAAAAGATTTTGTCAATTTTTTTATAACTATAATTTAACCTTTTAATAAAAGTATGTTATCTCAACACATTGCTATATATGGTAGAATATAAAAGATTATTATATTATGCTCTATATTATTTGCTACACTTTTTTTTTAGATTAGTTTAAAAAAGAAAACTCAACTTTTTATTATATTAGATATCTTTTTTACACACCTTTGATGCATGATTATATCTGATAATTTAATAAATAAGATTATTAGACTTCGTCAAAATGAAAGAAGGCAGGCTAGACAAGCTGAGATAAACCACAGTCGGAATGAAAGAGGTGAGTCCAGGCAAGCTGAAATAAATTGTAACTAAACGAAACAATTCAGGCTATGCGAGAACTCAATGGGTATAATATGCGTCTCATAGCATGAAATAATATTGCTACAGAGAGTAATTACCTCGGAGAATTCAACCATAATTGTCAGTATTGTAGTGCGAAGAAATTTTTAAGTGAAACTCATTTTTTGTGCTGCCATTCAGGAAAAGTTGTATTAGCTCCTCTTTTTCTATATCCACCATTGTTGACTGATTTAATGACTCGAAACCATGTTGAATTAGCTCCTCCCTCAAATAATAGCCCTTTCTGTTTTAGGGCCTGTGGACAAATTTTGGCATTGTGTTGAAATTTGAGGCCTGCAGAATTTTCCCAAATATTGTCAGTTATATATCTATGATCCTAATGCAGCAGTGTCATTCAGAATTGAGCAACCTGGTAATGATGGTTGTATACATGAGTTAATCCAACTTTTGCAAACATTAATTAATCAAGAAAACCCATTTGCTCTTGCATTAAAAAACATGGCAGAAGTAGAGGATCAATAAATCCGCCAAGCAGTTTTAGAAGGAAGACCAAATTCTGTTGTAAGAATGTCTTTGCTTGAAGGTCATGATAGACGTTGATACAATTTTCCTTCCCATGAGGAGGTCGCTATTGTGTTTGTGGGAGATAATGGTGCTCCACCTGCATCCAGGTAAGTTGTTATATACCCTTGGTCAGGTCAGCCTTTAAAAATAATTTTGTCTATGTCTGCAAGTTTAGATCCTATGGTATATCCAATATTTTTCCCTAGAGGTAATGCTGGATGGCACAATCAACTAGAGAAAAACCCTGACCGTGCAACCCGTGTTAGAAACCATGTTACTTTGTCTCTATTATAGTTAAAGGCTTGCGGTTAGACAAACTTTTAGTCCTATATTCTATGGTAAGAAACTTTTAGCAATACGTTGTTGATGCATATGTCAAAGTTAAGGGATAGCGCCTTGCTTTTAATAGAAATAACCAAAACAAACTTAGAAGTGAACAATATGATGCATTGCATGAACATGTAATTAATTGTGCTAATGATCTTAATGTAAGACCAGGCCGCGTTATTATATTGCCTTCTTCATATGGTGGTAGTCCAAGAGCACTAAAAGAAAACTTTGAAGATGCAATGGCAGTCATAAAGAAATATGGTAAACCAGATCTATTCATTACTTTTACTTGCAATCCAAAATAGAGAGAAATAGTAGAAAATATGAACCCTGGCCAAACTGCTAATGACAGACCTAATTTAGTTTGTCAGGTATTTAAAATGAAACTTGAATTTTTCTTAGCAGATATTTTCAAGCATTGAGTGTTAGGCAAAGTTGTAACTCATGTGCATGTTATTGAGTTTCAAAAGCGTGGTTTGCCGCATATACATATTTTGTTGCACTTTGAAAATTCAGATAAGCTAGAAACAGCAGAAGATATTGACAGTTTCATATCAGAAGAAATTCCGGACCCAGCTGTTGATCCTGAACTTCATGAAATTATAAAATCATGCATGATACATGGACCATGTGGAATTTTAAAACCCAATTCTCCCTGCATGAAAGATGGGAAATGCACCAAAAAATTTCCTAAAGAATTTAATTCCCACACTGTTGCAATTTTTAATGGTTATCCACGCTATAGTCGTGTCGATAACAGAAGAATTGTCAATATAAAAGGCAATCAAATTGATAACCGTCGGGTTGTACGTTATAACCAATGGCTTTCTAAAAAATATTAAGTGCACATAAATGTTGAAGCTTGCAAATACTTCAGGTTGTAAAGAGAGGGCAACCAGCAGATATTGTTAAAGCCTGTATAAAATGTCTCACCATTGGCAATGTGTTCAGCAATTTTCATTAACAGAAAATATAAGGGTTCGGCCTGAAGAAGAGGAATTCTCTCAATGAATTCTCTTTTAAAATTTGGTAGTGGAACATACCGTTAAAAGCAGGTTGCTTTCGCGGGTGCATTGAAATTCCTGAGCAGTGCTTCCTTGGAGTAAATGAATCTATAGTAGACAAGATTTTTGGAGTTGCAGAAGAAGATGATTATGCAAAATGTGCTATTTTGACACCCACTAACATAGATTCATTAGCAACAAATGAAGAAGTTTTGGACCGTTTACCAGGAAATTTAAAAGTTCGTTTAAATGCAGATACTATTGAAACAGATAATCTTAACGAAATCAACAATTTTCCTGTTGAGTTTTTAAACAGTCTTACTCCATTGGGAATTCCTGTTCATTGCCTAAAACTAAAAATTGGTGCTGTTATAATGTTACTTCGAAATTTAGATCTTAAAGCTGGACTTTGCAATGGCACTTGATGGATGGTGCGTGCTCAACAAAATAGTGTTATATAAAGTAAAAGATTTATGTTTTTTAAATATTTATGTATGTTTTTATAAGTGTGTGCAGTTAGTAGTTTAAATATGTTCAATAAACTCAGGATAACTCAACCCTCAACAATATAAACTAATTTTGAAATTCCACTTAAGCTTTTTTTATATATATTATACTCCCAATAACTCTAATTTTCTTTAACCTAAACTAATTTATTTGTCCTTTAAAGGTGTGGGTTATCTAGAGTTTACTTTAACATGTTCTGTTATTTAATTAATTGTTGTGATGTTTTATGCTAATAGGCTTACCTCATTAATGTTGATCTGTCAGGGTTATGGAAAAAGTGGATAAGTTTCTTATCCACTTTTTCGCATTTTTGAGTTTTCAAAAAGATTAATTGATTGCATGATACTTTAATTTGTAATTAATGTGTATTATGTTTAAAATAATTATGTTCTATTTTTAGGTCGAGTTCCTTTTCTTATGGCTGACTTGATTATGGCTTACCTAAAGCCTAATAATAATGAAACAATGTTTCAATTTAAATTGTTTTTTAAGTATTTTTGTTACTTTTTGTTAAATATAATATTTTTTTTGTAAATTTTTTTAAAGTTTATATTTTTATTTTGTCTAAAAAAAAATATGATGTAAAAACAGCTTAATTGAATGAATTTGTTAACAGTTGTGTTTTTTACAGCAACGTTTTTATAAAAAATATCAAACGGATAAAGCTAACTTATTTAAAATAACAAGTCTCTTAGACCCGTTTTCTAATGTCCAAATTTGTTTTTTAAATAAATTTTGATGAGAGGGTAAAATCTTGATTATAGCTTAAGTTTTCAAAAACACCTGAAGAATTGTTACGCAACTGTCTTTGTTATGTTAAAGATCCTTTTATGTATAAAATATTGGAATACATTAAGTAAATAAGTACAGTTTCTAAAGTATAATAAGTAAATTATTTACCAATAATTTCAAATCGACTTATTTTTTGCTGTTTACTTAAGTTTAAGGACGTAAAAAAGACCTTTTAAACGTCTTTTTTACGTCCGTGCCTACTGGGAAGGCTTTATATAATATATAAAACAGATAAAGCTAACTTATTTGGAATAACTAGGTCTCTTAGGTCCATTTTTAATGTTCAAATTTGCTTTTTAAATAAATCCTTATGAGAAAATTAAAATATTATCATAGCCTAAGTGTCACGCAACTGTGTTAAATGCTAAAAATACTTATATTATGTAGAAAATATTAAAGTAAACAAGTAATAATGTAATCAGTAAAAATACTAATTAGTTCTAAAGAACAGTAAATTAAAAATCAAGAACTGTAGGTAGTCAGTAAAATGCAAACTGTACTTTTTAGCGAATTAAAACATTTTAATGACCACAACAGTCATGATATTAAAAACATTTCCTCGTCAATTTTTTAAATTAAATATATTGGTTTTCGATATATATTATTTAAATTATACTTTTTTTTTAAATTAATTATAATTTAACGAGCAATTAAAATTCGATTTAATTTTCTTAAGAGTTCGCATTTTACCATCTAGTTGGTTGTAAAATGCGAACTTTAATTGTAATTGCAATTAAAAATCGTATTTTACCATCTACCAGAACTTTAAATTGATTTATTTTTTGCCGTTTACTAAATAAATTAAAGTATAAAGACTAAGGTACAAGTTTAATTGTCGGGTGTGGATTAGACTTGGCACGACCCGTATCGTACGGGTCATACCAGCTAGTTAAAATTAATTAATTAATGAAGACTATATTAATAATTTTGTGTATAAAATACTAAAACGGTGTTTTGAAACTTAAAAAGATAACAGTTTTTTTTTTTTTTTTAATTAGTGATTATTTAAAAAAATTTCATCACCCTGCCCTAACCACAACCTATACTTTAAAAGTACCAAACAATCATTTTTGTCAGTTTGTTGATGTTAAAAGTTTTCTGTTTGTCAGCAAAAGTGTTTAAAGATCAACTGCATAAATTTTTCAATAAGTCTTTTTTGTTTTCTTTTTTGTAAATGATCTTTTAAATAATTGCAAAATAATACACTTCACATTCATCTTGATGTTCAAAGTTAAAATTTTTTAAACACTAAATTAATTGCTTGCATTTTTTAGCTGAAATACTTTTCAAAAATTTATAATCTCCAGTTTTCTCAAGCTTCTTAGGTTATAATATAAATATCTAAAAAAAACTACCCTAGATAAGATGGTGCAACTTTTTTATGTGACATTTTTTATATTTAAGAAATAATAATTATGCTTTTATACGCATGAAACTTTCCCTATTCCTAAATAACTAATAAACGTAATCAAGCATGTGAGGTAAACACCTCACATGCTTGGTTACGTTTATTAGTATTATTTATAGTATTTAGTTTATTATTAAAAATAAACATTTTTACATTTATAAAACACTTTAAACGATTACTATGAGTTGCCAAAATAAACGTGCCTGTCCGTTTATTTGAATCGTAAAACCTACAAAATTTTTACTAAGCCCATTAAAACTTATTAAGTTTTTATTATTAGATTTAAATCTCTTTTACTAATTTACTCCTTTAGTTAAAAGAACTTTAAAGTTTCCAAAAAAAATTGTAACTTGATCTTTTTTAAAGGCAAGAATTCTTCTTTCTCTTCATAAATGTTATATCTTAGTAACGGTCATGGTTTTATTATTTTGAAAAAATTATTTATTTATTATTATATTTAAAAATATTTTGTTATTTATTAAAAAACATCTAGTTATAGATAAGTATTTGTTAGTGGTGATAAGTTAGAAAAACAAGCATTAACAAAGGAAAATCACTTTTTTAAATTAGTCCGTATGTAGTCTTATATTTAACCCCCCCCCCCCAGATACGCTTTCGTACGCTTTTTGAAGACCTCCTCCTCCCCCTATGAGCGTACGTACTTTATGGACGACCCCTTAGCAGTAGAAGAGATAAAAAGATTGTATCACGGGAAGAAGTGGCTTTTAAAAAAACAACAAAGATCGCATCACGAGAAAAAGTGGATTTAAAAAAACTGATGATTTGTCAAGAATAACGAGTAGGTGCGTTTAAAATAAAAACCTGTCAATTATTGTTTATCTCCAAAATGACAAAAACCTGTTATTTTCAAAATTGTCCAAACAAAAAAAAAAAAAGATAAAAATATAAAGTTTTTTTATCTTTCAAGAGAAAAAACTTTACGAAAGAAATGGTTACTAACTATTAACGGTGTAGATATTAAAAATGTTACACAAATATGATCTCCCAGCTCTAAGAATGTTTGTATATGTTCTGCACATTTTATTACTGGTAAGCAAATTTTTTATCATTAAGCAAATTTCATATGATAATGTCATAGATTTTGAGACTAAATTCTTAATTTTTCATAAATATGTTTGTATTTTTAGGTACTATGCTAGATGAACAATTTATTTTAGATAAAATGTTAAAGTAATTTATAGAAAACGAGATTTATTCAAAAGTTCTCCAGACTACGTACCACCCATCTTTCCACAGTGAATCTCTGGGAAAATGCCATCGTCGTCTCATCGTCAATCAAGCATGAAAAGTTTTAAACGATCAGTTAATCGCTTAACAAAGAATACAAATAAAAAAGGTGATTATTTATTTTTTTATTTTTTCATTCTTGTACAATCATTTTTATTTAAAGTTTTTTTAAAAAGTGTAACGAAATTACTTTTAAATTATTTTATTTTTTAACAGTTTTTAAAATCAGATGATTCTTAATAATATGCTATTTATTAATCATATGAAAGTTATCAAAATAATTAATTGAGTAAGTTATTTTTATCTGAATAAAATGAAATAAAAATTAAGATACACAAAAAATAAACATAAATATTCTGTTTTAGTTCATAAGAAGTTGTTTTTGGTAACTAAACCAGAAGTGAATGAACTTGATATAGAACAAATAGACTTAAACTTTGTGCTACCGAAAGAGAGCTTATTTATAATGAAATGTATAGCCTAAGAAGTGATAAAAAAAAAGCAATGGAGCATTTTGAACAAAAAAGTTGTGCATTCAATCCATTAAAATTTTTTTCTTTGGAAAAACGTCCTGAAAAATCTAATATGCTCACAGGTTTAAAATTTGATGTGTTAGGTAGTGTTATTAAATATATTTCGATGGAGAAAAAAATAAATCCTCAAACTCAACCGCATAAGAAGGTCCTTAAAAATCAAATTATATTTACTCTTGTTAAAACACAACGTAAATTTTGAGTTTTTAGCGTTTTTTTACGGAATATCAAAGACTACTGGAATTATTGAAACTACTGAATTATTGGAACTACTGAAAATATTTCTGGACTTGGGTAGGCATTATGTTTTCAAAGTTATCTCCTCTTATAAGAATGCAGGATAGAGAGAATATATTTGAAATTTTGATGAAAACTTTTAAACAAAATTTAATTTTTATTAGGTGGTACGGTTTATATTATTATTTATCTCCTTGATCGAAGGGGTCATCCGTAAAAGACGCCACCATTTTTTAGGCAATTTTTATTAATGTAATATAACAAATAATAACATTAAATTTCAAAAATTAGTTTGTCGATTCTTAATAAGCATAAAATTCTCTATCATAATCAGCAATAAAAAAAAGAGGGGGGGGGGAGAAACTGCAGTAAAAAAACGACTTGTAATTGACTGACTTGACTGCATTTTTATACTATTAAATATAAAATTTGAATTTAAGTCTAAAATTATTTTTGATAGTTTTTTTTATAAAAATTAGCTAAGCTACTTTCTTCCGTGTTAGGCTTTTAGTACAGTTAATTAATTACTAAAGCTTTATTAACAAGCATCGCTGTTGAGATTTAACGCTAAAAAATATTGTTAAATATATAACCTCCTTTAAAAATAATATTATTTTTTTAAATAAGAATTTATACCTGTTCCTAAAGTTATGTTTGTAGAAAATAAATGACAGATACAATAGGGAGTGTTATAAGCGCTCTTGACAATGGTATGTCAAGAGCGCTTATAACACTCCCTACGCCACTGTACAATAATCAGGGTCCGCTCTAGGTCTGAAAATTCGGACATTTGTCCGGGGCGGCGAGTTTAGAGGGCCGATACTATAAAATATTGAACCAAAAAATTGTTACAAAAATCACAAATTTGTCTCAGAACCCAACTAGCCATCACAAATTAGCAAAATGAAAACCAAGCAGAAAGAACTTTTGCTACTTGTAAATATTTTGTAAAATTCAGGTGGCTATTTGTCTTTTTGTCCGGTTTTTTTAGCTTGCTAAAAGCTAGACCGGGCCCTGTCATAATAAACAATTTAGTATGTTTAAGTAATGTATGAACCAAATTTTTTATATGAAACCAAATATTAGGCAGGAGGGTGAAAACAAGGCAAAACAAACTTTATATTGTATATATCCATTTCTAAAAAGCCTTTGACTTTGTCTCACATCCTAAACTATTAGTTCAACTTGTATCGTGTAACATAAAAGGTAATCTTATAAATACGATTTTTAAATAGAGTTTTGTTGCCACAACAAATTTAAAAATGTTTGGGGGAGGGGATATTGTCTGTTCCTACGTTAGTGGATATAGTTGTTTCCTACTAATTTTGAAACTTAATAAAAATATAAAAGTACGACTCTTATAAAAATTTAATAAAAATATAGAAATAAGGCTTTAAAAATAAGAATTACTTTTTATACTCGGTTTTATTTGCTCAAATGAAAAAAATATCAAAAAAATATTTTCTTGATACTTTCTTCATTTAAATTTGCAAAAATCCCATAACCAAAGTTTATTTGGCACCTCAGTGCAGACTAAGTTCAGGCGTTTCAAATTTAAAATGTTTGGACAATATGAAAATAAAATAAAAACAACATTTATATAGTGTTATTCATTTTTCTACTAATTTATTTATTTTTCCTACATATTGGACAATACCATTTATTTAAAGAAGGCAGTTTTTTAAGTTTTAAACATATCAGATGAAACCATTTGTCACAACTGTCACAAGCTACCATATCCCCCTCAGCAGTCAATGAGTTGCACACACAATATGAATAAACGCTGTCAGGCTCAGCCGTTTTCAGGAAAGTAGCTTTTTTATTATAAGCATCATTAGCAATTCTATTTGTTAAAAGTTCTGGTAGAAAAATCAAACGTCAAAATTTAGTTTTTGTACCTGACGCAGAGTATCATTTTTTTGATACTCTACGTCAGAGGTGATACGGAAAATAACAAATTCAACTGTTGTCTATACCATAAAATCACAGTAAGATGTTCCAGTAGCATGCATTTGGATTTGGATTTTTGTAAAGTAAAGATGATTTTTTCTTAGTCTATATTCCTGATTTTTAAGTAAAATATAAAATCTCCCATAACTAATTTCCTCTTTAAGAGATTTTTCTCGTAACGAAAATGGACATTTAACCTCCAAAACGCCATATCCACAACAATCACAAAATATAACAGCGTCAGACGACGGATTAATCCACGGGTTATCAAAAACCATGCATAGACCTATGTCCTTCATGTTGATACCTTAGTAAATTTTTTTTTCACTTAAACAAATAATTTCTGAAACAAAATTAGGGTCACTGAAAAATATGTATACAACTTTTTAGCCTCATTTTCATGTTGAAAGCCCCATAAGAGAGGTTGGGTCTTTATTTAAAGTGGTTTTGCACTACATATTTTTTTAATCAATGACCAAGATGGATTCTTCATTGCTGTATGAAGAACTTGTGTGATAAAGATGCTGTTATTCGACTACAATGTTGCTGGTACCATGTTAAGGATTTTGACTGGTTTCTTGTAGATTCTTGGAGAATCAACAAGAAACTTCTATGTAAACTGCTTCTGACTGACGTGATGCAAATTCTTTGTTTTTGACTGTGTTGTATGATATTGGAAGTTTGGGACGAATACAAACGTCGCTGTTTGAAACAAATGTCGAGGAATACTTACCAAATAAAGATAATCCAACAATATTGGGATTAATGGAATGTAGTTTGTCAAGAAATGAATTTAGCTCATCAATTGTAGGCTTTACACAATCTGAGTTCGTTTTTTCTGAAAACTTTTTCTTCGCTTTGGAACTATATATATTTATATTTGCTACAGGTGAAGCTAATACGTTCTAATTGAAACTTTGGTTCCATTCACAAGGAAGGTCAGTAGGTGTGCACTGTGTCATTCCGATTCAAACAGCAGCTTCAATTTTATACAGGGTGGCAGCAAAATGTGAGCAAGTTTCACCAAGGCCTAAAATTTGTATAAATTAATTAATTATAACAGCATATTGTTAATTTGATTAATTCGGCATTATTAACAAAAGTATACAATTGGAAAAAAAGCAAATATTTCTTATTGTGATTTCTTTTATATATATATATATATATATATATATATATATATATATATATATATATATATATATATATATATATATATATATATATATATATATATATATATATATATATATATTTATATATATATATATATATATTTATTATTATTATTATTATTATTATTGTTATTATTATTATTATATAATATTTTCATTTATATAATGAAGTATTAAAAAATATAATAAATATAAAAATTTATTATTTATCTAAGTAAGCAGTTATCCAGCCATACAATCACCATGCGCAGCTAAAACATTTCCATCTTCATTTAATGCAATCCAAGGATGATGTGAATTTTCTTAAGTCCTATAAGATGGTCTAACTTGGCATTTCATAATAACCACTTTATTAGGAAGGATCACGAGTTCAATGGTTTGTACCCAACTACATATAAAGATATTATGAGCTTCTAATGATTTATATTTTTCCATAGCCTCTGAACTAAACACACCTTTAACAAACGAGGTATATTAAAGAAGTGACGCAAAACGTTATTTATAAATTTAATTTTTGTTTTATTTAATAAATTTTAACAGTAAATTTTTTAATTTTAAAATTTGCTCCATCATTTGAATATTTGTAGTTATCGTCAAAAAAATTAAACCTAATATTAAACTTCTAGATAAACGAAATAAATATTTGTGATGTTATCTTCAAAACAACAAATACAACTTAAGTATTATTTGTTGTTGTAACCAACTTACTATGGGTCTTTATTAGGTAATTATAAAGCTTAGGATAGTTTAATGAAGGTCATTTAGTTGGATCATCTTTCCATGAGTCTGCAGAAAACTTATAAAGACACTTTTCAATACCTTAAAAATTATTTCTGAATACAATAAAGAAAAAGAATGGAACAATATTTAAAAAAATATATTATAAACAGCATTTTAAAAAAAGGAAAAAAAACAATTTTTTTTTTTTTCGACTTTTAGAAATTCAAAATTTCCTTTTTTTTTTCGATTTTTAGAAATTAATATTTAATATTCAATATTAATTATTATTAGTAATATTATATCGCTAAACTTTAAAAAAAATATTAGATAAAGGTATAATTAAATACTTAATTTATTAATCCTATTAAATATTAGACAAAAAACATACACACATAAATATCATGTGAGTATTTTTTGAAAATAATGTACAGTTTTCAGAAATCATTTCAGAATTTTTCTCATTTTTGAGAAATGAGAAAAATTCTAACCTATAGCTGATAATTTTGATCAAATAAATAAAAAAATATACATATATACACTTACTAAAGCGTGTTTTGATAAGCATTTGCTCACTTTTTCTACTTACCTTAAGCTATTTCGTTTTTTGCGAAAAAGAAGAAGAATAAACGAAGAATGATGAATGATTCCCCATTCCAAACCCTCAGTCAATGTAGCAGCACTCCACTGCGGGTCAGGCTATTTGTCAGTCGATGTATGTACTGACGCCCCCAGCTGCAGGCTATTTCAGTATGACGTCAGATTGCTTACCTTAGTATGAAATACTATTTGTATACATATATATATTTACACAATTCTAGCTGCTCAAATAAACAGTTAATAGGAATTTTTTGAAAAACTTAATAGGACTGAAATCTATAATAATAGGACTTAAATCCTATTAATACGAGTTAATAGGACTGAAATCCTATTAACTCGTATTTATAGGATTTTAGTAAGTTTTGAGCATTGAACGGAGCATACGTAATTAGGAAGAAAGTTAAAGATATTTTTTATATAATTGACGACTTGTATTTTTTGATTTTTGTAATGGAGAATGAAAGAGTAGTTACTATAGGAATGCTAAGGGAGTTGATGTCAATTCAATCTGACACAATTTTAAAGTGTTTTAATGAAACTTTCAGATGCTTTCAAGAAAAAGTCGATAACTTAGAAAAAGATGTTGAAGACCTTAAACGTGGTCTAAATTTTAACAGTGATCAACTTGAGACAAAGATAAGTATAGTTGACAAAAAAAATGGACGAAATTAAAACTTCGTTAATTGGAATAAAATCATTTCAAAGCAAATTAGTCAGCGAATCGACCGAGAATAAAAGAAAAACAGTCTACCTGGAATATACACAATATTTCTATAAATTTTAACAAAAAATACTAGAATTCCGACCAAGAAAGAGCTTTTAATTATGGAAAATTGCCAATTAACGACCAGAACAAATTATATTGTTAAACTATAATGTTCATTTTACCTAAAAAAACGTATTAATTTGAAATCTTATTCAAATTTGGACGAGCGATTGTGATTTTAGGATGATTTAAAAAAAAAAAAAAAAAAAAGAATTTTCGGTCTGGGTTTTTTCGCTACAAATATTTATATTTTATTATACTGCAAAATATATCACTTAAATCTATTCATAATTTACAGACCTGATCATTTAACGGAAATATGTCGTAGTCAACAAAATATCTTACAGACCCTATAATATTTTCTAAGAGTGCCTTTACTACACCGAGCATCCGTCACTAGGAATAAATATAAGTTCTTGGTACTAAGTTCTTGGTAACAAAATGTAACTAAATATAGATGTATATTTAAAATTAATTTCTTGCTTTAGATAATATTTAAAATAAATAAAAAACCGTATATAGAAACTAAAAAAAAAGTTAAAGTTGACATACCCTAATAACCCTGACAATCATATAAATATTCTTTAAAATCCGGAAAATTCTAAGTTATATACTCGGGCAAATAAGCAAAAATAAAAAAAAGTAATGTGTGTTAAAAATATATATAAAAAGTAATAAAATTGTACATTGTATTGATGTCAATTCCTATTGATGTCAAATGCGAAATTTGCCATTTGACACCAGCTGTCAAATGGTAGATGGTGAGAACAAGAGCGAAATTAGGTGTCAAATGCGGCATTAGATATTTGGCATTCAACATCTGATCTTGTTCTTTCCATCTAGCATTTGACTGCTGTTTTTGTCCTCGTCACTGGGAATTTAAACTACACCCCTTATAAAAAAATGTGTGAGGTGTATTCTGTTATGTGCTACCCGCTTGCAATGAAACACTCAGAGAAGATCTCCCCTTGACATTTGACATCTTATTATGTTTGCATACCTATAATGACTATAGTAGATGTAGAAATAAATCTGTGACGATATAACCTGAAGATTAAAGCTTATTTTGTCTATAAAATAGCAGTTTTTCAAAATTAATGATACATAATTGTGCAAGCAAAGATATTAAAATGCGAATATAAAATAAAAAATTAATTAAACTTCATAAAATAGTACAATAATAACCAAAGTTTAAGAGCAAAATCCTGGTCAGAACTCGGCACCTCCGGACCGTTTTCGAGACATACTCGAGGGGGAAACCAATTGCTGTTCTTTTTTTAGAAAAAATGAGCAGTAGTTGGTTGTCTCTGTCAAATAGGCCTCGGAAAAGGTCTGAGAGGTTGCCTAGTCATGATCAGGATTTTGCATGTTGCATAGATATTAAAACGCCAATTTAAATAAAAAAATACCAAAATTTCATAAAATAGCACAATAATAACTATAAATTTAAGAGCAAACACCTGCCTGCAAAATTCAGGTCAGAACTTGACACGCCCGGACCATTTTTTGGACCTGCCCAAGGGGAGCAATCAACCACTGTTCCTTGTTTAAAAAAAATGAATAGTGGTTTGTTGCCTCTCTCAAACAAGTCTTGAAAAGGGTCTGGGGAGTGCCAAGTGATGATTAGAATTTTGCAGGCTGCAAAGATATTAAAATGCAAATATGTAACAAAAAATTAACCAAATTCCATAAAATAGCACAATAATAACCAAAATTTAAAGAGCAAACAAAACAGCATGCAAAATCTAGGTGAGAGCTCGACACTCCTGGGCATTTTTTGGGACCAGCCCGAGAGTGGCAACTGACCACTGTTCTTTTTTTTAAAAAAAAAAGAACAGTGGTTGGTTGCCACTATCAAACAGGCCTCAGGAAGGGTCCGGGAAGCGCCAAGTTACAACCAGGATTTTACAGGCTGCACACAGTACAACTAGTTCAAAAAACATTCAAAAATAACATCAAAGAACAATAATTTATACTGCTGTTGCTTTTAAAAGAGGTGGTTGCAGGTTAACAATGGCAGCAGCAATTATCCATATATCATCGATTAGAGGGACTAATGTGATAGGCAGAGTGTTCTTTAGAAGTCGAAATTCTTTCAGCCTTCCAATGACACGTTCAATGTGTATTCTTGCACGTGCTATGCGCTTGCAATGATAAACTTCAGAGGGTGTAAACTGTCGGATACTACGTAAAAATGGTGGAATTACAGCTTTTACCTGCCTTGATAGAAATAAATCTTGAACATTGAAACCTTTATCAAAAAGTACAACAAAACCAGGAGTGAATCTTCTTGCAACATTGCAATCTTCAGTGATAAAACGATCTGAGGAAGATCCAGAGTAACCTTTAGAAACAAAAGAGATAGAACCACCTTTAGTACAAAATATAAGTTTTTTTAATGTCTTTCTACTTTTATAAGAACTATCTGTTTGATATTTAGCTTTAGCATTAGCAGATTTTTGAATAGTTTGTTCAGTACAGTCGCCAATACCTTCAACATAAACGAAATCTCCAATAAAATGAGGATGTGTAAAACTTAATGTTTCTTCTGGAGCAGGCCAATAAATTAATGGTTCAAGTTCTCGGGCTAATAAAGTTATAAATGTAGTTAAAATCCTAGACACATGACTTACTGAAATTTTAAAACAAAATGCTAAATCTTGTAATGGTGAGTCAAGTCGAATACGCATTATAGTAAGTAACACTTCATCTTCAACAAAAAGCTGTCGTGCTGGACCAGGTTTCCCTGTACTTGAAGGTTTACTAGCAGGACTAAACTGATATTCTTTTGGTTTAAATGAACGTTTATAATCCATAAAATAAGAAACTTTTTTATTTTTAGCTTGAACACGACTAACAATATATAAAAAAACATTATTAGTGGGACACCCAGTATACAACTTTATGACTTTGGGTAAAAAACGCACTGTCTCCCATGTTAATCTTTTATGACTACTTTGTTTATAAAGTGTTGTTGGTGTTAGATAAGTTGCTGGTGTGTTAGTAATTAAATCGATTTGTTGTGAAGAAAGTTGTTGATTAGATGCTGTTGATGATAGACATGGAGGAGATATTGACAGAGAAGACTGTTGGGGAATATTGTCATTATTGATACTGCTACTAGTAGTGGAACAGTTACTTGAAAAAAGTGTATTTTAATATTTTATAGAAACTTTAGTAAGTGTATATCGAGGCATTGGTAATTTTATTTTATTTTGAGGCGAAGATATTACGTATCCCTTCAAATATAACTTTGGGTGAAGGGATAGCTCAGTTGGCTTCTGTAATAGAATATCACCGCACCTTAGAACATCACCGCACCAGTAGAAAAAACGAAAACGAGAATGCGATTTGAAGTAATAGAACTTAGTAGAGTACCAAGTACGTCCTAATAATACAAGAACGTCGAAAAAATGTTGTTTTTTAACAAACAATATCTAGTATATTGGTTTTTTAACAAAATACATGGGTGATGTGATATTCTAAACATATAATACTGTATTTCTAAGTTTTTTGAAGGTGATGTGATATTCTAAAATTCTAAGCACTATCTAGTAAGTTGTTTGATAACAAAATACATGGGTGATGTAATATTCTAAACATGTAATAGTGTACTTTTTAGTTTAATTAAGGTGATGTGATATTCTAACATTCTAAGCACTATCCAGTATGTTGTTTTTTAACAAAATACATTGGTGATGTAATATTATAAACTTCAAATAGTGTATATTTTAATTTTTTAAAGGTGATGTGATATTCTAACCTTCTTAACGCTATATAGATTGTTGTTTTTTAATTAACTACATGGGTGATGTAATATTCTAAACTTCAAATAGTGTATATTTTAATTTTTTGAAGGTAATGTGATATTCTAACCTTCTTAACACTATATAGATTGTTTTTTTTAATTAACTACATGGGTGATGTAATATTCTAAACTTCAAATAGTGTATATTTTAATTTTTTGAAGGTGATGCGATATTTTAACATTCTAAGCACTATCTAGTAAGTTGTTTAATAACAAAATACATGGGTGATGTAATATTCTAAACATGTAATAGTGTATTTTTTAGTTTAATTAAGGTAATGTGATATTCTAACATTTTAAGCACTATCTAGTAAGTTGTTTAATAACAAAATACATTGGTGATGTAATATTCTAAACATGTAATAGTGTATTTTTTAGTTTAATTAAGGTGATGTAATATTCTAACATTATAAGAACTATCTAGTAAGTTGTTTAATAACAAAATACATGGGTGATGTAATATTCTAAACATGTAATAGTGTATTTTTTAGTTTAATTAAGGTGATGTGATATTCTAACATTCTAAGCACTATCAAGTATGTTGTTTTTTAACAAAATACATTGGTGAGGTAATATTCTAAACTTCAAATAGTGTATATTTTAATTTTTTGAAATTGATGTGATATTCTAACATTCTAAACACTATCTAGTAAGTTGTTTAATAACAAAATGCATGGGTGATGTAATATTTTAAACATGTAATAGTGTATTTCTTAGTTTAATTAAGGTGATGTGATATTCTAACATTCTAAGCACTATCTAGTAAGTTGTTTAATAACAAAATACATGGGTGATGTAATATTCTAAACATGTAATTGTGTATTTTTTAGTTTAATTAAGGTGATGTGATATTCTAACATTCTAAGCGCTCTCCAGTATGTTGTTTTTTAACAAAAATCATTGGTGTTGTAATATTCTAAACATGTAATAGTGTATTTTTTTGGTTAATTAAGGTGATGTGATATTCTAACATTCTAAGCGCTATCCAGTATGTTGTTTTTTAACAAAATACATTGGTGATGTAATATTCTAAACTTCAAATAGTGTATATTTTAATTTTTTGAAGGTGATGTGATATTCTAACCTTCTTAACACTATATAGATTGTTGTTTTTTAATTAACTACATGGGTGATGTGATATTCTAAACAAATAATAGTATATTTCTAATTTTATTAAAGCAATTTGATATTTTAACATTCTAATCTCTATATAGTTTGTTGTTTTTAAACAAAATACATGGGCGATGTTATATTCTTAACATATGATAGTATATTTCTAAATTTTATTAAGGGGATGTGATATTCTAACATTCTAAGAACTATCTAGTAAGTTGCTTGATAACAAAATACATTGGCGATGTAATATTCTAAACATGTAATAGTGTATTTTTTAGTTTTATTAAGGTGACGTGATATTCTAACATTATAAGCACTATCCAGTATGTTGTTTTTTAACAAAGTACACGGGCGATGTGATTTTCTAAACATATAATACCGGTTGCATGCCTTATATTTCTTAATTTCTTTAAGGCAATGTGATATCCTAAGGTTCTAAGCATCAAATACAAATAATTTTTATAACATTAATGTACAATATACATAGGAGATGTGATATTCAATATATTCGTTTCTTATAGTGTGTAATATATTTCCTAATTATAATAAGGAAATGTCATATTCATAGTTTTTAAACTAAAAGTGCAACTAATTAGTATGATATTTATAAACAAAGTACATGGGGGATGTGATATTGTAAACATGCAGTGATAGTTAGTGATATATTTCTTAATTAATTTGCTAGATGTGATATTTTAAGGTTCATAGCAGAAAATACAACTAATTTTTATGACATATATAAACAATATACATTGGGGAGGGGGGGGGAAGGTGATATTTTAAGTATTATAAAACTGTTAGTTGACAATAGATTTCTTATATACATCTAAGATTCAAAGCAGCAAATAAGACTAACTATGAAATTTTAAAACAATATACATTGGAATTGTGATAATTCATATATATAACATATATAATACTGGTAGTACATAGGGGGTATGACATTCTAAACATATTGATAGTTTGTGGTATAATTCTTAGTTACACTAAGGGAGTGTAATATTCTAAGCAGCAAATTTGACTAACTATGACATAAACAATATACATAGGAAATGTGTGTCTAATCATAATACTATAATATGCGTTATATTTTTTAATTTTATTAGAGAAGATTTTTTAATTTTATTAGAGAGAAGATTTATTAGGATAGTATTCTAAAATGCTCCTCTAAGAGATTTATTAGAATAATATTCTTTTTCTAGGTTTCTTCTTGTTGTCCCAGGCCACTATCATTATGTTTTGTTGCATGTTATCGGACTTGTATGGTAACTACTTTTGAAGCCTTTCTGACTGAACAATACCCAGCTGTTTGTCATCAATGCCATCTATATCATGTGATGTAACACTGACTGCTATCACTTTAAAAAAAAAGTTAGTTAAAGTCTTCTTCAATCTGTTTCACTTGTAAGATAATCTGTATATATTTTCCATTAAAATAAATACAGAATATCTTACCTTTAAGAATATTTATAATTTTTGCCTGATGTTTCTTTAAGTATCCCAATCTTCAATTGTAGATTGCAGCTACTAATGAAGTGTGTAGGCGAATACCTATACTATATCAAGCAGAAACCAAAGCAGTACAACGAGCACTTATTTTTTCAGCACTTATGTTTGTCATTATCTTATCCATCCTCCTAAACCAAAAATGTTTCTTCTTATCCAAATATTCTCCATCCTCCTAAACCAAATATGTTTGTTCTCTACTGATTTCTAGAATGATTGCTTCTGTAATATACATGTTTCTTTACTATTATACATGTTTCTTTAGTTTCTGGTCAAGGTAGAACTTATTATTCTCCACTTTGACATTCTGTTCAAAAAACAAAAGTGTTCTCCATAAGTTTCTTTAATTTTTACTAAACTGTTTAATAAGTGCTTGACTGAATCTAAATCTTGACACCTGTCCCCTCTAACTGCTATCCAGTCAGTCTTCACTCTATTATAAACAAAGTCTTTGATAATTGATAAAAAATTTCTAACATTCCAACTTGAGTCTAATATTTTACTCCCTGGCAATCATTATGGTTTTTGAACTTCTTGTTTTAAGGCCGACTTGCTAACTGTAATGGCATGCTGGTCTTCTCCATAAGCTTGCTTCATGTGACGTATCTGAGAAAGGTTTTGAGGTTATCAAATTATTTCTTTGTAATTGTTTTATTAATGTCATCCTCAAAGGTTAACACTCTTCTTCGTTTCCAGTACCTTCTGGAGTACCTGAAATGGTTATACTTGGTCCTGTGTTATTTTTTATCTACATTAATGATCTTCCTGACAATCTTACAAATAAAGTGGCTCTATTTGTTGATAAATAAACTTTATACCCCTGTCTAAATAAAAAAATTATCTCACTTTTGTAACAGTTTGGGGCTTGTAGTGCCTTTTGATTTTTAACTTCGACAAAACTCAGTTGCTTACTTCAACCTAACTCCAATTGTGGTAAAGTTGCATCTCCTTCTATTTTCTACAAATGGTTGCTGCTCAAAGGAGCTATCATCTCTAGTTCCATTAGCCAAAACTCATTCTCAATTGAATCGTCATTCAGCAAAGTCGCATTTTACTGTATCTGTTCCTGCATGCTCTAAAAATTATATAAACTATTTGTTTATTTGTTTTCTTTGGACTGTATTTATCACAGTCTAATTATTTAAAAAATTGATTATACATTCTGTATTTTATTGAAGTATATCTTTTATTTAGATTTAGTACGAATCAGCAGTGAACTTATAAAGAAATTATCAAACAAGTTGGAAGACTGAAAACTTTGATACACTCAAAAAGTCACTTTTTAAGTTTAATTATTTCTTTTCGAAATTGAATATACAATCAATACCAAATTAGAGTCACAAAGTAAATTTAACTTTCTTAAAGCAATATTTTAGATTAGAAGAAAACTTGTGATTGTTGTGTTGTTTCTTCTTCTTATAAATTAACCTTATTATTTAGCAATTAAATTTTCTTTTTAATTTATAATGTATTTTAAAAGAAAAATTTGAAAGAAAAAATGTTGTATTTTATAATATTAAAAAAAAGAAGAACAGGCTAAAACATTTCTATATTATCTAACTTGTTTTTTTATTATTATTTTGCTTGCATCGCTTGTTATGAATTAGGAAGTATTAATCAAGGAAGAAGAGTATATAATACTTTTTGTAACATCATAAGTATACTTTTTGAAATATTAAGTGAAACTGAGCTTCATAAATATAAAGACTGTTCTCCTCTCATTTCGGTTTTATAAACTTATTGCTCAGGATAACTAATTAGACGCTGATATAAAAGGAATTAATGCGAATAAAATCAGCATGCAAAAACCTATTGTTTTATATTTTTTCTATTATTGTAAATGCTTACTCGACAGTTTCATTAGGTTTTTTTAAAATTATTTTCGTAAATCGACTTTTAGCTTGAAATCTAAATCTGCCTAATCAAAGGCGCCAAAAAAATTAGGCCATCTTTTTTTTTGAG
>NC_061167.1:37902982-37917982 GCF_022113875.1 Hydra vulgaris | reverse complement strand
GAAGAGAGACGAAGAGAACTTAAGTTTGCTATTAAAAGCGGTAATTGGACAAGGCTTTAATTGTTGTAGTTTCAAAAATACTAATTATGAAACATGAAAGGTTAAAAATGATATTTTAAATCCCAATGCTTTTATATATGATTAGTTTTGCAATCAATTTTTTCCGATGTTATTATTATATTTTAATAACATTAGGCTTTATGCCTCTGTAAAAAAAAGAAACAAATCAGTCAGTATACTTATTTAAATTTTTTTTTTTTTTACCATATAAAAAGTAAACTTAATTACCTACTTATTACTGAAGTAAATGTTGAATATTACATTGTCATCAAGCAAGAGTGTTTATGAAAAATTTGAAGAAAATCTATCATCAAGATGTTACTCAATAATTGATTGCAAGATTTGATGCTTACAGACAAACAAACAGACAGAGACGACAAGTTAATGAAAGCATTGGTAAAGACACAACTTTACTACTACCTCAAAAGTTAAGATAACTTGTATTTAAATAGTACAAGTAGCTCTGGCTAAAAAAAGGAGAGCTATTTAACTTTACATTTTTTGTAGACTCATAGTTGCAGTATAAATCAAGGTAACACTTTATTTATTTATGGTGTGTTTGTTTAGTTTAACAAAATAAAAAAATTAAGTATATTTGAACTACAGCCTAATCTATTTTTTCTTTAGATATATCAAAGATTTTACTTACTTTTAAAAACTTAAAAAATTTATTAATGTTTTTAACATCTTCTGTTACCACTATAAATTCTTATATAAAATCTAAATACTCCTTTGTGAGAATACACCTTTGTGAGAGTACACCTTTGTGAGAATACACCTTTGTAAGAATACACCTTTGTGAGAATACACCTTTGTGAGAATACACCTTTGTGAGAATACACCTTTGTGAGAATACGCCTTTGTAAGAATACACCTTTGTGAAACCTATGCTTAAACATCTACAAAGTTATTAAACTAAAATTAACATATTTTTGGAAAAAAGTTTTTGAAAAGAGTAAAAATGTTACTTTTTAATATTAAAAATAAACACTTTACTTTTTCTTTAACAAATTGATAGGTAATAGATTTATAAAGAGTAAAATGTTTATGTCATTTTCCATTTCTTTTACTTGAAAACAGTTGCTTTAGGTTACCTAACAAATAATTTGAAATTTGTTATATATCAGCTATCTTATTGGCAGTCCATGATTGTATAGTGTGAAAAAGCATTTGAGTTTAAATTTAGTTGCATACTCATTTACATAAAAATATTAACAGTAAATGGCATTTAGACATAAACTATAATGGTAGCATGCAAAAAGCGAATATGAAGTCATACTTTAAATCTGAAATTTGACTTGAACAAATGCGAAGATTAAGTTATGAAAAGCCTATCTTGAGATATTTGTTTGTTTTTAATTTGTTTTTTATTAGAAACAAAATAAATTGAAACTTTTTTTTAAAAGTTTTTGCTAATATGGTTGCAGGTTTTTCTTAACTTCTATTAAATAAACTTAAGAAATAATGTCAAATTAATTTTTTTTTTTGCATTTATTTAGTTACTTTATATATATTTGTTTTGAAAATTTTATTTTTTATTTTTTTGAGAAAGATTTTTTTAGTTATTAAGTTTTTTTATTTTATTGTTAACTTTAGGGTAGTAAAAAAAAAAAAAATAATTAGTGTTGCTTTGATAAATATGTTTGATGAAAATGATGACATTGAAATGGATAATAGGCTAGATAAAGTTATGTATTTACAAGATGATGTAAGTGCTATAAAGTATGTTAAAAATAATCGTAGACTAAATGAAAAAAATAGGCTTAGGCGGGATGAAATTTATTGTTTACAAAATGAAAGAAATAGGCTTGATTGAGATAATGTTAATCGTCGCCAAAAATAAAAGAAATAGGCTCGATCAAAATAATGTTAATCACCGCCAAAATTAAAGAAATAGGCTTGATCAAGATAATATTAATCGTCGCCAAAATGAAAGAAATAGGCTTCATCGAAATAATGTTAATTGTCCCCAAAATGAAAGAAACAGGCATATTCGAGGCGAAGTTAATCGTCGCCAAAATTTAAAAAGAGCTGTTGGTTAAGGGCAAATGCATTCTATAGCAAAAAGTAATTCTTTTCCAGATTATAATTATTTAGGAGAAATGAATCAAATTTGTCAGCACTGGTGCTTAGAAATTTCCAGATGAAACACATTTTCTATGATGTCATTATGGTAAGATAGCTTTGTTTCCACTTTCACCATTTACACAAGTTATTAATTTAATGTTAATTTTTTAAAACATTTAAAAATATAATGCCTGCCTTTCTTTCGCTTCTTTTACAGCAAATGTAGTTCAATCAATGAATCATGGGTCTCTATGTTTTAAAATATGTGGCCAGATTTTTCATTCTGTAGGTAATTTTAGGCCAGATTGAGATATTCCACCAATATATTCTCAACTATGATCCACTTGAAGCAGTATAATTTAGAATGCAACAACGTGGTAATGATCTTTTTTAACGTGATTTAATGTTTCAATTGCAAACTATAATTACTGAACAAATTTCATTGGCTCTTACATTTAAAAACATGGTTGAAGTAGAAGATGAAAAAATTCATCAAGCTGCTATAGAAAGTTGCTCAGCTTCTGTTGTAAAAATATCTTTACTTGAAGGGGGTGATAGATGTCGCTATAATCTACCATCACAAATGACGTTTTTATGTATTTAACATGGAAAACTGACTGCAATTTTTTGACAGGTAAGTTTATATACATAAATGTGAAAATATTTCAGTATATTTTATATTTCTCTGCATCTATGTAAATATTATCTTAAAGTAAAAATAAAAAAAGGATAGAAAAAATAAATAAATTTCTGCTGAAAAAAATGATGGTGCTTTTCTATATTTTATTGTTTAAAGTGTTATGATTCTTTTTTAAAAGGTATTTGAATATATATGTATGTATATATATATATATATATATATATATATATATATATATATATATATATATATATATATATATATATATATATATATATATATATATATATATATATATATATATATATATATATGTATGTATGTATATTTATTTTGCCGTTGATAAATATTACAAAAAAGAAATTACAATAAAAGAAAATCCTGGCCGGAGCAAGAAGAAGACAAGTTGTCTTATCACCGAGCCCCGTCACACAAAAATTTAAATGCACAATAAATGATAAAAGACAAAAAGAGAGTATAAACACAAAAACAAAAATAAAAAAACTTCAGCAATAAAATAATTTGTTGCTAACAATCTTCCAGCAGAATAAATTTAAAAATAAAAAAGTAAAAACGACAGAAAATCATGAAAGTTATAAAAACACAAAAAAAAATGCGTTGTTTAATTAAAAAAAAAAAGCAATATATGTAAACATAAGTATTTGGGCTGATTATTAATATCATCAAAAATATGAACGAAAAAGACAATTTTATTTTCGTTATAATTTATACTAATGGTTTGAAACCATTTTAATAAAAGCTAAAAAAAGTGTTAAAGATTTAATTTATTTTTAATTTTCAAAAAAGGTATTTGAAACCTAATATATCGAATTCCATGTTCAGTAAATGCTGTTTTGAATCATCCTTAAAACTTTGCAAAGTGCAGTTTAAAACGAAGTTTTGTTTTTTATTAAAGATTGAAAGAAATTTTTTCCAAACTAAAGGTTCCCGATATTGAATTCGGTACGAACTTAATTTAAGAAGGTTTATGGGAACCACAAAGTTATTCACTAAAAAATTGATTGGATATTTATGGGAGAGTTCATTAAAGTAGGACTGAAATGTTACTGGAGAAAACCAAAGTTTTGCTTTAAACGTAAATAACATTACTTGATGAATACTAAGCTTTTAAATATTTAAAGCTTCAAGCTGACGTAAGAGAGGTTCGCATTGTGTTTTTCTTTTTGCCCCAAATACTATCCTGCAAGCATCTTTTTGTTTACTATAAATTTTTATGAGTTTAGTGCAGGGCTGTGGAGTTGGAGTCGGAGTTGGAGTCGTGGAGTCGCGACATTTTTTGCGGAGTCGGAGTCGTTAAAAAATATCGCGACTCCGACTCCAATAGTAAAACTTGTCGGTGTTGCACGTGCATGTACAATATATTCAATCTTCATAGAATTTTTAATATATTTGGCAAAAAAAAAAAAAATTTAATTATTGTGTAACATTTTTTAAAGAATTCAAAGAATTTTTCAAATTCATTATAAAAAAATTCTTCGAAATTGGCGATGCAATACTAATTAACAAATTACAAACTACTAGATTAATAAGATGATTTCAATTCATTTGATGAGCGTAAGTTGTTCGTGCAAGACAAGTGTAAACAAAATAAATAATAAAAGTGTGCTATAATTTAAATTATTTTGTGCGTGAATAGTGGTCATTGATACAGTTAATAAAAAAGGTTTGTGGTTAATTTAAATTTGAACAATATTCAGGATAAATTTTAAAATAGAGTGTTACTATAAAAATGTTTCACTATTATATTATATCGGGTGGACACGGAAAAATCCGGTCAACTTTAAATTGAGATTTCTCTAAAACCATAAATGCTTTTTATTTCAATTTTTTTATTATTAAATGTGTTTACATAAATTAGAGTTTCAACTTAATTTTAAGGGGCTTGATGGGTTGCTTGGCAAGAAATCGAACTTTATAGCGGGTTGATGCCATCATTTTACAGATTTTTTCTTTTTTCACCATATTGGTGGCATTAATCTACTTTTTTTGGAAGTCCTTTTTATTATTTGTTAGTCCACCTGTCTTACAAATAACTTTAACTATTGCCCAAAAATCTTCAATCTTGCGCTCTTCAGGACGATTTGGAGGATTCGCATCTTTAGGAACAATTTTCACATTATTATCTTTGCACCACTGTAAAACTTTTTTAGAATAGTGAGAGGCAGCAAGATCGGGCTAAAAGAGACATCGGTATTTGTGTTTTTTTATAAAAGGCAAAAGTCTTTTTTGGAGGCATTCTTTGATGTAGAGATTGGCAGTCAAGGTCTTTTTAGTGATAAAACAAGAGGACTGCATACCACAGCTACAAATTGCTTGCCACACAAGGAACTTGGATGCAAATTTTTCTCGTCGAATATATTTAAACTGATCATCGACAGGTTTATCTTTGTTTTCATAGTAAAACTGTTCACCAGGAAGTTGTGAAAAATCCGCCTTGCAATACGTTTCGTCGTCTTCAATCATGCACATATTTTTATCCGCCATTATTTTAACCAACTTCTTTGCGCGTCGAATTTCTTTAATTTCACGATTTAAGCTTCTCTTAGGTGTATTTTTTTTATGAAATGCTTTAATTCCAGCATTTTTAAGTACTTTTTTGATATAAGAACGAGAAGTCTTAAATTTTCTTGCTAGATCTTGCTGTGACTGATTTGGATTTCTTGCTATTGAACGTAAAATCGACTTTACCTTTTTGGATTTATGGAAAATTTTATTTCTTCCACTTTCAAGTTTTCTTTCGAAGCTTTGATTAGTCTTAAATATGTTTATAATATCTATGACTGTAGATTTTAGGACATTTGTGCGTTTAGCAGTCAAGCGATAGGAAGTCGATGGATTTTTGCAAAAAATATTTGCAACTTATTTACGCACCTCAACTTGTTTCCAAAACATTTTGCAAATCATTAATTTGTAAACAAAAATTTATCAACACCATTTAAGATAAGGAAGAAGGTTTAATTAAAAAAAAAAAATTAAATAAAAAGCTTTGTGGTTTTGGAGAAATCTCAATTTAAAGATGACCGGATTTTTCCGTGTCCACCCGATAAGTCTGGTGTTTCAGTTGATTTCCATGTGAGTATCTTTTTTCATACAAATAACTAATTTAAATTTTTTTTCAAATTTGCTTCCCAATGCATAAAGCAATAAGTTTATTTATTTTAAACAGCGGTTAACAACTTGACCATGGATAAAAGGCGGTGTCAATATATGTGGTGTCAATATCAGCGCATATTCTGGAGAAGGTAGTAGTGCCCCGTCCCGAGTATCGAATTCAAAGCGACATCTACAACGTTATTATCCAAATGTTTTCAAAACTGTTATTGAAAAGGATAAGCAGACGTCAGAGTATGAAGTTGAACGTACACCAAGTTCTTCATATCAAACACCTGTAACCAATTTTTTAAGTCTGAATATATTACTGTGGCTATGACTGCAGAAAAATTCAAAAACTGCATCATCGAAATTGTGATTTCAAATTCTTTACCGTTAGCAATTTTCTCTTCTCCTGCTTTTGTCTCTTTAAATGGTGAAATGGCTCGCAAATTTGATATTTCTTTAGAAAGAAGTAATATAAGAAATTTGGTACTACAAGAGGCAAAACAGCAGAATGATATGCTCACAAATTTTTTAATTAGCCGGTTTCTTTTTTTGAAGATAGATGGATGTACCCGTCACAGAGTTAATTATTTTGCAATTAACGTTCAGTTCTTTGATGATAAAAAAAATTTGTTACACGAACTTTGGCAGTACGGGATACTGAAGCGCATCATACAAGTAGCTATTTGCAAGAACTAGTTATAAATGTTCTTACAGAATTTTCTATTCATAAGGAACAAATATTATGCATTGTGACCGATAATGCAACTAATATGCTCAGCACCGTAAAGAAGCTTAATGAAAATGTAGCAGCATTTAGTATGGATAAAAATGAAGGTTCAGAAGAAAAAATTAATAATAATTTTAATTTAGATGGATTTGTAGATGATGCTTTAGATATTTCTCAGATACACCACATGCGCTGCGCTGTGCATATATTGCAACTCGCAATTCGCGATGGCTTGAGATAATATCATGCTAGTCAATTGATTGAAAAAATACAGAGTGTTGTGGTTTCTTGCAGAGCACCAAAACTTGATGCCATATTGAAGCGGCGTGCTGAAAAAGGGACCATTTTAGATCAAGCTACACGCTGGGGAAGAATTATTTGATGATTGAGCGTATCATTGAACTAAAACCTTTTCTTACTGATATGGTTAACCCAGCCGTAACATTGACGGATACGCAATGAGAAAAAATTAAAAAAATTTGAATGTCTTCTCTTGAACCTTATATCACCAAAAAAAAACTACAAACTGCAAATTTAACTGCTGGTATGTTTTATAAAGAATGGTGTCATCTTATTTTCCGTTTTTCTAAATTTAATTGTAAAATAGTTTATGGAATTAAAAATTCAATGATACGCAGAGAAAGTACCCTCCTTGACAATGACATCTTATTAGCGGGTATCTACGTTGATCCTATGGTCCGAGTGTTACTTACTGGAGAACGTCAAATTAGAGCTAAAGATGCTTTGTATGAATTAGCCATTCGAATCAAAGGTATAGGTTTGCAAAACAAACGTGTTGATATATCTTCATCTTCATCAAATCTAATTCCTGGGGCCGTTGTAGAAGATGATTTTGAAAAATATTTGGATGAGCAAGAGCATCTAAGCGCCGTTGTTTAGCGTTAGGTTGTAGCGGAGAAACTACATCAGTCTTAGATAAATTTAAAATAGACTTTTACCAAACTTCAAAAGAGGTAGAGAAATTTGACCGTTCTTCAAATTTAGCATTAAACGATGCAATTCATAGACACCCTGAGATTATTCAAGAGGCTGCTCTGACCGCGACGGCATTGCCGCCGACACAAGTCTCCGTAGAACGGTTATTTTCTGCACTCAGAATCATCAGATCCGATTTGAGAGCATCTAAGGACAAACAATGCAGATTAATTTTTTTTTTGGATTTTGTTATTTTATAAAGTTTTGTTTACTGTTAAAGGAATTAATAAAAATAAACAAAATATTAGATGATATTGATTCGTTTCTATTGATTATCAATTTTCACCATGTTTATAAATATGACCTAAAAAAGATTTAGCTTTGGAGTCGGAGTTGGAGTCGGAGTCGAAGTCGTACTCTGAAAATTTCAACGATTGGAGTCGGAGTTGATACTTTGATACGACTTGTTGATACGACTCCACACCCCTGGTTTAGTGTAATTAGTGCTACCCGAGGAAATGTTACAGTATGAAAGATAGCTGTGTATAAACGAAAAATATAAATTTTTTAAAGACTTGTTATTAAGAACAGGTTTTGTTCGATATTACATGGCAATATTTTTTGAGATCTTACCTTCAATATATTTAATATGAAATTTCCATGATAATTTTTCATCTAAGAGCACTCCCAGAAAGTTTGTAGTCAATTCAATTTTAATTATTTTATTATTGATTAAAAGATTGGGTAGTTTAAGAGGAATATTCTCATCTTTACTAGGTTTATGGAATAGGATAAACTTTGTTTTCTCAAAAAAACAGTAATGTCTTTGTAAGAATAAAACAAATTAGTGTCATCTGCAAATAAGATAGTATTTTATATTTTTAATGATAAATATAAGTCATTTATATAAAATAAGAACAATAATGGTCCCAAAATAAAACCTTGGGGTACTCCACAAGTTATTAAGTTGTTTTTTGAGTCCTTTGATTCTTTAAGTATAAATTGCTTTCTGTTAGTTAAGTATGATTTAAACCAAAGTAAACTTTGATTTTTAACACCATAGTTTTCTAATTTTTTCAAAAGAATTTCATGATTTACTGTGTCAAAAGCTTTGGATAAATCAATAAAAACCCCTATTGTATAGCAATCACTATTAAATCCATTTAATATATGTTTAACCAATTCAATTATTGCATGGTCAGTAAAATGATTTTTTTTAAAACCGTTTTGATTATTATATAAAATCTTATTTTCAGATAGATATTTATAAAGTCTGTTGTACATTATGCGTTCAACTAGTTTAGAAAAGCAGGGTAAGATTGAGATTGGTCTGTAGTTTGAAATATTGGTCTCATCGCCTGATTTGAAAATAGGTGTTGTTTTTGCAATTTTTAGTTTATCTGGAATATGACCTGATTTAAGGAAGAGATTAAAAATATGAGATAATGAGGGTTCGATAATATCAAAAACAGATTTAATTACATTAACATTAATTTGATCAATACCTGCACTTTTATTTTTTTTCAGACTATTAATAGCAGTATGTAGTTCACTTTTAGTTAAAATCGGTTCTTCCATAATTAAATCAGTTGTTGCTAGATATGAATCAAATCTTTTTTGACCAACTGGAATTTTCGCTGCTAGGTTTGGGCAAACATCAAGAAAAAAAATTGTTTAATTTCTCAAAAATAACTCTTTTTTGATGAATCATTTTCCCTCAATAATAAGTTTTTGCGGTAAGTTGTTTTTTTTCAATTTTATTTTATTTTTTAAATATTTATTATACAATTTTTGTTTTTTCCTTGATGATTCTAGTAGGCCTTTGGTCATCCATGGGGATTCAACCGACTTTGAGTATATTACTTTCACTTTTAAAGGAAATGCCTTATCATACATTTTAGAAAATTGGTTTAGAAATAAATCATAAGCACTATTTACATCGTGTGATTGCAGTACAAGATTCCAATCGACGTAATTATTTAATAAATTTTTAAATTGGCATATGAAACTTTTATTGATTTGTCTCATGAATACTGTTGATTTGTGGGTAGCATTATTTAGAGTAACGCTCTCAGTAATAAGGAATATAGGGAATGATCAGTTAAATCAGTCTTGATTATACCAGTTTTAAAACGGCTATTATGAAAATTGTTAGTTATCACATTGTCTAACAATGTCGATGATTTTTTAGTTACTCTTTTTGCTTTGTTTATAGTTGGGATAAGGTTGTAGTCTTTGTTAGGATAAGGTTGTAGTCTTTGTTGGTTTATTTATAGTTAGGATAAGGTTGTCGAGAAGAATATCAATAAAAGTTTTTGCTTCACTATTTAAAGCATGGTTGAGTAAGTCAATGTTGATATCCCCAACTACGTAAACATGCTTTTGCAATACATTTTTTGTGTTTAGGAATGTGCACAGATAAGTTTTGAATATTTTTAAACTACCAGCTGGCGTTCTATAAATAGCATTGATTATGAAATTTTTAGCTAATTTATTTATTATCTCAACGTATAATGCCTCACAATTTGTATTGTTTACATTAAGATCTTAACGTTGAATAAAATCAATAGAATTGTGAATGTATATGCTTATATCATCACCAACGCAAATATCGCTCATTTGATGAACTGATGTATAGTTTCTCAACTCAAAGTTAGAGTTTGTTTTATTGCTTTTAAGCCAAGTTTTTGTGAAACAAACTATTTTAAAATCATGATTAAATTCTCCAAATAAACACTTAAAGTTCTCGAGGTTTTTATTCATACTTCGAATATTAATATGCAATATTGAAAATTTATTCTTATTCTCGCAGAGATATTGAGTAGATTCAGGTATTGAGTAGTACTCACTTTCTAATAAGGTTTCAGTATAATTATCAGAGTTATTATCGCTAAAAACAATATTTTTAGCATTAATATTATAAGAGAGTTCTCCATTTCTAAAAATTAAATTAAAATTTGAAAAACTATTGATAAATAAAAAATAAAGTATCGTTAAAAGAAATATAAAATATTTACGTTGCTTTTCGAGACCATTCGCGAACCACCAACTTGTCGTATGAAATAAACGCAAACATTCCAGCTTCTCGTGCTTTTTTCATGCCCGCCCGTTATTATTTTCTAATTAGCATCGTCTCCGTGCAATAATCCTCATTGATATAAATATTTTCCCCTTTCAATTTCCCTTTCAATTTCCGAGAGTTTTTTAGAATATTTTCCTTGTCTTTATAATTAAGCAATTTCAAAACTATGGATCTGGCTTTTTTATTGTCTCTAGAACCAGTTCTATGTGCCCTTTCTATTTTTATATCTTTCAACCCAAGAGTTTCTTCAAATAATTTTAACACTTTAGCCTCACTATCACCCCAACTTTCATTTTTGCTTTCTTTTAAACCATCGACTCTCGGATTGTTTCTTCTGGATCTATCTTCTACTTCTCAAAGCTTACTTTTTACTTTTAATATCTCGCTGTTGTCTTTTAGCTTTGAACTTATCTCTTTTGTTTTTGATTTCACAAGCTCAAATTTTTCTGAAGCAATAACGTCATTGGTTTTAATAAATTTTTTTATTTCAAGTAGATCATTTTCTAAGGAGATGTCTTTTTTATTTGTTTGTTCTAAATCATTTTCGAATTTATTTATTTTTATTACGTTATTTTTATTTTCTTTTTCGTACTTTTTAAGTCTCTCAGTGAACATTTTCAAGCTTTTCTTTTGTTTTTTCAAAAGTTTTTTGGTATATATATATATATACATATACATATATATATATATATATATGTATATATATATATATATATATATATATATATATATATATATATATTATATATATATATATATATATATATATATATATATGTATATATATATATATATATATATATATATATGTATATATATAATATATATATATATATATATATATATATATATATATATATATATATATATATATATATATATATATATATATATATATATATATATATATATATATATATATATATATATATATACATTAGGTACGTGAGTAAAAATTTAAATATTCTACTATTATATATCATTGAAAAGAGGATCAATACAGTATTTTAAAGGTGAAAATATTTTAAAAATTGAATAATTGGTTCAAAAATTATGACGGTTTAAGTACCGTTTTTCGACATATGAAATTGTTTAAGAAACTGTGGTCAAGATTATGTTTTTCCTCACTTAAATTGTCATAACTTTTTAAAATTTTATCGAAATACAAATATCTTGGTGTCAAAAGATAGGTGTAAGAGTAAGCTAAAACCTTTTGTTAAACTCTAACCACCGGGCGTATCGGATGCAGTGGCGGATTTAGTATAGGGCGTGGGGGGGCGAGCTGCCCTCCCACGCCCCCTAAAACGGTCTAACGGCGCCCCCTAAAACAATTAAAATATATATATATATAAGGTTAAACTACTGAAGGCAACCCCGGTTGCCCCTATTTATTGACTTGGCCCCCCCGCGACACTAAACCTCAATCCGCCACTGATCGGATGGACAGAGGGAGCACCAAACCACTACCTTACCCGTATGAAACTGAACATTTTTTTCAGAAAAAAGGTTTTTTTTTCAAGACATAAGTAAATTAAATTTACAAAAAAATTTGTTATAAAATTATATTAAACCACCGGTCATATGAGAGGCGTATGTTAACGATGGAGGTGGGTGCGGTGATGGTTAGATACACCTTAGTATCAATTATGACTTGTTTTCATAAATATTTTTATCTTTACTACAATGAATTTAATAGTATACATAATAATAGTATGTTTTACAAGAATTTACATTTGTATGGGCGTCTAACCCCCTCCCCCAACCTAAAAAAAAAATTTTAATAACACAACTACTGTTTTTAAGTCTTTAAAAGTTTTTTTTTGTATAAAAAAGGTTCTATAAATTAATACCGGACAACTACAAAAAATTGAAGGTAAATGTAAAACTAATGTTAAACGTGTTGATGATGTTTTAACACACCCTAATATCAAAAAAAATTTTAATTATGAAATATCTGATTTCTTATTTCAAGTACAACAACAAAAAAGTAAAACAAATATCTTACTCGGTCAAAAGTTATACTAGTGTTGCATCCATTGCCAAACAAGAGGGGTCATTTCCCCTTCCTCCCGCCTGAAAAAGTGTAAACTATTTTTTTGAAAAAAAACCTTTTCGATTAATTGGATTAGTTGTTAAAATATTAATTGGATTAGTTGTTAAAATATTCTCTTATTACTGAGTTACTTCTATTATCAGTAAATAGTGGCAAAAAGGTATTTAAAACAAGGTATTTACCAACCTTTAAAAACCTTCCAATCTTTCATATAGTGCTTGATAGTAGCTTGGTTAACGAAAGGTTCGGCTGCTTCAAAATAAAAAATAAATAAAATGTTATTAACACTAAATAATGTTTGTTTATTTTAAAGATGCTTTATTTCATAAAGTTTTGTCTTGGCTTTTAGTGAATGATTACAATAATAAATTCCACTAATGAAATTATTTTATAATCATTTTTAACAATAGACACCACGTAAAGGTAAGCCAGAGCCGTCTATCAAAAATGCATTGCAAGTCACAACACTTGCAGTACTTTTTTAGCATGTCACAGCACATGCAGTACTTTAGCAAGTCACAACACTTGCAGTACATATATACTAACCACTTAAAACACATCACGATGGCATTAAAAAAGAAATGAAGAAAGCATTTTACACAGTCATAAAAATAAATTGTATTTAAAATCATATTGTAACCAACATCATATTGCAAATTTAAAATATATGAACCTGCCAGTTTGAACAGAATAAAGATAGCAATATATATATATATATATATATATATATATATATATATATATATATATATATATATATATATATATATATATATATATATATATATATATATATATATATATATATTTATATATATATATATATATATATATATATATATATATATATATATATATATAATTATATAGAGGGTGGTCAGCCACTTAGTACAACTAATTTCCCTGACTTTTTATATTTTTCCTTAATTTAGTTATAATTTAAAGTGTGAGTTTTTCAATTTTGTTGTTTGGGAATAAGTAAAAAAAAAAAATTTAAAATTAAATTTGAAAAAAGTAACTTTTCCCCTGACTTTTGGAAAAGAAAATTAAAAATCCATGACTTTTCCCTGACTAAAAAAAAAATCCCTGACTTTTCCCTGATTTCCAGTTTACTTGCCACCCTGATGTATTAAAGAAATATACTGCAAGTATTTTTCTTTAATAAAATACTACTGCAAAACAAAAACATGCAACCAGTTAAATCAGAGGAAGATGGCACTAAAAATTGAAAACATAGTATAAGCAAAAAATTTTGAATTATTTTGTATTTAAAATTATGCAGCAAAATTATAAATATTTATGCTTACCAGTTGGAACAGACGATGATGGCACTTAAAAAAAAAGAATGATAAATTTTATTGTTGAAATTATCCTGCTATGAAAATCTTATAGCAAAGTAAAAATATACAACCTTACCAGTTAGATTAGAGGAAGGTGGCACTGAAAAATTTAAAAACATAATATAAACAAAAATCCTAAAATTATTTTGTATTTAAAACCATGATAAAAAGTTATAATATATTTATCTTTACCAGTCGGAGCAGATGATGATGGTGCTAAAAAAAAAAAGCATTATTATTCTTTAATTTTCTTGCTATGAAAATCATATAGAAAAGTGAAGATATATGACCTTACCAGTTAAATAAGGGGAAGATGGTACTAAAAAATTTAAAAAAATAATATAAACAAAAATAGTTAAACTGTATTGTATTCATAATCATATAAAAAGTTATAATTTATTTATCTTTACCAGTTGGAACAGATGATGATGGCACTAAAAAAAACATTTTAAATTATATATTTTTAATTATCTTGCTATGAAAGTCAACAAAGTATTACAAAGTTAAAATATAAAACTTTACCAGTTGGACCAGTATAAAATATATTACAAGAATATTTTAAATTAAAATCACTTTGCAAAGTAAAAATATACACACTTACCAGTAAGATTAGAGGAAGAAGGCACTAAATATTTTAAAATACATAACATTAAAATATATAAGATTATAGAAAACATACCAATTTTATAGTTGTTTTTAAAATTTAAATATTTAAAATTTATTAAAAAGTAAAAATAAAAATACTTTACCAGTTTGAACAGATAAAGATGACACTTAAAAAAAAAAAAAAGTAATAAACAAAAAAAAATCTTATATTTATTTTGCCATATAAATCATTTTGAAATGTCATAATATATGCCATGTTTATATATGGTATATATTATGACATTTTGAAATGTCATAATATATACTTGTCATCTGTTGCAGCCTTACCAGCTACAACAGATGACAAGGCAATATTAAATAATAAAATGA
>NC_061167.1:37855482-37897982 GCF_022113875.1 Hydra vulgaris | reverse complement strand
ACGGTGAGTCATTTGTTAAAACTCTTAATCAAGTAAATGGGTTATTTTGTTTGAACACTAGTAAACATCAACTATATAATGTTATTAACACTTCAAAAAAATTGACCAGAAATTATAAAAAGGATTGTACAAGTTTTATTGAATTTTGTAATCAGCCCTTTACACACCACACACCAAGTGTGTCAATAATAAAGGCAATGCATCTTAAACAGAGTAGTTCGTTGGTTACAGTTGAAGAGTCTTCTTTTAACATCCCATTAACATATTTCTATTTTACCTTCAGTTATTGGAGAACCTGCAAATTCCATTGAAAATGATGCAAGGATGCATACATCAAGAGTACAGCTAACCTCTAAAAAAGCATCACCAGGTTATTATATTTATCTTCTTAGTTAGTTAGCTCAACCAGAGAACACAAAAAAATAGCAAATGTTAAATTGAAATATAATAGCATGCCATATAAGCTAAAAGTATTTTTAAAAAATATCAAAAGAAAAGAAGATATTATTAAAGCTTTGAGGACAGAAGTTAGAGAATTAAAAAAAAAAATTAATACGTATTATTACAGCAAGTTAACATCTTAAAGCGAGACAAAGGCATTTAAAATAAAAGAAAAAAAATTTAATGCAAATAAAAGTAAGACATAAAACTGATGTTGATGCAAATAAAATGTTTAGTGATCAATTAGAAAATGACATGTTACAAATAAAAGAGGGAAAATTTTTAAATGTTAATATGTCAGAAGACGATAAGAGTTACTCTTTAAAAATAAGGATGATAATTTGTAGCATGTTATTAGCTAATGTGCCAACAGGTAACATCGGAATCTTAATTATAAAAATTAATCCTAAAATTTACCAATATTTGGGTGTTAACTTTAATTTGCAAAATGTTTGGATATGATTGTATGGCAGTCAAAATTGGGTTAGCAATGAACAAGATGAGGTTTAAGGATGGCAAAGGTGATCCACGGGGATTTGTTAATTTTTTAGTCAATAATGAACTACCGCGAAGTATTGTTCCATGGTATCGTGGAAACCGTCTGCACATTCTTTTCCATACTTGTTTTATTTTTATGAAAACTATACTGCTTTTCTACTTTATCTGACCACTGGAACAGTAAAATATTTCAGTTTACAACCAATTCTGCTAAAAGCCTTTCGTAATGCAACTGCTATAAAACAAATGGGAGTGCTTGCACTATTTAGTAAACTTTTCAGTGGACCATGGATGACTAAGTTTTATGTATCAGCTGATGATACATGTTTTGATCATGTCACTGGTATTCAGGTAGTATAAGATGTTCTAAAAGAAGTTACTAATTGCAAGTCTGATCCAGCTGCACTATTTTGCAGAGAAATTGATTTTTTTGCAAAAACCCTTGTCCCTAATATTTTACAGTCTATTACAACTTTATGCCCCATTGATGAACAACTTGCAAAAATGACTTCTGCTTGTCTTAATGCAGTTAAAGAAGTCTTGACTCGTCAATATAAGAGATATTTCTTCCTTTTTATTTCAGCAGAACTCAAAAAGGAGACAGCTTGTGCAAGGCTTCACAATATAGATAGTGAAGAATTAATTGGTATGTTTAGTGATGCCAAAGTACGATGCCCTAATGCAACAATTTGTTATATATCTAGAAAATTAAGATCCAAAATGACTATAGACTATCTTGAGAACCTTGAGGAGTTTTGTAGGGAAAAGGTGATTAAATGGTCTATTTACATGGCACGTAAAAAAAGAATCAAAAATTGACTACTACATAATGAAATTCGAGCAGAGATTGCTGGTAGACAGGCGTTCAAGCGCCAAAAAGTGGACGAAAAAAAAAAAGAAAGTTAGAGCGTGAGCTGTGTTTATTAACTACCAGTGAAATGATGCATAAATATAAACACTTGTCTGCGAAGCAATTAGAAGATTTAGATGATGTTATGTCAGAAAGAATTGTTGGCAGAAAACTTGGTCATGAGTGGTATGATGCTGACTGTTCAAAATCTGTCCTTTATGATGGTAGAGTTGAAAAGGTACACAAGAGCCAACAAGACAAAATTTACACTATTTCTTACTGGAAAAAAGATAAAACTGATCTTTAAGCTGTTGAATATAAGATAAAAAAATACAGCTTGCAGCTGATGTTATAACAGGAGAATTAATATTTTCTTAATTTCAATATGAAAATAATTTAAATTATGTATAATTATATTCATATAATTAGAAGTTACCAAAGGAGTACCGCAAGTTGTGTAGCTTGCAAATATGGTACAGCAAGTTGTGTAGCTTGCAAAAGGAGTACCGCAAGTTGTGTAACTTGCAAATATGGTACAGCAAGTTGTGTAGCTTGCAAAAGGAGTACTGCAAGTTGTGTAGCTTGCAATTATGGTACAGCAAGTTGTGTAGCTTGCGAAGTTTGTTTGATAGACGGCTCTGGATTACCTTCACATAGTGTCTATTGTTAAAAATGATTTATTATATTTTAATTACTGGAATTCTAAATAATATCATTTACTAAAAGCCAAGACATTAATTTATATATTTTGTATTTTAAAACTTTTTAAAATATAAGTTTTAAAACTGTGGTTAATTTTTAGGGTGGATACTCCAACCTGCATCTTGTAATGTGGTAAGATTAGTAAAGTTATATCTCTCTTTTTACACAAATTAAAGACATTTTTGAAATTTTTATTGACGTTTTTTTAAAGTAAGAAGAGGGAGGGGGTTGGGCGCGGCACACACCCCTCTCCTAACATGGTAAAATAATTTTGAATACTAATTTCTTTTTTTAAATAAACTCAGTTTAAAATCATTTTTCAAATATCTTTTAAAATTTTTATTTAGGTTGGAGAAGACTGAGAGGAAGGGGGAGGGGCGTTAAGCGTGGCATCGTCCCGCCCTCTAATGTCAGTTTATGCACCACTTGTATATGCTGTTAAGTATACACAAAATATAATTTAAACTTTTTAACACAAAACATAATCAGTGTTTTTTAGGTTCAAATATTTATAAGATTATAACATTTCACTATGAGGGTGTTAAAACGTAACAATGACATCCACCCTTTAATCTAAAATAGACCGCTAATATTTGGAAATGTAATGGAAGCAAATTAGAACAACTTTTTCTGTATAAAGATAACAAATTTTATTAGGAAAATACTCTTTTGTGTGAAAAACATGTATTTTTTTAAGGTTACGATGGTGTTCCAATACCCCCTTTGGCCCTCTAGACACCCCTTTTATCTATAGAGGTATATGAACTTGTAGCCTACTCTTACATCTATCTTTTGATACCAAGGTATAGGTATTTAGATAAAATTTGACAAAGATATAACAATTTCAGTGAAAAATAAATAAATTTTGGAACCAGTTTCTTCAAGAAATCAATATATCAAAATTTTGCTACTAAAAACGTCATAACTTTTTTTTAAATTGTTTGTTTTTAATTTTTAATTGTTCTTCAATAATTTTTTCACCATTAAAATACTTTATTGAAGGGCTTTCTAATGATATAAAACATTCTAGTATATTACATGTCATGTTATTCATCAAGGAAAATATATTCAGAAAGATCAAATCGTTTAAAGAAGAGGAATGCTGAAAAAGTGCTTATTGAAGAGAATAGTATTAACAGCTGTTTACAAGAAGAAATTGTTGATGAATCCAAAACTGTCAAAATTATAAGGGAGATAAGAGAAGAAAACGAGAAGTTAAAAAACTTAAATAAAAAACTAAAAGAAGACAGTGAAGCAGAATTTGATTTTCTTCAAAAGTCAAAATATATTATACAAAAAATAATAAATATAAATACTGCACTTGTCAAGAAAAACAAAATATTGAAAAATCAAATTGATGAGGCTACTTTTAAATTAATAAAAGATAAAAAGAAAATTCAATTTTATACAGGTCTTCCTGATATACATGTTTTTAAACATGTTTTTAACTTAATTGAAAACCATATTCCAGCTAATAACTCTTCAACTATGACAAAGTTGCAAGAATTTTGTATTATTTTAATGAAACTGCGTCTAAATTTGCTGTAACAAGATATAGTGTACAGATTTGGTATGATTCAACCAACCGTATCACGAATCTTTTAATCACGAAGCCATTCCTTTGAGAAATGGCTTCTTGTAATGGCACGCAGACTATACTTTTTGATAAAGTGGCCAGAGAGAAGTATATTCAGGAGAACAATGCCAATTTGTTTTCGAGAATTTTTTTCTAAATGTGTTGTAATTATTAACTGCTTTGAGATTTTTATTGAAAAACCAAAAGATCTGACAGCTAAAGCTCAAACTTTTTCTAAATATAAACACCATAATACTATTAAAGTTATAATTGTCATTACTCCACAAGAATCGATATCATTTGTTTCAGAAGCTTGGGGTGGAAGAGTATCTGACGTTTATATTACAGAAAATTCTGGAATATTAAATAATCTACTTATTGGTGATCAGTTGTTAGCTGACAGAGGTTTTACCATTGCAGATTCCGTTGGTTTATATTGTGCCGAATTAAAACTTCCTGCTTTTACACGAGGAAAGTCTCAGCTATCTCAAATAGAAGTTGATTGGACGCGAGAGATTGCCCGTGTACGAATACACGTTGAACGTTTAATGTAAACTAAAGAATATTTTAACTGTTTGCTCTGCTTTATTTAATCTTTGTTATGGAGTAGTCCCTATAGATTGACTTTTATTTTAATATATAAAAATACATAAATGTAGTATTATGTTTATTTATTCATTTAAACCTTTTTTTTTAATTCTAGTTTTATTGTGGCAACAATATGGGCAAAACCATTTTCCAATTGGTTTACTTGTAAGTCCAAGACAATTAAGATGATAGATTTTTATAACACAAGCTAAATCAAAACATTTAATTATAATACTCTCTTTAATTTCACGGCAAGTACATATTGTTTTAAAATTGTTATTTTTTTTTAATGCCCCAATATTTACAAAAGTATTATGATTTCTAGAATACCATTTGGCAAGGAGTTCAGGCAGTATCACTAAAATAAAAAAATCTCTTGGTTTGTTTAAGTTTTCAGTGAAGAATTCTTATCAACATAAATTTTTTCAACTGGCTTCACCATTATACACGATAAAATAACAAATCGGAATATTTGAAATTAACATTTGTAGCTGAACTTTATAATAATATTGATGAGTTCTTTTTAAATAATGTTTTCCGTCCTTTTGCATTTAAATAGACATTTTATCTCAACTGTGTATTCAAGAGAACAGCATGTGCATTTCATAATACCATCAGGAGTTGCTCAGAGGTATGGCCATATGGATGTTCTAAGCAATCCACATTAAAAAATTTCAACATTTTTATGAGTTGTTAATAGTTGGGATTTTAAATAATTTTTAGCTACAATTTCATTATCACAACCATAATTTGTTGCTTTAGTAATAAATTTATTTTCTGATGGATAACAAATTTGCATTGTTAAATTTTTAGAAGGCATGGCTTTATTTGAATGACAACAAGCTTTGAATTTACTATTTTACTAGCTGTGATAACTTTTGTGCGTGCTCTAAACCATAAGCTTGATTGAGATTGAGTTTTTGTATGATCTGAAATCAGTTTCATCTTCAGTTATTTCACCATTTCATCTTCAGTTATTTTTATATCTGAAAAAGTTTTATTTGAAAGTTCAACGAGTTCATGATATTTTAATTGTTCATGTTCTCTTTTGTAAAAGTTAAAAATAATTGCATTTAGTTTTGCAACTACATGTATATATTTATTACTATATTCAGGAATTATACGATGAATTACACTATCTCTTAGATTATTTGATATTTTACTGTAAAAGTTACCAATTTCTGTCTTACTTGGAATTGGAAAGAAGAAGGCTTTTTTAATATATGGTTTTGCTTGTGTTTTGTTCTTAACTTTTGCTTCAATTTTTTTTTAGGATCGGTAAAATTAATTTGCGAAAGTGTCTCTGATCATGTCTTACACGACTGGTAACAATATAAATAGACTTTACACCATAAATGAACTTTAGAAGAACGTTGTGAACAAGACCACTGGTTATATAATTCAAGACCTTTGTAAGATTTTAAACTAGAGCTTGTAAATTGACTTGGAAAGTTGATTAGATAGCTGTATATATCAGCAAAAAATAGATTAGGCCATTTATCTACGTTATTAGACTAATAACGTAGTATATAACTAATAACTAACTAATAATTAGTTCACATTCTTTTTCTGATAAAGAATACGGATCAAAAATAATCTCTAGAACTGATAATTTTTCTTCGTATCTCTTTTTTGCTTCCAAATTAAGACTCTTGTAATACTGTGATCGCATAATTGGAAGCAAAGAAGAATTTAAATTAATTTCAACAAATCGGCTTTTAGTATTTAAACGAACGGTGTCGCGTTAAATAATTAGCTCGTTAAATAAGTAGACAAACAGTTCTGCGCATGCTTCAAAATGCTAAAACACTTCTTTTTTTTTTAAGTTATTTTTTTTTTTATATATTTTTTTTTTATTTATTTTTTTTAATTTTACATTTGTTGCTCGTATTACAATTATAAAAAAAAAAAAATAATGATAATAATAATAAACGGATTAAACGGATAGCATTCAACGTCTTTATCGCCGTTTCTGACGACGATAAAGACGTTGTTATATACGATTGTAAAAATTGTAAAAGTTGCAACTTACTTAAAAACTAGGATCCTAAAACCCAGCGTTAAATAAGTAACATTGTTTATAAACGAAAAAGATGGCGGACTACGACTATTCTGTTGAAGATGTTAAAAAATATCTTTATAATGGAACAATTAGAAAATGTATGAGTTTAAAACAGTGTAAATCATTTCTAAAATATGCTAAAAAACTTCAGTTTACTGGTATGTAATAACATTAAAAGTAATTTTGTGATTGAAAATTTAGAATTAAATCTCAGAGTGTAAACATTGTATACAAATGTAAACATTTGCGCATAATTTATATACGATTGTAAAAATTGCAGTTATAATTCTGTAATAAATAATCTTTAGATGAAAATTTACAAAAGTAACCGTTGCATACAAGTTTTGCATACACATGTCACATGTGTTTACAAATGTTTACATGTGTTGTAAACGTTTGCATGTAGTTTATATACGATTCTAAACATTGCAGAAATAGTTCTGCAATGACTAACATTGCATAAACTTATACAAATACTCAAAAGTAACGATTGCATACACCATTGGCATACAAAGGTTATTTCCTGATATCGATCCCTGTTTTGATTGGTTAAAAACTTTGAGTTTCGAAGAGTCCGATTTTGAAACATTAGCCGGACTCTAAGACTTGTGGAAATTTTTTTAACCAATCAAAACAGGGATCGATCTTAGGAAATGGCCGTTCGTTTAGCTAAACGAACGGCTATTTCCTAAGATCGATCCCTGTTTTGAAAAATCCCTGTTCAGAAAATTTTTTGTATCTAATTAGATACAAAAAATTTTCTGAGTAGCAACAACATTTTTAAAGTTTTACTTAGTAGTTATTATTTGCATATTTTTGATAGAATTCAAAAATGATAAAAACAATATAAAGATGTTTTAGTATATAAAAAACTGTGATTTTCTGCTAAATTTATCTGACTATTAAAAGCGTGATTTGTTTACATTTTCAAAACTCTTTTTTTAAAAATCTGAGCGATTGTCACTTTTTTATTTCGAATAGTCTTATCTTGATTTGAAATTGTTTTCAGATCTGAGTATTCAATTTTTTTCAGAGTTCACCCAACACTACTTTTGTAGATGTATGATACCATGGATGTATAAAACAGATGGAAGTTCAACCGCATTGAAATTCTTCGGGACTATGCTTGTAACCTTTTGTTTCGTAAACATTAAGAAAACGACATCAAGACTGTACTTAAACGCTTAATCTTTAAACGTTGACGCAAATAGATACGTTTATAATAGTTTAAAAATATAGTGTTTTGAAGGTTCGCCAATAATATTCAAGAAAAACATTAAAAATGGCGCAAACAACAATTCTTATATAAACTTTATATTAAATGAATGGAGTACTACAAGAATGAATGGAGTTATGATATACATCTAATAAAACTTTAAACTTAAGTTATTTAAAAAACAATTTTTTTGATCTTTTAAAAATTGTTTTAGTTGTCTTTTTTATCAAATGTCGTGTTATGACTTATGAAGCAAGAAAAGAAGCTTAAACTAACATATGCTTTTAAAATCAAGTGGTTCTATTTAATTACCGAGTTTTAATAAACCTTTTGTTGAATAATTGCAATAACTAATGGTTAAAAATTTGCAGCATATCCCTAGAATGATTCATTTTTTAATGTTTTAATAAAGATCATTTCAGTGAATTTTGTTGTTTTTTTATCCAGTGAAACTTGTTTTTTTATTATTGTCGGTTACAAGCTTACTCCCGAGACGACTTGAAATGCTTTGATGTTTGCGGCTCGATGAACTTCCATCTGTTTTATACTTCCATGATGATACTAGATATGCGGATATCGCGTTTTACGGAACCTAAAATTCTGTGCCACTTTTTTTGAAGTCTGTTTTGAGTTAGCGTGGTGAAGACTTGTTTTGTTGGAAAATTTTTTAGAATTTTATATCAACTTAGAGTATTTTTGAAAACTAGAATAGTTGAACTTTTTACTGTGTGGTTTATAACTGTTATGACTTGCGTTATTGGTTATCGTGTTGGTATCTCATTTTTATTTTTACCTGATGTCTTTTTGGGAGACAGAGAGGCCAATCAATTATTTTATTTTACATATGATTTAGATAAAATAATTAAAAAAAAATATGGAAAGTCATATAACTGAAGATTTGCCATGTTATTTAATTCATATCTAATTTAAAATATGAAAATTTTACTTATTTTTTATAGTTTAAAAAAAGGTTAAATTTTACTTATAGTATAAAAAAAGGTTAATAGATACAAACTTTAACTTAGCTAAAGATAATCCTGAAGTTGACTAGTTGTTGCTTTTAATAAATGCAACAACTAGTATGTTTTTGGATTTACTAAAACAATTAGTAATAATAATACAACAACTAGTAATACTAGTTGTTGCATTTACTAAAACATTTAAAGTTTACTTGTCTTCAAGTTTACTAGTAGTAAACTTAAAACTCATTTTTACATACCATTTTAATGAAATGGTTATTATAGTATAATCTAATGGAAAATACGTTTAAGTTTTGTATAAATTATTTCTACAATACTTGTACATATTTTATATTTTGTAATATTTATAAAAAAATGTATAACTACATATTTTTATTTGATTTGCATCTTTGTGTTGTTAGTTATATTATGTTGTTAATTATACTATGTTTAATGTGTACAATGTTGCCCATTTACATAACTTTTTGATAGTTATATTCTTATATACTTATTTTTTGTTGATTTTTTTTATAGACAATCTAAAACAAATAATCAGTAAGTAAACTGATGATTCTGAAAACCATATATGTAATGCCATTGATCACATGGCTTTAATTTATTCAGATTTTTACATGTGTAATTATAATGAATCTGGTAATTTAATTATTGAAAACATATCAAACACAATGTCTGACTGAGCTGCTGTTAATCATCTTACTGTAAGCAAAGTTTGTAAAACCTGGGCACAAAATCTCAATGAAATAAACTGCCATTTGTACCCTCTTGATACTATTGCCACACATGTCGTTTAGCATTAAAGTCTTTAGAGAATGAGAGTTGTAAATTATGTGGAAATGACTGCATGGCAACTTTAATTATTCTAGCTATAACAAAATGAAGTATAAACATGTAAAAGGTGAATCACAAGGTTTTACAAGTTTTTTAGACAATAACAAATTGGAACAACCGCATTCGTGTTCTTTTTTGTACTTGTTTTATTCTGATAAAGCATTACAGTGAATTTAAACAATATCTTATAACTGGAACAGTAAAGTGTAAAAGTTTGCGAGCAACTCTTCAAGAAACATTTTGTAGTGTAATCGCAATCAAACAAATGTGTGCTAGCAGTATTTGGAAAACTTCTTGCTGGACCCTGAATGAAAATGTTTTATGTAACATCAGAGCAAGCAACTTTTGATCATGTTGCTGGTATCCAGGTTGTGAAAAATGTTATATAAACAGTTCAAGCTTGCAAATCCAATCCAGCAGGGTTGTTTTGCAAACAGACTGATTTTTTTGGAAAATCAATTAAGCCAAACATTTTAGAATCAGTAACAAGTTTATGCTCTATTAATGAAGAACTTCTTAAAATGATGTAGCACATAAAAATAGATTTAGAGATTGACTGCATCATGCTAAAAATAGAGCTGAGATTTGCCAAAAAAATGCATCCAAGCACCAAAAAATTTATGAAAGAGATAAAAGGAAGTTAGAGCGTGATCTATCAAAACTGAGTTTTAATGAAATTATAAATTCATATAAACACTTATCTAACTACCAACTATATGATTTAGAAGATGTTATGTTAGAGAGAATAGTTGGGAAAAAACTAGACCACGAATGGTATTATCCAAACACTTGCAAATGTGTTTTATATAATTGCAGATTAGAAAAAAATGGTAATAAGAAAAAATGACTTAATATACACCATTTCTTACTGGAAAGATGATGAAACTGATATTGAAACTGTTGACCATTGCATGCTGCTGATGTTGTTTCTGGAGAGTTGCAATTTTATTAATTAGATAACACCATAAAGGAATAGCTTTTTCTCTTTCACCTGTTTTAATTTTTAAAGTTTGTTGCATTTTTTTTTTAATAATAATAATATTTTAAAAATAATTAAACAGTTTATTATAAGTTACATATATTGTGTTATCTTATTCTATTCAAAAAAATTACTGCAAGTGTTATGACTTGACAAAAACATAGTGCAAGTGTTGTGACTTCACAAAAATTGTTGATAGATGGCTTTGGTTTACCTTCACGTGGTGTCTATTGTTAAAAATTATTATTATAATAGTTTCATTTATGGAATTTATTATTGTAATCATTTACTAAAAGACCAGACAGTATTTTTAAAGAAAGTCATCTTAAAAATAATCATAAATTACTATTTTTTGACAAGAAAACACCAATCATGTGTTATTAATTCTTTATTTTGAGAACACCTTTTTTTGTTAAAAGCCCCCTCCATTATGACTACGCATTCGTATGTCTTTTATACTTTTAAATACAAAACTGATAATTATATAATTAGCACAGTTTTTAATTTCTAGAGTGGGATAAAACATCACATTAGAAATCGACTGCATCATGCTAAAATTTGAGCTGAGATTTGCCAAAGACAAATATCTGAGCATCAAAAAATGGATGAAAATGGCGCTTTGTTATGATAATTTATCATACAGAAATTAAAAATTTATTAGTCAAAATTTAAAATTAAAAAAAAGAATATTTTTGTTATGGTGGACTGGGGGGGGGATGTAGAACACGCCCCTCCCATAAATCAATGGGAAAATCTTTTATATATGTAAAAACTTTTATGAATTAATTTTTTATTGTATACTAATTTTACTTATATTAGTAATGATAAAAATATGTGCAAAAATAATAATTTTTTGTACTTGGGTGTAAATTTCAAAAAAAAAATTTCATTTGTATCCTTAATTATATGTAACTTTATAACATCTATATTTTTAGACTATTTTTTAAAAATTTTTTTGTTCATCAAAAATTAATGCTTATTACTTTATTTTTAAAATTAATGTAATATATTAATGATTTTTTTTATAATTTAATTTGATTTTCATTTGCATTCATTAACTCTAAATTTCTAATTTTGAAATAGTACTGATGAAAACACAAATAAATTAGATATTAAAAAAGCCTCATAACGAGTGAAGTAAACAGCATGAAACTCCAAAATCATGGTTGAGATTTTCTGAAAAAACTTGTTACAAATCTATTTTTATAAAACCAAGTACTATCTCCTCGTCAAATAGCCAATAAGTTAAATATTGGATATTCAGTTGTTGCACATATTTGAAAACCTTTTACTGAAACAGATGACATTATGGATTTGGATAATCTGGTGGGCAACACAATGAGATAAACTTTTTTTAATTTGCTTGATGAAACACAACAGCAAGTGGTGAATGTTATATTCTCAGACAAAATGAATGTTGAGGTAGATATGCAAGAATATGTTATTGCTTCGTGTTCTGCTATGGCGATCACCTGAAGAGTAATTTGATTTGAATTGTACATAAAAACCAACCAAGCAAGGTAATGGTAGTGTAGACTTTTGGGCCTACATGAATTATGCAGGACTTAAATGGTATTGATTATTTGAAGGTTGACTTAATGCTGATAGAAACATTGAAATTTTAGATAATTGTCTTCTTCAATCCTTATTTGAGAAAGGTAGTACTGCTTCTAGTTTAAATATTGAAATGCTTTTTTTTAATGGTTTTTCTTTTGTAAATATATATATAATGCTTTCTTGCGGGGACTTTTTTAGCAAAAAAAGTGTTGTTTGCGGGGACCGGTTGCTTACGGGGACATAAATCGGTCCCCGTTAATTTCAGGCTTGATTTATAACTTCTGCGCGATTAAAATGTCTTTGAATTATCATTGTATATAAAGTAGACCATACTATTATTGTTATAAAGTTAATATTCGTGCTTTAAATGCTGTTTTTCATTTGTAATTGGCTTTGCTATTTCGGGTATGTATATTTAATAAAAAGCGAAATCCATTTAAAAACGCATTTAAAAAAGCGAAATCCAATTAAAAACGCATTTAAAACTGTAAACAAAGGAAAAGATAATGTTTTTTTTACTTTGACATTGACTTTATTTTTATATTATTAGGATTGATTTATGTTGTTTTTGTATTTTGACTTTAAATATAACTACTTTATAGATATTACAACATGACTGAAATTTTTTTATTTTTGTAAGATGTTAAAATCCTTATGATATTATAGTATCTTAAACTTTAAGATTTTATAATATCACCAAGATGTTTTTATAAAAGATGTTTATGATACATATCACACATTTATAATATATATAAAAAGATATTTATGATATATTATTTATAATATATTATTTAGTAAGATATAATATATTTTATCCTACTTTAGTTATAAATACTTTACTGTCAGTAAAGATAATTTTCACTAACCTAAAAGTATTCATAATTAAAGTATGATATAAAATATTAAAAATATCTTTAACAAATAAAATATTTATAATATCTTTGTGACAGTAAAGTATGATTTCTTTTTTGTATCTTCTAACTGTAATGCTGCCCATAAGAGAGTTTTTAAGTGAAAAGTTTTTTCTAGAGTGTAAAAATAATAAAATCTGCTTAAGTCTATTATTATTTGTATCAACTTAAGTTTTATTTTAGTCTATGTAAATATTAATCAACAAAAATGAATTTTATTTATAACCAATGATTTTTTATTATTCCATTTTGTAACATAAATGATGTTGAAAGCAGAAGTTTGTGCAAGTTTTAGATAAATTGATGATTAATATATACATAGAAATCTTCGTTTAAAACCCTATGTCAAAATATATATTTGATTTTATTTTGTATATATTTAAATTTAACAAATAAAGTTATTTAGCATAATCTTTAATTTAACTTTAAAAAATCTAGCTAGCATTATAAAAAAAATCAGTTTTTCAAGTTTGCTATTTTTTATCGATAAAATAATGTTATGGTCAGAAGAATAGACAATCGAAAAATGTGTTATATTGTTAATTAAACTTTCTATTGATTGTAACGATTATTTTACTGATTATTCAGGGTTTTTTAGTTTGCAAATGATGTTAATGTCTGCATAAAACCAGTTTAGTTTTTTATTATATATCTATAAAGACCGATAAAATTGCAAGCCCTTTTAATATATTTGTTACAAGAAAATTGTAAACTTACAAGGGTATACAATAGTATTTACTTAAATGATAAATAACATAAACTATAGAAAGTATAAATAGAATTTAATAAAAAATTAAAAGGTTTTATTTATTTTCCACTACTTTAATTAGCAATTAGTTTCCTAATTTTTATTTAAAATTGCAATGTTAATACATTTTCAAATGCTCGTATACTTTTATTAATTTTGTTTTATATGATTTTATATATGTTAGTGATATTATGTTTAAGAGTTTTTAATTTTGTTATTTGTTTAGCATTTATTTTACTCTACTTTCAAAACACTTTGTGTCTAAATAAAAATTTTAAAATTAGGTTTTTTAATTAAGCCATGTAAGTCATTTTTCAATCTGTATTGTGTTTTCTTATTTTAAAATATTTATTTGTTATTTTAGAATACTGTAGAAATAAAATTAGAATATAATAAAAACTAGAAGAGACTGATCACATCTTAATCATATTGTTCTTCTAACATTGCTTCACAGGATATATTTTATTTATAAAGTTAGCAAATTTTGAAATTATATTTTTAATGCTTATGCAATTTGAAAGAAACTACTTTTAATGAAACTTAAAGCAAGTAGCATGCAAGCTATTAATTGAGTTGTTAATTATATATTCTCTGTATAGTACTGCCTGTTCATGAAGTAAATAATAGTGAAAGCGAATGGGAATACCAGCTGTTAAATCGTCTATTGAAATTATTAGCTTCGCAATGACGAAAAAGATAATTCTTTTATAAAAAAAAGACGGGTTATTGATAGTTGTCTTATTTAAGAACTGCTAAGGTGCATGGAGGGACAGCTAGGATGCATTTGATCCATTCAAAAGTATCCCAAAACACAAATTTAAAATTTAAAAAAAAAATTACTGAATAAATCCCCCTCATCCTCCTTACCCTAAACGTGAGGGGCAACAATTTGATAAAAAAAATTTTTACTTTTATCAATTAGATTTATATTCATCAATAAATTTCAAGTTTCATAGTATTATCTCTCAGCGATCAAAAATTATGACCATATAAAATTGTAACCCCCTCATATTGAGTGGGTTTAAACTTTATATGGTCATAATTTTTGAACGCTCAGAGATAATACTCGGAAACTTGAAGTTTATCAATGAATATAAAATCTAATTGAGAAAAGTACAAAAAATTTTTTATCAAGTTGCTGCCCCTCATGTTTGATTTATGTAGTCAAAGGGCTTTTTCGGTCCAATCCTCCATTCGTCGCAATTTTTTGCACAGTCACATTATTTGACATAAGTATAAACATACTACTAATTGGAGATTGCTCTATGTATGAAAGTTAGCTATCTCAATCACCAAAAGATCCTGGATCTGTCACTGTGTATATTGGAGTAACTATATCTGAACCAAGATTCTAAGATTTTCTTTTAGGATTTTTAATTCTTTTTACATTTTAAATTTATTTCAATACTGAAGATTTTACCTATATTTTTGATTTACTATTATTTTTCATTTTTTTACCAAAAAAAATGTATTTTTAATTTTAAAATCGTTTAACAAATTTAAGTTAATTAAAAAAAAGTTTTAAAAAAGTTTTATTTTTTAAGCAAATAATATAGTTTTTTTTCCATGTGGGAAGGGAAAAGAAGTTTTTAGCTCTCTTTAATTAAACTAAAGCTTAAAAATTTTCAAACAAATTCACTGAATTGAATTAGTTTTGTGTTGTGGGCTCGTCCATAAATTACGTCACGCTATAGGAGGAAGGAGGGGGGGGGGAAAGAGGGGTTGGTGGTTTTGTGACGACTCATACAAAACTTGAATCTTAAGTATTGCAATTTTGTGATGAGGTGGGGGGGGGAGGAGGTTAGAATTGGTCAAAAATTGCTTGACGTAATTTATAGACGACCCCTAACTAGTTTTTAGAAAACAAAGAGCTTATTTAATTAAAAAAAAATGTATAAATGGCCTTATTTTTAAACCTTACTAATTCAAAGAGCATAGTTATTCATTTAGTTTGTAAAAAATTTTTATGAATCAAATCTTTTATGAATCAACGCAAAGTATGCTAACTTTATTCTCTGTGTTTTTTAAGTTAGTCCCTGAGAATGAACTTTTTTTTGTACTCGTTCCTAATAAAACACATTTTCGTACATGTCTTTATAAATGCTGTTAAAGTGTAAATTTATAGTATTTGTAAAAATAGGGATTACATTTTATGTCTTGTAATATGTCAGAACACAGTTAATCTCTTGGTTTGCAAAATTTAAAGTTGTTTTTGAATCAGCAGTAGATAAAGAAACAAATAATTAATTTTTATTTTTCTTATTTTGTCCCCAAATAAGCACATTTTTTGCATAACCCCGTAAATAAAAATTTTTCTGCGTGTTTTTATAATGAAATTTAAGAATCAAGTTACAGTATTTGTTAAAATATAAGTTACATGCTATGTCTTCTTATGCCACAGGTCGCAGTGAATCTATTGGTTTGCAAAAATTAAAATCATTTTCGAATCAGCGCTATAGTAATGCACATTTTTTTACTGGTCCCCGAAAATACATATTTTTTTGCATATTATTATAATAAAATTTAAAAAATTAGAAAATTACAATATTTGTAAAAATATAACTTATATGCTACGTCTTGTCATGTCAGAGCGCAGTGAACCTATTGGTTTGCATGAATTAAAATCAATTTTATATCAGCGCTATAATAATTTTTTAAACTAAACTAGTTTTTTAGTTGGTCCCTGAAAATGCACATTTTTTTACTGGTCCCCATAAATGCATAATTTTTTGCATGCCTTTATAATAAAGTTTTAAAAAAAACTGCAGTATTTGTAAAAATATAAATTATATACTACGTCTTGTAATATCACAGAGCGCAGTGAATCTATAGCGCAGTGGTTTGCAAGAATTAAAGTCATTTTTAAATCAGCGCTATAATAATTTTTAAACTAAATTTGTTTTTTAGTTGGTCCCTGAAAATGCACATTTTTTTACTGGTCCCCGAATATACATCCTTTTTTGTATGTTATTATAATAAAACTAAAAAAAAATTACAATAGTTGAAAAAATATAAATTATATGCTATGTCTTGTCATGTCACAGAGCGCAGTGAACCTATTGGTTTGCAAGAATTAAAGTCATTTTTAAATCAGCGCTACAGTAATTTTTTAAACTAAACTTGTTTTTTAGTTGGTCCCCAAAAACACATATTTTTTTGCATGTTAATATAACAAAATTAAAAAAAAAAATTACAATATTTCTAAAAATATAAATTGTATGCTATGTCTTGTTACGTTACAGAGCGCAGTGAACCTATTGGTTTGCAAGAATTAAAATCAATTTTATATTGACGCTATAGTAATTTTTTAAACTAAACTTGTTTTTTAGTTGGTCCCCGAAAATCCGAAAATGCACATTTTTTTACTGGTCCCCGAAAATGCATATTTTTTTGCATGTTATTATAAAATTTAAAAAAAAATTACAATATTTGTAAAAATATATATCATATATTATGTCTTGTCATGTCACAGAGCGCTGTGAACCTATTGGTTTGCAAGAATTAAAATCAATTTTATATCGGCCTTAAAGTAATTTTATTAAACTAAACTTGTTTTTTAGTTGGTCCCCGAAAATGCACTTTTTTTTGCATGCTTTTATAATAAAATTATAAAAAAAAATTACAGTATTTGTAAAAATATAAATTATATACTACGTCTTGACATATCACAGAGTCAGTGAACCTATTGGTTTGCAAGAATTGAAGTCATTTTTAAATCAGCGCTTATTTAGTTATTTTTTAAACTAAACTTGTTTTTTAGTTTGTCCCCGTAAATGCGCATTTTTTTTCTGGTTCACGAAAATGCATAATTTTTTGCATGTCTTTATAAGGAAATAAAGCATAGAATCTCAGAAGTAATAACATTTTTTATTCGTGTATCTAGGCCTTCACCTTCGTGTCATTTTATTCGTGTATCTAGGCCTTCTCATTTTTATATAAAAAATAATTATTTCTAAGTTATGCGTTTCAGTCAAATGATTAGTTATAAGACTTTTTTTTTATTTCTACATTGATTTTAAGAGAGCATTTCGATTTATTTAAGAGAGCATTTCGAGCAAGTTATAATTGGACGTATTTTTGATAGTGTAAGATAAATTTTTGCCGCTGTTATATTTAATTGTAAACTTTTTTTAAATGTGCTCAGAAATGTTATTCAAATTTGTTATTTATTTGAGTGTTGCAATCAAGTAACACTAGATAAACACGTTGAAAAAAATCTGAGATTAAATAATTTTTAATATACTTTGTGCGTCTATCTTTGTTGTCAATTTTTATGGAGTTAAACCTAATTTTTGAAGAGCGGCCTTAGGTACAATAGCTTGTGATTTTAGTTTCAATTAAAAAAATCTATTGTACTTAGAGCCACAAATTATTAGGCGCTTTTACATGACGGAGATCTATAATTAAATACTTTATACTTATATTAATACAAATTAGTTAATATAGAGATGTGATCATATCAGTTTCGCTTTTTTTAAACAAGCCTAGACATTTTATAAATCCGTTAAAAAATCCTTGTGCGAAGTTTTTAAAACCATCGTCTAAATTTAAAAGATTTAAGTTTGTGTAAACTTTTTTTTTTTTTAATGAATTGCTAATTTAATTTGATAAAAGTTCATAAATGGCTACCTTGTTATGACTTGTTCTGTCAAAAAGCATAATCAAGAAAACTGTGTTAACTAAATTAAACAAACTTTATTTTGTCTTTAAAAATAAAGCCGATCTTGATACCAAAACAAGTAAAAACAGACGCTCTAACTACTGAGCTTTAACTTGAAGTTTTCTATAGCTGGAGTGGCTATAAAATTGTCAAGAAAATTCTTAATTCTTATACTTTGGTTTGCAAAATGTAAGTCATTTTTAAAATGACGCTAAAGATACTAAATTTTTCAAATTAAGTTTGTTTTACTATTTGTCCCCGAAAATACACATTTTTATGCATGTCCCCGAAAAAACACATTTTGTTGTAGGTCCCCGTAAATGACCATTTTATGTTTAAAAAAATTACGGGGACCATTTTTTACAAAAAATTTATATATTTAGTTGTCATTAAGTCTATAAATTAACCTCATGTTGCCGTGTAAAAAAAAAAAGAAAAAAAATTTTAAACAAAGTTTTCATAGAAAATTTTTAAATTTGTCCCCGAAAATGCACATTTTTACAATGTCCCCGTTAATGATCAAAAAGGAGTGTATATATATATATATATATATATTTTTTTTTTTTTTTTTTACAACACAAGTATCCGTATATATTTTAATAAAACAAAATTACATATTTTTACATATAAGTACAAAACGTACAATTAAACAATTTTTGTACCATTAAAATTTTTACAAAACAAAAGAAATTCAAAATTCTGTTTAGCGCATGCGCGTTGTATAGTGTACAAAATATGGTAACTATTCGTTGTTTATAATATAAAGTGCTGGCTATTAACCCATCCATTTAAAAAATATATGCAAGTCTGTCGTACCACAGGGCTACTAGGGACTTGGTTGTGGACGTTGTTGAATATATATATATATAAAATTATTCTTAAAAAATATTTTTCTTTGTTGTAAGGAAATTCGCAGAAGACTAAAATAGTCTTTTCATCGAGAACCTTTGAAACATAAAATATTCTTAAAAGAAATTTCAAAAAACATTTTAAAAAGTATTTTTTGAACTAAATTTAATTATGACCATAATTAGGTAAAATCTAAATGTTTTGCAAAAAATTTCATGTTGTGAACAAAAATTCCTCTACAAGCTAACTGCCTCTGCCAAAACATGATGACAATCAGTTGATAAAATGTTTTATTTTTAAATACTAAAATGGATTCAAATCACTAAAAGAATTTTGATATTTTTCAATTCAATTATTTTATACTCAACAAAAAGTCCGATCCGGTGTTGTATGAGATTATTACTCCCGCTTTTTTTTTACTCCCCAGTAAAAATCTCATATTAAATTTTTACTCCCCAGTAAAAACCGCTTATTAAATTTTTACTTCCCAGTAAAAATCTTATATTAAATTTTTACTCCCACAATGAGTTTTTTACTGTTTTGCGACTTTGTTGTATTTTGAATTTTTATTTTTAATGTTTGAAAGACAGTTGTTTTTTAAATAGCAATAAAAAACGATTCCGTTTAATATGAACATTATTTTAAAATATTGTAGTGTTTAAATGAAAAAATAAGAGCCGATCCAGATCATGTAGTAAGGGGTCATCAATAGAAGACGTTGTCCAAATAGGGTTGGATGAGGGGTTTGAGATAAAAAGGATGAGAGAAGGGAGGTGGGGAGGTTTTTAGAAAAAGACTTCACTTTATAGATTTTTTTAAATGTGTTTTTATGAAGATAATGTTAAAGAAAATTTTCAAATTTATTTTTGAAAGGTGTAGCAGCAGATTCAAACACCATTGCGAAGTGAAATAAATTTTTTTGTGTTTGAAAATAGGGGAGGGGCAATTTTCAGATAACGATTTCTAAGACAATATGTAATGTAAAACAATTTTAAATTTGCACCACGTAATTTTATTAAAATCTTTTTTTTATTTAGACAGTCTAACTATATTACTTCCGTTTTCAAACAAATTGCTGTTTTTAATATATAAACTTACATAGTACAAGAAAAGAAAATACAATAATTGAAATTAAACAGCATTATTTAAAACTCGTAAAAGAAATACAAATGTATATGGACTACATTTTCAACTATCAATCACAACATCAAAGTGGAACCCAGTTGAATTGTCTAAAATATAGAATAGTCACTTAACTTATTAAGCCGTAAACTGTATGGGTAGATCATCCATTTTGTTTTCTCTCCATATATGCTGTATACTTGAATATCTACTTCCATAAATGAAGCACATCCAATTATCTCCGCATCAGTTGCCCATGTCGCATCTTCAAGCATCCTAGTTTTACAAATATGCGTTTGAATTGGCATACTCAAATATCCAGTCATTTCATCATGTATTTGGTTACACATATGGTTAACAACCTTGTCTCTAATTTGCTTATGCTCATCCTCACTTCCTGTTATGATAAAAGAAACTGCTCTAAAAAAGCAGTTTCCATCTCCTTTAATTCTATGGGGTCCCTGAGGATAAAGAGTTAGGTTTATGTTTCCTACGTCGACATTGTTTTTCCAAACAATTTCAAACTTTTCTGCAATTAATTTTCTCATTTCAAAAGTTGCACACTTTGCTATTTCTTTGTCTAAAACATTTACACAGCTTTCATGTTGAGTATTTATATATGACTTGCTTGATTCAACGTCTTTGATAACTGGTTCAATTTTGATATCATTATCATTTGATAATTTGTTAACTTCTTCTATTTGAATGCTTTCATTACTAAGTGTTTTTTCTTTGTACAAGGACAAACTTGTTAGATTGTACTTTTTTTTCAATATTACATTTTTTTCATTTTTTAAACTACAGTTATTATTACTTGAAATATTAGTTACCGTGTATGGTCCTATCCATGGCTTAACAAGCTTTCCACCTTTTCTGTCATCACGTTTATGATTTCGCAATAAAACTTTTGTTCCTATGGCAATACTATTCTTTGGGTTAACTCTTTTGTCATAGTCGCGTTTTTGCCTTACTTGTGACTTTTGAAAGTTTTCGTAAGCTTCATCGAAAATACACTTCTTCATTTCATTCATTTTATTGAATGTTTCCAAAATTGCTTTTTTGTTTTGAAAATCGCCTTCAATCAGAGTAGCATTATCATTATAGTCAATTAGGTCCTGATCTATATCAATCGGCAGAACAGGTTCTCTTTGAAAAAGTAATTCAAAGAGTGAAAATCCAGTTGATTTGTGTTTTCTAAGTCGCATTGAAAATAAAACACCGTCAATAATAAATGGCCATTCAAGAGCAGCATCTTCTAGCACCTTTACCAATGTTCGTTTTATTGACTGATTTTGACGTTCTACTAAACCGTTTGCTTGTGGATGGTATGCACTCGTCATGCGTTGGCGAGTCCCAGTTTTTCTGTGAAGTTCATTTGAAAGCTAATTTACAAATTCACGGCCTTGATCGTTAATCTGTATTTCAAAACACCCGTGTCTACATATTTGTTTATACAGGAATATTGCAACAGATTTTGCTGTTTTATCAAAAAGAGGTTCAACTTCTACCCATTTGCTGAAATAATCAACTAGTACTATCAGATAAATATATCCATTTACTTCTGGGAGTTGAGTCAAATCAATCCCAACCTGTTTCATGTTACCTTTTGGAATCGATATGCTTTGTAACAATGGTTTAACTTGAAGTTTCTTGTTTTTTGCTTTTTGACAATTATCACATTCTGAAACATAGGCTGTAATGTCTTTTATCATACCAAACCAAAAAAATCTCTTTTTAATATGCTCTGTTGTTGAATTGATGCCTATGTGGCCAGATAATGCGTTAGCCTCATTAGAAATATCATTACCATCATGAACAGACTTAATTATATGGTGTTGCTCTTCTTTGCACCAAATAACTTTTCTCTAAAAAAAAAATTAAAGATGCTGTTATAAAATATATATATATATATATATATATATATATATATATATACATATATATATATATATATATATATATATATATATATATATATATATATATATATATATATATATATATATATATATATATATATATATATATATATATATATATATTTATTAAAAGAGTGCAAAGTGGATATTTTTACAATTACTGTGTTTTACCTTATCACGGCAGTATTATACTAGTAAAGTACAAGCTTTTTATTATTTAATTATGTAAAACATGATATTATTATATATTACGTATTATTATTGCATAATACATTATTAAAACATGATATTATTATGAATTACGTTATTATGTAAAACGTGATACTTAAACACATACATAAAAATGTATGTATTTATCGCAAACCACGCTAGTATAAAAAAACTCTAATTATATAAACTGTTTACCTTAACGCCAGATTTACCCAGATGATACAGCTCATTATCTTCAATTACAAATGGTTTTGTTTTTCTTCGAAAATTCGACTTATCGCCTTTAATAATAGCTGTCTTTGGATATATGCATCTTTTAAAAAAATATAAACGTCGGCAAATTCAGTATGCATAGTTAAATTTTTAGAATTATGAAAGCCACTGCATAAAAAGATTCGTTTCTTATTGCTTTTCAAGAAACCGCAGTAATTAAAACGTTGAAAACTATTCTCAAAATACAACGTGATTTTGTAACAAAATACGTTTTGCCGCATAATATTTTTATGGGAGTAAAAATCTCATAATGGGAGTAAAAATAAAATATAAGATTTTTACTGGGGAGTAAAAATTTAATATGAGATTTTTACTGGGGAGTAAAAAAAAAGCGGGAGTAATAATCTCATACTACACTGGATCAAAGTTTTTTTTTAGCGAAACAGGTGCTTTACAAAGTAACTGCAGCTGTTTCTATAGTTATGAAATAAAAGAATTTCTCTTTTATCATTAAGTATGATAAATTTAATGCAGTTCATATAAATATAAGAAGTTTAAAAAAAAATTTTGAAAATCTTTGCAATAGTTTTAAGGAAAATTTAACTCTTTTTAGTGTAATATCATAGTCATAAGAAATAGATAGTCTGGCCACTTGCGGTATTTCTTTGATCAACTCTTTGTTTGCCTTTTTTAAGTGTCCAGTCCCACGCAGAGTGCACAAAGTTTATTTTCGTCGATCGTTTGTCTATGAATTGCTTGTTAAAATACATCTTCTTCATCGAATTAATTAAATGCCTGGTGCTAATTGTTCTATTTATGAGTGCAGTACTTCTAGGAGGCATAAGGGAGTTTCAATATTTAAAATTCCTGCATCTAGCGATAGTTTTAATACTTCTTGGAGGAAAAATCTAATTGCCATTATACTTAAAGATCGTATTGAAGATTGTAATTTGAAAGCTCAAATAGAAAGTAAATCTCTGTTTATTTGTGAAAAGCATTATCTTCCAGAAATGATACTTCATAACAATAACAGAAAGTCACTAAAACCTGGATCATTACCGACTATGTGCTTACCGAAAAAAGGTTTTATGTCATCGATTCCTGTACAAAGAGAATCTGCTTCTTCTATCATTGCTAAAAGAGATGCTTCAATGAATTCAAATAATATAATTACCTTCAAGCCTATATATAAACCATATGAAGAATTTACAAATCGTATTAGCAAGTTAAAGATTTGTGAGTGGACAGTGAGTGTGAGTCTTGTTGTGGCAGAATTTAAACTTTATGACACAATTCACCTATGTCCTCGATATGAAGTATATGTTGATGACTGTCTTGCTTTTACCATTCGTGTATATTCTTGGCTCATTCCAGATGATCACTCAATATATACAAAATACAGAAGATCAATGCGAAATATTTCAGCTTCAAATCTTATTTCTGTTGTTACTTCTTTTAGCCTTTGCTCTGGAATAACTAATATATTTTGTTTAAAATCAAATCTTTATATTAAACATTGTATTTCTAAAAAGTTCGATTTATTTTCATCTAGGACTGAGTTTCCCCTGAATCAGACAAAGAATTTTTGATCTTAGTCATGTATTATGCTGATTGATTTGATGTTATCATGTTCTCAATGCAAAAGCATTGAAAAAAGTGAAATCATAAGTTTGAAAAAAAATATTACTAATGCTTGTATCCCTGCTAAATTAAACGCACCAATTAAATTTACATCTCCAATTGTCTGAAATTTACATTACAAATTGTCTGAAGCTTACATTACAGAGTGTTCGCCTGGAAAATAAAGAATTAAAAATGGAATTAGCTTTGATGAAGCAAGAAATTGAAAATTCATCACTAACTATAAGTAAAGATACTGAAAGTGATTTAGTTAAAATAATGTCAGGAGCTGATAAAAGCAAGATTTCTCCATTTATGAACCTGTTTTGGGAGGAGCAGCAAAAATATTTAAAAAGCTCAAAACAAGGAACTTGTTATCATCCAGCAATAATACGTTACTGTTTGGGATTGGCTGCAAAATCACCAGCTGCTTATGAAGCACTAAGATTAAATGATAAAAATAATTCTGGTTTTTTAATTTTACCAAGTCGTAGGCGACTACGTGACTATAAAAATTATGTGAAACCAAAATTAGGATTTAATAAAAATATAATCACAGAATTAAAAGATAAGATCAAAGATTTTTCAGCTCAAGAAAAATTTATTGTCCTAGTTCTTGATGAAATGAAAATTCAAGAAAATCTTGTTTGGGACAAACATTCTGGAGAGTTAATTGGTTATATTGATTTAGGTGATCCTAGTGTTAATTTTGCAACATTGCAACAGGCAGACAAGCTTACTTCTCATGTATTAGTTTTTTTAATAAGAAGTGTTGTAAATCCATTCAAATACAGTTTTGCAAACTTTGCAACTATAAATATTACATCAGTGCAATTATTTCCTCTATTTCCTTCAACAGAGATTTCTAAAATGCCTACAGCTTTCCTATTTGGAAAGCTGTAGGCATTTTAGAAATCTCTGTTGGTTTAAAAGTAGTTGCAGTTACTTGCGATGGAGCATTGTCAAATAGAAAATTTTTTAAAATGCATTTTAATCTGACTGAAAAAGAAGATAGAAATGGTAATGTTGATGTGACTTACCGCACTGATAATTTATTTGCTGATGATGGCGATAAAAGATTTATATATTTTATTTCTGATGTCCCTCATTTAATAAAAATAGCAAGGAACAGCCTTTCTCATTCTGGAGCTGGTAAAAGCAATCGCTATATGTGGAATCAGGGTCAACATATTTTATGGTCTCATATAACTGATTTATTTTATGAAGATTTAAAATGTCAGTTGCATGCATGTCCAAAGCTAACTGTTGAACACATCAAAATAACTCCATTTTCAGCTATGAATGTTCGTTTAGCTGCACAAGTTTTAAGTAATTCCTGCAGTACTGCATTAGAAATCTATGCGCCATCAGATACTTCAGGAACTGCACAGTTTTGCAAATATTTTAATGATTTTTTTGATTGCTTAAATGTTCGTAATAAAAATGATTATATATTAAAACGAAACTCATTTTTGAAACCATTTTCTGATACAAATGATGTTCGATTTACATGGCTAAAAGAAAATTTTTTAAAATATCTTTCTGATTGGTTTTTATCAATTGAATCAAGACCTGGAAAATTTTCAAAAAGTGATAGAAGTAATATGTTTATTACTTGGCAAACCCATGAAGGTTTAAAAATTACAGTTAATTCTATTGTTGAACTTGTGAGTTTTTTAATTAATAGCAATGTAAGTTATGTATTAACTGAAAGGTTTTGCCAGGATCCTTTAGAAAATTACTTCGGACAACAACGATCAATTGGTAGAAGAAAAGATAATCCTTCCTTGTTTGATTTTGGGTTCAATGATAATACCATTCGAAATCAACATATATTTCACCCAATTGCAGGTAACTGTCTAAATATTAATGAATCAAACAGAACAACAATAAAGGAGAGTATGAGTCATATACCACGCAGAAAATGGACTTACTCTCAAAATTCTATCGATAAGAAAAGTTGATTTTTAATGTGATTTGATAAAAAACTCTCTTATGTCTCCTCGTACTGCTGAAAACAAATAAATGAATTTGCATAAAAACGGCTATTTTCATAGCCACAAATTTTTTAAAAACATTAAATGGCATAGAAATAAAATAAATTGTTTTTTGTTTGTTTTACTTTTGTTACAATATAAACCTATGCTTTTTATAGAACCTCTAATTTATAAAGATTTATATAAATATTTTACAAAACCTTTAATAACTGCAATTTTATATGGAACCGTAGTTAGGGGTGAAATTCTTAAAGCTTTTCTATTTTTCATAGGTACCACTGCAGGCCAACACCTCTCCTCCAAAACCTGTCATTAGGGCCCCACAGTTTGAAAACATATTTTGAATATTAGCAATGACATTAGCTCCTCAAGTTTGTTTATGGGCTCTACAATTTTATGGGCCCTAAAATTTTCTACCCACTGATTAAGGGCCTGGGGGAGCCTATATATATGTATATATATATATATATATATATATATATATATATATATATATATATATATATATATATATATATATATATATTATATATATATATATATATATATATATATATATATATATATATATATATATATATATATATATATATATATATATATATATATATATATATATATATATATATATATATATATAAGGGGCTGTCCATTAATTACGTCAAAAATGTTTTTGTTTTTAAAAATTTCATTACTCAAAAAACAGAAAATTAGGCGGTATTTTTTTCATTTGAGGGGGGGGGGATAATCAAAAGTTGACGTAATTTTATAGGGGGGGTCTCTAAAAGTTTAACAAATTGTTGACAAGGGGGAGCTAAAAATTTCAAAAAATTTGTTGACGTAATTAATGGACAGCCCCTAAGAGAGATAGAGTTGTTTCTAGGAAAGTGGGGAGGCAACAGGATAATTTTGCCCTAGGCCCTAATGATTTTAGGGACATCAGGCAAAAATCAAGGACATTCTTTATATTTTGAAACACCAAATTTGCCTCTTACTCATCAATAAGGTTGTTGTGTAGAGGCAGGGCTATTATAAGGTATAATACCCCCCCTCCCACCCCATCAGATTTGTAGCCAACAAATTGACAAATTTGGATCTAGATGTCAAATATAAAAATCAAGAACTTTGTTTTTAAGTTAGAAGATATGCTTATTACCCCCACCCCAAAAAAAAAATTATTTGCACACAAATAAATCTGTAACACATGAATAAGTAAGAATAACAAAAAAAACTTTTACTTTGCACCTATTTATTTAGATGTATGGTGTCATAATCTTGACCCAGTTGAGCTGGGAGAGGCCCATTTTATATATAATATCAGATATAATCTGATTATTACAAGAGATGACTAGAATTTTGACATTTGGGTAAGATTTAATAGGCCAACTAGGATACTTTTTTTATCTTTTAGGGGACTAACTTAAAAAATTGATTTTGCCTAGCTAATTATATAAAATATTTTGCCCCTGATTATATAAATCTGGCACAAATATACACACTAAATAAACACACACACACATACACACACACACATATATATATATATATATATATATAATACAGGCTTCGGCAGGAATGACGGGCTATGGCCCGTGTCCGTCTCCGCACCCGTCCAAGTCAGTTTAGACGGGCGAAATAAAGCCCGTCTGAAACATAAGTTTTGTGTAAAAAAAAAGATGAATATTTTGATGTTTTTTTATTAAGATACTCTTTTAAAACTTCTCTCATGACATTATTTTAATATGGATAGCAAACTCCAACTTATAATTGTTTATATTTAAATATAAAAATTAAAAAATTTAATCATTATTGTATAACATGATGTAGAAAATAATATAACTAAATCTTACAGTTTTTTAAACGACGATAACTGTTTGATATAATACCAAACAGTTACCATATTATGTTCAAAATTTAATAACTATTATATTAAATAGGGAAATATACACATGTAATGAACAAGAAGTACCATGTTGTTTTGGTTTTTCAATGTTTATAATAATAACGATAATAAACTAATTATCCATGTATTTCGCTTTTTTCCGATAAACTAGTTTGTCTTACTTTAAAGACATTTAAAGTGATATTTCCGCGTTAACTTCCGCGTTAACTTCACGTTTTTTCTTAAAGAGACGGCAGTTTATTTAATATGCAATTATATAACTCGTTATTGAAAATGAAATATCTCATTAAAAATCAACAAACGTCTAATCAATTTTTGTAGATAATATAAATAGTGTTGCTTTATAGTTATGAAGTTATTCAAGTTATCCAGTCATTCAAGTTTTTCAAGTTATTCAAGTTTTTCAGTAAAGATAGTAATGGCATCATCTGGTAGAAGAGTTACATTAGCAACATTTTTGAGTGGGGTAAAGATGGAGTCTGTGGAAACGAAACTGAGGTGGAGAATGGAACAATTTTTGTTGTGAAGATATGGTGTATGGTTTGTATAAAATATAAAAAAGAATTGCTTCGCCAGTTAAAAGGTCTGGCAAAATCAAAAGCATTAGCATTTATAGAGGGCACTACGAACGTTAAAGCTAGCAACATACATACGCTTATATACATGCTTATATTGTATATAAAGTAACGGAAGCCCCGGTATCTTAAGAAATTATTAGTACTTCTAAATAAAAACTTATTTTATTAAAAGAAATTAGATTTCAAATTTTTTATTCACGTATCAGAATAACTATTTCCGATCAGGATAGGCATAGGTAAAGCAAAGTTATAAAAATATAAATAACAGTTTAAGTTTTTAATTTGCACGCCCAATAGAATGCAAGAGTATATAAATAATTGAATTTGAAAAATAACATAGTTACGTATCATATTACCAAGCTAATACCAAACAATTCTAAAACTATCGAGCTCATTGATTCAAGGTTAAAAAAAAAAAAGATATCAAACTATTTGCTGAATAATTAAAAAAATTAGATTTTGAAAATATTATGTAATATTTTTATTCATAAAGAATAAGAAAAACGAATGAACTAAAAAAGCACGATAAAAACCTGTATAATTTAATCGAATACTTGAATAAAACAATAATATATAAATATACTCAAAAAGACTTCGGTAAAAAAACACGTTAGGATGCTTGAATAAGGAAACGTGATGAAACGCCATGGTTGTTTCGAGGATTTTTCCCGTCGTTTTCACGTTCATTCGTTTGACTATATCTGCCAGATATTATCTGGAATAAAGATTAAAAAAAAAAACATAAATAACTGAATAAAGTTCCTTCGAGTAAGAAATCTAAACAAAAGCAACCATAAAACAACTAACCCACGTGAAATGAAATTAGATCTGTGCAAGTGAAAACTTTGAAAAACAATTATTGAAATCTTAGTTTTAAGTATTATCCAACTCATTTACTGCAGTGTTTTAATTACTTAAGTAATTAAGCATTTTAAACAGTTAATCGCTTTCTAACATATTATTTTAGTGCAATTCACAAAATGTTTAATATTCAATGACATTTTCATTCAAAAAGAAGAAGAGAAATAAACAAATTTAAAAAAAAAAAGTTCAAACTTTAGAATTTCTTTTAAAGTTTAAAAAAGCCCGTGCAAGACCATCTAGACGGGCGGCCCTCATAGCCCGCCAAGTCTATTTAAGACGGGCTTTTCATAGCCCGTACGGTTTTTATTCCTGCCGAAGCCTGTATATATATATATATATATATATATATATATATATATATATATATATATATATATATATATATATATATATATATATATATATATATATATATATATATATATATATATATATATATATATATATATATATATATATATATATATATATATATATATATATATATATATATATATATATATATATATGCAGTTTTTGAATGTGATATTTCATTAAACTATTTATTCGAATCCAATAGATGTTTTTTTCATTTTTGAACGGAGTGATTTTGACTTTGTTTGATTTTCTTTAAGTTTGTGGATACTTAGTTTTTCTTTTGCATATGAAAAAGATCTTACTCTAACATAAAGTGTAACTAGATGATAAAGACAGTTCTTTGGATACTTGATTTGTGCAAAGACTACGAAGTTCAGATATGCTTGCCATAACAACACTGTTTTTTAAAATTTCTGTTACAATCAGTTCTGAATCAATTTTTTTTACAAAACCATTACTTTGTTGGCGAAAGAGAACCTCGACTTTGGTAAAGATCTCTAAAACTGGAGGAGACACTTTCCACAAACCACCGCGATTTTTTGCATTTACAAATTTATGGTAAAACTCAGTGGATGGTTCAGGATTCTTTAAAAAATTTTCAATTTTACCAGCATTAAGAAGTGAAAGGCAGCCTGTGCTTAACTTTTGCTGCCATAACCGTGAACTCCGAACTCTGCAATAAAATGTACTGAATACATAGCCACTTAAATACAAGATTATTTCTTTATCTCGATCTGAAAGTTCAAAAGATGATAAATCATTTAAATTTATTAAAGAATTATTGTAAAATGAGTTTGTAAGAAACGCTAAAACATGATTGCATAGTTCACATCCAAGAAGTCTAGTTGTTTTTTTACTTAGATAGTTTATGAAAATATTACAATTAATATCTTTGTAAAATTGAGGATAAAACTTTTCTGCATCACCATTAGCTTGAAAACTGGCTATTGTTGTCTCTAATAAAGATAGGGTTTGTTGTGAAGTTTCTAATAGCATTGCATGATTTATTCTCAACTCGTTTCTATACAAATCAGGATAGCATTCGTCGTAAATTAAAGTAGTAATGCTTTTATCAAGCAGACTTTTAAACTCGCTAAGAAGAATAGGGGGTTTAGGATTTTGTAATGTTAAGTCCGAAGGAATACCTTTATGCTGTGAGTTTGTATGCCTTGTAAGGCCTCTTTGAGATATGCATTTCTTAGAGCAAATTGTACAAGAAAATGTGCTTTTAACTGGTTCAATGGACAACTCCAACACCAAGGCGTCTAAATCTTTATTAAAATTTTCGTCTTGAAAGAGGAAATCGTCCTCCAAAGAAAAAAATAGTGTTTCAATATCAAATTCGCTATTTATCTCTATGTCCGTTTCCATATTTTGTGCACTCTGTTCCTGGCCGTTCGACAGTTTTCAAGTGTTCTTAACGAATATTAGAAAAATCAAATAATACGGCCCGAGTGACCAGACTATCTATTTCTTATGACTATGGTATTATGCATAACTGAAACTTGGTGTAGTTCTAATGCCTCAAGTTTAGATAATAAATTTAAAATACCGGGCTATAATTTGATTTCATTAGGGCGGATAACAAATAAACGCGGCGGTGGTTTAATTATTTATGTAAAAGAAAACCTTCAGTATTATATTAGGCATGACATGAGTATTTATGATGTCAATAAAGAGGTTTTAACAATTGAAATATTGAACAATAAAACTAAAAACATTGTGATTAGCTGTTGTTATCACCCACCTACAGGCGAAATTAAAACTTTTAGTACATTTTTACAAGATGATGTTATAAATAAAAGTAACCATGAAAAAAAATTACTTTACATATTAGGTGATCTGAATTTAAATTGCTTTGAGTATCATGTCAAAAAAGACATTAATGGGTTTTATAATGGCCTATTTGAAAATGGAGCAGTGCCTCTAATAAACAAACCAACTAGAATTACTCAAACAACAACTTCCTTAATTGATAACATTATAACCAACGATATTTTTAATAATTCGCTTAAAAAAGGCATATTAAAAGTGATATATCTGTTCACTTCCCTATATTTTTTTCAATTGATATTTATGCGAAAATTATGTTATGAAAAAAAATCATTTAATAAACGAATTTTTCATAATAAAAACCTAGAATCTTTTAAATATCAACTATCGTTAATTAATTGGGACATTATAAACTTTTCTGAAGACATTAATTTAATATACAAACCTTTTTTTAAAATTTTTTATGAAATTTGTGACATCAATTTTCCCAAAGTAGAAGTAAATTACAAATATAAAAAAATTGTATCGCCATGGATTACTAAAGCTATTCTAAAATCTTCAAAAATTAAGCAAAAACTTTATATTAGATATTTAAAATCAAAAACAACTGAGAGTAAGACTATTTATAAAAATTACGCAAGATTATTTGAACGCCTAAGGAAAAATTCAAAAAAATATATATTTCACTAATTTACTTGAAAAATACAAATTAAACTCAAAACACACTTGGCAACTAATGAACGAAATTACTGGTAACACTAAAAAAATGTCGCAATCTTTGCCCTCAGTTATTAAAGTAGATAATAATCTTCTTGATCAAAAATCAATTGCTTCTGAATTTAATGAATATTTTATATCTGTAGGACCAAACCTAGCCGAAAAAATTCCGAACCCTAAAAAATTAATAAAAGCAACATATGACCCTCTAAACTCGTATCTAAATTCTTTTGATTTGTCTTTTGAAGAGTTTGAAAGTACTTTTAAATTGTTAAAGTCAAATAAAGCAGTTGGTCCTGATGATGTCAACGGAACTATTATTATAAGCTGTTTTGACGTTTTAAAAGACATACTTTTCCAAATTTTTAAATGCTTTATTAATCAGGGAGTTTTTCCTGATGATTTAAAAATAGCAAAAATTATTCCTATATTTAAAGAAGGAGAAAAACTAATGTAAAACACTATAGTCCAATTTCCATCCTCTCTGTTTTTTCTAAATATTTAGAAAGAATTTTGTACAACAGAATATACAATCACCTTTTAACAAACAAATTATTATATAACATGCAATATGGATTCAAAAAAAAAAATAATTCAACAGAGCATGCAATTATTCAGCTTACAGGAAGTATATCAGACTCATTTAACAATTCTAAATTTACATTAGGAATATTTATTGATTTAGCGAAAGCGTTTGATACAATTGATCATCAAATTCTTATTAAAAAATTAGAATATTATGGAATAATAGGCATGTTATAAAATGGTTGAAAAGTTATTTAACTAATCGTAAACAATTTGTTTATGCTGATAAATCATTTTCATCAAATTTGTTAAATATTACATGTGGAGTTCCTCAAGGATCCATATTAGGACCTCTTCTCTTCCTTATTTATATTAATGATCTATACAAAGCCTCGAATTTAATAACAATTATGTTTGCTGATGACACTAATTTATTTATGTCTCACAAAAGCATTCCTACTTTATTTCATAACGTGAACATCGAGTTAATCAAAATATCTGACTGGTTTAAGACAAACAAACTATCCCTTAACATTGATAAAACTAAATGGATTCTTTACCATCCTCTTACTAAAAAACATAAACTGCCAATTAATATGCCTCCACTTGTTATTGACAATATACAAATTAAAAAAGTAACAGTAACTAATTTTCTAGGCGTTTGTTTAGATGAAAATCTTACATGGAAAAATCATATTAAAAACTTATCAAGTAAAATTTCAAAAAGTATAGGAATATTGTACAAAGCGAGAAATGTCTTAAATAAATAAACTTTAGTACAATTATATCACTCATATATTCATTGCCACATAAACTATGCAAACATTGCTTGCATAGTTAAACCTCTTTATTGTCAGCAGAAGCATGTAGCACGTCTTATATATTTTAAAGACCGTTATACTCATGCCAAGCCTCTTTTATTTGAAATAAAAGTTTTTAATATATATGAGAATAATATTTTTAATATTATTTGTTTTATGTTTAAATGTAAAACCAATTCATCCCCGATTTCTTTCCATAATTTGTATTCATCAAAAGAAAAAAATAAATACATTTTACACAATAATAATTTTATTAAACAGCCCATTTTTCAAACAAATCTTTTTAAATTTTGTATTGATTATCGCGGACCATTCTTATGGAATAAAATAGTTTTAAAAAATTTTACTGAGGATTTTATTAATCAAAGTAACTACTTTTCTTTTAAAAAAAAAGCTTAAAGAACTCATTTTTACAATCGATGATTTAACAATATACTTCTGATATTTTTTGCGATCTTTATTTTTACCATTTATTTAAACATGAACTTATAAAAAGTATATGTGTATCATTAACAACTATAATATACATATATAATAGATATAACGCATTTTGTATTTATTATGGAGTATTTTAAGTTTCTTACTTTTGTTAACTTATTTTTATTTTTTAATCTTGTAATAATTTTTAGCCTTCTACGAGTTCCTGCGTTCTTTTATTTTCTAGTAACGACCATTATATTTATATATAAATTTATTATCATATATTTCTATTTGAAATATTGTAACGAAATGCTTATTTTACATGTAATAAAAAAAACGAAAAAAAAAAAAATGCTTAGTTTCTCTATGTAATACTAAATATACCTTCAGTTTTTCAATTTAATTTAATTGTATTATAGTGCCTAAAAGTTATGACCATATAAATTTAACAGCCTCCTCGATTTGATCAAACTTTGCTCATTTAAATACTAAAAAACTTTTAATTTATGTCAACGACCTCCCTAAAGTCTCATCTAAGTTAGATTGCATAATTTTTGACACTAATCTGTTTTATTTTTCTAGCTCAATCAGTGACCTCTTTATAACCGCAAACTTAAAACTTATTAAACTTAACACATGGTTCAGAGCTAACAAATTGTGATTAAACTTAAACAAAACTAAATACATCTTGTTTCACCCCAACCAAAAATAAAGGCTATTCCATCAATTTTACCAACTCTTAGTATAGACAACACAATTATTGAACGAACTCAATCATCTAAATTTCTTGGTGTGCTTCTTGACAAGAAATTATCTTGGAACTCTCACATAAATACCATTAATACAAAAGTCTCAAAAAACATTGGTCTACTCTATAAAGCAAGAAATTATTTATCGTTCGAAAATTTAAAACTTCTTTATTTTTCCTTTATACACAGCTATCTATCATATGCCAATATAGCATGGGCAAGTACCTATAAAACTAAACTAAGTTCACTCTATAGACGACAGAAACTCGCCTCAAGAATTATTTTTTATAAAAACAAACTTACTTACGCAAACCCATTACTAAAACAGATAAATGCTTTAAACATTTACCAAACTAATATATATCAAAATATTTTGTTTATGTTCAAACATAAAATGGGAATTATTCCAAGTCGATTTATGAATAACTTTTTTAAAACTAATGTAAACAAATTTAGCACTAGAGCAACTGGAAACTATATAGTACCCCTTAAAAAAAGAAAACTGTCTCAATTCTCAATAGCATATCGTGGTCCTTACTTGTATAACAAATTAATACCAAAAAATTCCTCAATATCTCTCCTGAAAAATATAAATTCCTTAAAATCTTATCTTAAAAAACTTGTCTTAAATACAAGTAGTTATATGGAAATTTTCTAATAACTTATGAGTAATTAAAATATCAAAATCATGTTCATATAAAAAAAAAAAAAAAAAAAAAATAATAAGAAAAAAAAAAAAGTATGAATATACATTTATACATGTATGTGTATGTGTATGTGTATGTGTGTGTGTGTATATATATATATATATATATATATATATATATATATATATGTATGTATGTATGTATGTATGTATGTGTGTATGTATGTATGTATCTATAAATATATATATGTATGTGTGTATGTGTATATGTGTATATGTATGTATGTGTATATTTATGTATGTGTATATATACATATATTTATGTGTATGTGTATGTGTGTATTTATGTGTATGTATGTATGTGTATATATATGTGTGTATGCGTATGTGTGTATGTGTATGTGTGTATGTATATATGTATATATATATGTATGTATATATATATATATATATATATATATATATATATATATATATATATATATATATATATATATATATATATATATATATATATATATATATGTATATGTGTATATGTATATATATGTGTGTGTATGTGTGTGTATGTATGTGTGTATATATATATATATATATATATATATTATATATATATATATATATATATATATATATATATATATATATATATATATATATATATATATATATGTTATGTTTATGTTATGCTCCTTCCTAAAAACACGACTAATTATATTGAAAAATGTAATAAGTAATGAATAAAATATTCATGAGTATCTCATGAAAATGTTTAAAAAAAAGGGTTCTGGATGACAAGAATTTACGCGAGTTTCCCTTGACTACATAACTAAAGGTTTAATTTTTCCTTTTTTAAGACTTTTTTTGTCTTTTCAAAATATAAACTGAAAAACTATTTTACATTATTTTATTACTTTGTACATCAAATATATCTTAGTATTATTTCAGTTATTTTCAAAGCATTTTGACTGTATTTGTAAAACAAGTATATATTGTTAAAACTATTTGTAATAAAAGTATGTATTGTTAAAGCTATGTAGTTGTAAAAATATATAGAAAAAAAAAATATATATATTATAAGGTATTTTATTAATTATTATAGTTATAAATAGTTAGAAAAGGAAAAAACTTTTAAAATTCCAGACTCAGTTCACGAATCGAATGTATTAAAATATGAATTGAATATAATAAAAACAAAAAGTAAATATATTAAAAATTGTATATTAGGCCAATTTCTATGGGCCTAACATACATACGTGTTGAAATATATATATATATTAAAAAAATTTCTTTTAATCTTGAAAAAAAATTAAAACTAGTATCAGTAAACATTCTAAGAAAGATCAACAGTTCATCTATCTGAAAAAGTTAAAATTTAAAAATTTCTACGCTCAAAATTTTTTAAAAACGATTTAAAAACAATAAATAAAACACACTAAAGTAGCTATTGCTCTAATTACATTTTATTCATTTTTAGAGGTTTTATATTTAATTTGAAACATTTTATCGTGTACTAGAAGTTACTTTTATTATAATTTCCTCTTAAAAAATGGCTAAATGCATATTTAATAGCTAAAAATTAGAAAAGTAGCTCGTTGTCGATGAGAATTTTTTTTATATTTGTTATCCGTAGCCATTTTTAAAACTCTTGAAATATGCGAACTTTACTGCGCTTGCGTATAATAACTCTCCGCTTGTTTAGTAAGTCTGAACGACCGTGGTTTATCTTCAAAATATTAATTTAAGGGATATCACCCCCCCCCCCTCATTTATAAATATACACAATAGGAAAAAAATTTTGACATTAAGTAACAAACAATATAATAAAAACATGAATTTAACAAAAAATATTTTTTTTGCCTAAAATGATGCCAGAAAAAGGGTAATTTTTTGATAAAAGGTTAATTTTTTGATAAAAGGGTAATTTTTTGATAAGGTAAACCAGAAAACCTAAAAATCAGATTTTTTGATAAGGTAAATCAGAAAATGGGTAATTTTTGATAAGGTAAAAACCAGAAAACCAAAAAACCAGATTTTTTGATAGGGTAAACCAGAAAAAGGGTCATTTTTTGATAAGATAAACCAGCTATACTGGCTTTTTCCTTAATATATTATAATTCTGCTGCGTTTAAAACGCAGCACTTATTAAAAGGAAGAAATGGTGAAAATTTCAGACAAAAAGCTCAAGTGGTTCTTTAGTAATTTCGGCCCGCAGATTGAAAAACCTCAAACTGAGAAAACACGCAAAAAGTAAAAAATTAATTTAAAAAATCTACATATACCAAATATTACATATAAAAATCTAATTGAAATTAAAAACTACTTTTTTGTATGTTTTATCTTCTTTTTCTAATGTTTTGTCAATTTTCTTCATTTTTTTGCTCTCAATATTTGGCTATGCAATTTATTATGCAGTTTTCCTAAATAAATCGACCATTTAATGCTGATTTTGTTAATGTCAAACCGTTTATTGTATAAAAACCTAGAATTATGTTGGGTTTTTTACAAATTAGGATTGATGAATTCATTCTAATGTTAAAATTAGCACCTGTATTATACACACTAAATTTTAGCACTCTCAAGGTGACAAATTTGACAAGGTTGACAAAAAAAGACACCATTTAATGAGGAAAATCTACGCTGCCATGTGCCATCACATGATACACCAATACCTTAAATCTCATCATTATGACATTATTGTCTTAAATAAGCATCAGTCATTGCTTCTCGTGCAACTTCCTCTGTAATATTTGTTATTTTCTAAACAAGTTTTATTTATTTTGCGTTCTTTTCAGGGTTAGGGTCAGGGTTTTTTTTTTTTTAAACCCTGAGGGGTTCTTTTCAGGGTTTTTGCTTTCTTTCTTCGTTGCGTTTTTTGCGTTATTGGTTTTTGCGTTATTGCTCAATCAATGCTCTAAGAAGTTCTAAAGATCTTATCACAGAGCATCGCGGAAAGCATTAACCCAGGAAGTTCGCGCCTCTTTCCTTACGAATATTGAATTAATACCCAGAGCAGATTTTGAACAACAGACCTTCCAGTTTTACGAGTCTTACATTTTTCTATATCTTAAAATTGATCATGTAAATTTTTATTATACTTCTGTATTTCATAATGAATTACATTTTTTAAAATGTAATAAAATAACAAAAAGACCTAAATAGCTTCTTGGAATAAGAAACATCCTCATGAAGAAGTTTAAAGGCGATGCCTCAGATACGCTTCAATTTTATTTTTTTAATGATAAATGGAATCTCTTTATAATAATACTGGACTTAATATTAGTAGTAGTAGTGCGCTTTCGAGCCTGTTTGACACGATACTCTTGGCAACCATTGCATCCGAGGGAGTGACGAGAAAGAGTCTTACCTTTGCTTTATAAGAAAACGCGAGCAAACGTGAAACTCATATTGTACGTACATAAACTTCATGTTATGTAATGTTAAAACATGCTTAAACATATATCAAGTTCAACAGTTTGATTTTCACTTAAGAACTGCATTTCGTCAAGCTTTGCTTAATTTCTAATCTTTTGTGTTTCTATCCGTTAAAAAACAATTTTTATATAATTTGAAATTTTAATACACTACGTGAGAGCGTAGTATAGTGGTTAGTGCGCTAGGCTTCTGACCAAGTCAGCCGTGGTTCAAGACCCACCATCGGCAACCATCTTTTTTATTTTATTTGCGCATGAGTCATTATTGAGATACTCATGTTATTTTAGTTAAACTTTTCAAGTTTATTTACAACTAAATTGAGCAAGGAAAATTAGTAAAAAACATGTTTATATATAGAATATAAAATCTATATAACTTTTGATTTGCATTTTAAACAACAAAACCGCGTGCCAAGCTGATGAACTTGCCACGCGGCGACCATAACTTTTTTCAAAAATGGTAAGGGGGCTTAAAAAGTATATTTTTATTTAGAACATAATTAAAGATTTTAATTTTATATGTACACTAAATTATTATATAAAATTTATTGTTTCCAAAAATAATTAAAGTTAAACTATTTAATATTAGCATAAAACCGATTTCTGATCTTTTGCATTTATATCCGTTAAACACAATTTTTATATAATTTTGAAGCTTCATATCATTAGTGTCAGCGTAGTCGAGTGGTTAGCGCGCTGGGCGTTAGAACATAGTTACCGCGGTTCGAGTCCTACCGTTGGCGACTACTATTTTAATTTTTTTTTCAGATTTTTTTAAATACAAATTCAAATACTTATAAAATTTTATAGATATTGTATATAGACAACATATGTAAAGATATTAATCAAAAGTTTGATTCTCGCATTTTGACACAGAACCAACTTCGCTAACGAGAGAAAAAAAATCGTTCACAAATTTCAAAATTTTGTTTTTTCGTTGCAAGAAGTGTCTCGCAAATGCCATTTATGTTAAAGTTAGTGTTTACGCAATCAATAAGTTTAATCTTCGTATCTAGGATATTAAAAGTTTTCATTTAGATGTTTTCATTTGATTGAGATTTTCTTGCGTTATAAACCGGATAATAGTTCTTATGAACTGTAACCACGCGGATAAAGTGTGCATCAATATCCTAAAGACCCGTATTTTACGGGTCATGACAGCTAGTAATTTAATAATTACAAAAGTAGGTTTTTTAAAAAGATAAGCTGCCTCGGCGTTAATTTTAAACAGCAACACGTCGGTATAATCACTCGACTACAATTATAAAGTGAAACTTAAATAATACTAAGAAAATCAATTGAAAACTAAGGTAAAAATAGTAAGCTTTACTATCCTCGATTGTTTTGATGTTAAAGATGATCATTGTCAATGATGCTTTGCAAAAAATCATGTTTACCTGAGTATTTCTCTAAACTATAACAGCCATAATAAAATTAGGTTTTTTTTAAGTAATGAGAAAAATAAATTTTTAATTGTTTGAGCTGCAAAATAAGTTTGTAACGCCTAAAAAATCCTCTCAATTCAAAAGATTTAGAACTTGCGTAACTGCAAATCTGTCTAATTGTTCATATCACATGAGTGCAAAACAGAATTTTTAAAGTTCATTTTGTAATTCTTCTTGAACTTTTCATTGAAGTTCACCAAGGCTAACTCAAGATCGCATTTAATCAAGTTTATGTAAATATGTTAGCTACTAATTTTTTACTTTGATATTTTTATTCGATAAATAAAAGTTTCACAAAGATTACATAGGTATTGCTTTTAAAAATCACATTGTTTACATAGATAAGATAGATACTGCATTTAAAAATGAACTACTATTAGTTCACATATATAATGCCTACATGAAATAAGAAAGAAATTTAATTTAATTTTTTTTTTTAAATCTATTCTATCTTGTTAAATATTTTGATATCTACAAACGTTCTTTTGTTGGACCCAGCGCAGATTTAAAATTGCAATAAAGAATTGTAAAAATAACTCATAAAATTGCTCGTTATTGACTACGTTATCTTTTCTAAAGAAAAAATTGCTCGTTATTGAGAATAACTTAAGAAAGAAAAATTTAAAGAAAAAAAATTAGTCATTTTAGACTTTTAGCTAGAGAATTATTTTTTTTTACATAAGCTCTAAATCTAAAACAGTGTAGTACTTTAAACTAGAAAATTTAATAAAAATAATTATCTAAACTAAGCATTATACTAACTTGATTTTTTTGATGACGAAAATAAATATTAGAAGTAAGATGTTTAGATATACTTACTAATCTATCCAATAATTATATTAAGCAATGTTTTGGTAGCATTATTTTTATGTAAATAAAATATGTAAACTAATGAAGCAAAACCATAAATAAACTAATCTGATTTGGCAAGGCATGAACTTTTTTTTTATATTTTTTAATGTAACAGTTTCCTTCATAATTAATACTGAAAAAATAAAAATATAAATAAAAACAATGGTATAAACTTGTTATTGAACTATATAAAAAATATACAACTTTTATTTTTACATAAATATTAAAAATATATGCAATTCATAATTAACATTGAAACTATTAAAAATAAAAAGTAGAAATTCACAAGTACCGCACAAACTTGATTTAATTTTATGTTCCTCATTATGATTGGCTATTTCAGACTTTTTCATTCTCAATGATTTGAAAGTTCTATGTTCGAGCCCACTAAAAAATGTGGCGACAGCTTATACTTGTCATCGATCAAATTTACACATGATCCATCTAAATACATAAACGATATTTACATCTATATAAATAAACGAGAGAATTTAAAAATTAATTTGAAAATAAACCACCAGCAATCAATTACAATATTTTTGTAGGGTCGATATTACACATCTTGGCCAATAGTGCGCCAATATTTAAATATAAATACTACGCTATCGTTGACAAAATTGCATTACTGTTTATTTTTGGCAAAGTCCAATATTGGCCAATGATATATAACTAGATGGTTAACTTCATTACGAAAAGTGAAGCAGCTTTTTGCCCTTTTTACAAATGGCAGATTAAATTTGTAAACAAATATTTTCAACTTTTCTTTTCTTAAATAAAGTAAATATATTTTAAATTTAAATACTATTTACGTAAAAGTGTTAAGCAGAAATTATAATACTTGTAAAATAATAATTTATGATAATTTATTTTTGATTAAAAAGGTATTAAAG
>NC_061167.1:37837982-37850482 GCF_022113875.1 Hydra vulgaris | reverse complement strand
TTAAAATTTACAAAATAATCTTTTGTAAATTTTAAAATTTATTGATTCTGTCAAAAATTTAAGTTTATATTAATAAGTTTAAAATAACAAATTAATTAATGGTGGGTCGTGCTACACCCTTAAGTCCATATGAGAAAAAAGTGCTCTCTAACTTAGCGAAAAAGGGTCATTTCATTAGTTACATGGCTAGTGAAATCGGACACAACTGAACTGTAAATAGAAACTAAGTTAATAGTCTTTATACATATGGAATAAAAAAAAGTTCCGGTTGTCCATCAACATTAAGTTACCGGTGATAGGCAAAAGTTATTAAGACAATCCTAAATTCTTTATTAACTGCACGTCAAAATGCTGCAGAAGCAGTTGTAATAGCTAATTTACGTTAAATTTAGCGAGTTATTTTCACCTTTCGCGCAAAAAATGTCAGCGTATGTGTATTTGTTTTGTATAAAACCTTTACATTGTATTTGTGTCAGATTTACATATTTCCTTTATATATATATATATATACATATATATATATATATATATATATATATATATATATATATATATATATATATATATATATATATATATATATATATATATATATATATATATATATTATAGTTTTTTTTTAGTGAAGTCAATATAGAAAAAGACTTTTCATAAGCGTTAAAACAAATTTAGTCTGCTGTGAAAAAATAAAAGGTTATACAGTTTCAGCAAGTAGTAAAATACAGTTGCCACTGCACAGTAGACGGAGATCAATAATTGACAAAAAATCAAAAATCTTTTATTTTTAAAGATTTCTTATTGAAATTTTTTTCAAGTCTTTGTTAATCTTAATCTTTATTAAGCTCAAACTTTTGACTTCAAACTCATCTCAAACTCATCTGTTTTTATTTTAACTTTTCTGTGCACCCTGAGAAAGAAGACCTACATATACTAATTCATCTCTAACAATTTGAGATCTAGCATTTTATAAACACTTTATTTTATAAAAATTTTATAAACAAGACATTAGGAATCATGGATAGAGAAACATTCTATTCTGCTGGTTTTTGGGTATATTTTTTAAACTCGTCAGGGTTAATTGAATTTTTTTTTAGCTTATTTTTCCTCTATCTTGCCCATAACCTAATTCAATTTTATAACTTACATCAAGGTAGCATTCAAAGCATCTGATCCAGGCATGCAATGTACTCAGTTGAAACTGTGTATGAAAACTTTAAAAAAGCAACTAATTTATATTTAAAGGGCCCAAAAACAATACATACTTGAAAAGACTTACCTACATGGTAAATTACAGTAGGTACTTTTATCAATCATTGCGCATTTTAACTTATATTTAATAAAATAGGAGTTAAAAACCGTTGGTTTAAAACTTTTGTTTTTAAAATAGTTACATTTTTTTGTAACAACATCTGCACTTTCTTTTACATATTGAAACTGCCCTGGACAGCAGCAAAGGCTTAAAGACTGTTTTTCATTTGTTCAGAGTAACTAGCCAGATTCTTTAATATAAATTTTAATTGGAACACTTCATGATAAAATGAACAATTGTTCTTTAACACAACTGATACTTATCTCACCTTTTGTCCTTTGTATAACAGTTAGCAAGTTGACCTATCAAATCCTACTTAGTCTATAAAATCATGTAAAAACTTCTCAGGAGTCTTTACATAGTAATTTAATCAATTTGTATGTTTTATGTCAATAAAAACATTTATCCGCTATACCAAGCCTTTAGTCCAAGATCAAAGCTAATGTTTTATCTTCAGTATACATCATTGTTTAATCTCCAGTAAACATCAATGTTTCAATTCCAGTATACATCAATGTTTTATCTCCAGTATACATCATTGTTTTATCTCCAGTATACATTATTGTTTCATCTCCAGTATACATCAATGTTTCATCTCCAGTATACATCAATGTTTTATCTCCAGTATAAATCATTGTTTTACCTCCAGTATACATTATTGTTGAATTAACTGCATTATCTATTTATGTTTTGTTTCACAATCTTTAGGTTAAAAAATAAAATTGAAGAGTAAAATAAATACAAACATCTGAGAAAGTTTTATAACTTGTAGAAAATAACGAAAAATATATTTTTTTTTAAATAAAGAAAATGAACTTGAAATGTCTATAGTATAGAAACTAATGTATCTTAGCATCACAGAGACTTTTTTCTGTTTAAGTTCCGAAATAATTGAGTAAAACATCCCTTTTGACAGCAATGCTTGTTTCTGCAGCTCTCCTTTTCTTAGTTTTTTTTCAGAAGGGTGAATTGTATGCAATATGCACCTGGTAGTCTTCTATAAACAAGTAAATAAAGTTAAAATATTAGATGTTTAAATTTATAATTAAAATTATTATTAAATTTATATTAAATTATTATATTTTATTATATATATCATATCATATATATTATATAATATTAAATTATTATTAAATTTATAATTAAAATTATAAATATTTGCTATTTTCACAATTAAATAGTAGAGAATTTTTATGAAAAGTTATACCTAAATTATAAGTGGAACTTGGAAAAACCAGAGCAGAGTTTTGTCCAGTTTATCTGTAATGCGTCTTTGAATGAAGGTTGAATAAATGACTAACAAATCGTTATTTTAAAAAATTACTAGACTTACTTGGTGCAACTTTGCGCAAGATGATTTTAATAAGAAACAATCTGCATTATTGACAAACTGCAAAAAAAGTTAATTCCATAATGGGGAGATAGGGATAAAAAAAGATTACAAGCTTTTTATAGTACTTAATTATAATACTTTTTAATATTTTGGCCGCCACTTTTACATTTACAAAAAAAAGTCTTGAATAAAAAGATTATTTTTCAGTTTTCAAAAAAAAAGCAGGAGTGTATCTCATATATGTCTCATCATTGTTCAAAACTCTAAATTGTTTTTTTTTTTTTCAATTTTTATTTTTAAATAATGAGATCAGAAGAAGTTAGCCTGTTCAAAAAGTCAACAGTCCTAATTTGTTCATAAATTGTGTAATTTATGTTCATAAACTGTGTATATTACTTTATGTAACATTATTATGTAAAATTTAGAACTTAAAGCTGGGTTATGCACTGATACTCTAATGAATATTTAATAGCTTGTTTTTTAAAGTCGTAATGCATTTCATAAGATAAATTAGGTAAACAATGTTACACAAACATCATATATAGTGTTATTATTTTATGCCTTCGTCTGATAAATATTAAATTAAATAGTTATTCATGAAAAATTTAAATAAATTCATATAATAATTTATAAAAGAAATTGTATTACAGGTTACATGTTGTTAGCTTGGTATTTTATATAATTTCTGTTTTGTATAGTTTACTACATATTATTACTTCTATTTTATTCAGTTCCTGAGATTTTAGAAAGTTCCTTATGTATATTCCTTATATAGTTCCTGATACAGATTATGATATAGTTTCTTATATTTCATGTAGTTCCTGATATTTATACACTAGTGGGTGATAGTAGAGTGAATGCCTGGTAAACAAGAAGTAAAAATGAGTAAACCCTAGTATTTCACCTTATCTACACCTAGTAGCCAATATTACTTAAGTTTGTCATAAGTAGTTTCTATATATCATAATTTACATACATTACATTATGCTTTATCATTATTTACATATTTTGAATATAAATGACTTTAGTTTGACTGTTAAAAAATTTTATTTTAAAAAGAGAAAAACTGAATAATTTTTTCATTTTGCAATAATTTAATTATTTTAGTGATTTTGTGAAAAACATTTAAAGTTTTATATTATTGAGTGAATTTTAATATCTTATAATAAACAACTTTAATACTTTTATGTTTAATATTCAAGAGATATTTAATTTTTTTTCACTTAAGAACAAACCTGTATATCAAATATAATTATAAAAGTAATAAAATATAAATTTAATCTTAAAATAGTTTCATTTAATAGTTATTTATGACAACATTTATATTCATATTTAAACAAATATAAAATTCAATATAAACTTGATATAAACAGACTTTAGAAAAAGTTTATATATAGGTTTTCTATAGGTTTTATGATAAAATAAATAATGTAACTTTTTTTTTTTCATTACATAATTTTGCTTTATTTCAAATTCATTACTATATTACTAATGTTTAAAAAATTATATACTATTTTTTAGTTGTTTTATTGTTTTATGACTACTTTATCTTCAATATGATTATTTGCATTGATTGATTATTTATTTGCACTCATTGATTATTTATTTGCACTCATTGATTATTTATTTGCACTGATAGATTATTTATTTGCATTCATTGATTATTTATTTGCACTCATTGATTATTTATTTGTATTATTTGCATCAAAGTATAAAATCTTAAAAAGAAGAAAAAAAAAAGGACCTTGCTTGTTATAACATTTTTTGAAATAATCAGAAATCACTTTTCTTTGTACATCAATAGCAGAAGCATAAGATATTCGATGTCTAAGAAATCCTCTGAGAAATGGATGAAAAAATGTTGGAATTATTCCAGGAATATCTGATTGATCGTAATGATCAGCTGCCCTAAAAAAAAGTTGAAACATTTTAGAAAAGAAATTATGAGACTTACTCAAAAACATCAGTATATATATATATATATATATATATATATATATATATATATATATATATATATATATATATATATATATATATATATATATATATATATATATATATATATATATATATATATATATATACATATATATATATATATATATATATATATATATATATATATATATCTATATCTATATATATATATATATATATATATATATATATATATATATATATATATATATATATATATATATATATATATATATATATATATATATATATATCTATATATATATATATATATATATATATATATATATATATATATATATATATATATATATATATATATATATATATATATATATATATATATATATATATATATATATATATATATATATATATATATACAGGGTGTAAACTAGCATATGCAGTATTCCTAAATGCCTAAAAAATTTAAATTCCCAATTTAAAGTTGAAAAAATCCCATTCTTCAAATAAAGTTTTACAAAATAAAGTTTTACAAATAAATTCTAAAAACTATTGAAAGTTAATTATTTTCAAAAACTTATAGAAAATAACATAACATAATAAAGAGATTTCAATTGATTTTAGGGATTTTCTCAGGAACTTGCTTATAAAATTTATTTTTCAAAATTTGCAAATAATTTTTTGCAATGTTTTACTGCAACAGCAAGTATTATATAAAAAAGTTATTAAGAAATGGAGTATAATCTAAAAAAATAATAAATTTATTTGGTTTAACACCCGCAAATGCTGTTTCTTTAAAAGTTTTTCCTTTTTCAGTTGAAAAGATAAATAATTTATTTAGTCTTACTGCAACCTCTACTTCAAGTAGTTCATGTGCTTTGTCAACAAAAATATTGAGAAGCCATCTACGCCAAATATATTCAAATTTTTGATCAATTAAGAATTTAAGATCTTTTATCTTTTTTGTTTGTTGGGTATTTTATATCAACTGAATTACGTAATCGCATAGACTAAAATCATTTTTACTTATCTCGACTAACTTTTTCAAAAGACTAAATCTGAAATATAAGTAGAAAAATATACTTGGTTATAACTGTAAACATAAGGGGATTGAATCGGTGCCTAAAAAGAAGATTTTTAAAAACTTGTTTGGTTCAATTTATATATCAGATAAAAAAAATATTGCATATACCCTCAAAAAAATATACACTGATTATTTCATAATATAAAAGTATATAATTCTTATTATATCTTTGGAAATCAGAGCTTAATTTGCCGTGTTGTTATGAAACTACATCAAATTTGTGTTGATTTCATATTTATCATCAATATATGTTACCGATGGTATTTTATTTTATTTTTGGCACTGTCCAATTAATATATGCAGCACTGCAGTGGAGTAGAAAATGAAATAATATAAGAAAAGAATCCTACGCATTCCCAGAACACATTTTAATATCAGGGAAGGGGGAGGGTAGAATTGGGAAATCTTTTGACAAATTCCAAATTTTGTCAAAATGCAGTGTTAAATTTATTCATATAAATCAGGGTGTTAACTCTATAATTGTTAAAATTATAGAGTAAAAACCCTGATAAACATGTATATATATATATATATATATATATATATATATATATATATATATATATATATATATATATATATATATATATATATATATATATATGTATATATATATATATGTATATATATATATATATATGTATATATATATATATATATATATATATATATATAATATATTATATATATATATATATATATATATATATATATATATTTTAATTTCCCCTCATAGTTAGATATACATTAGTAAACACCATTTATGGTATTTAGACATTCTAGAGGGTTTGACAAAACAGAAAAATTCCCAGAACACATTTTAATATCAGGGAAGGGGGAGGGTAGGATTAGGAAATCTTGTGACAAATTCCCAAGTTTGTCAAAATGCAGTGTTAAATTTATTCATATATATCAGGGTGTTCACTCTATAATTGTTAAAATTATAGGGTAAACACCCTGATAAACACACACACACACAGATATATATATATATATATATATATATATATATATATATATATATATATATATATATATATATATATATATATATATATATATATATATATATATATATATATATATATATTAATTTCCCCTCATAGTTATATATACATTAGTAAACACCATTTATGGTATTTAGAAGTTCTAGAGGGTTTGACAAAATAGAAAAATTGTTGATTAAAAATTAGGTTTTAAATCATAAAATTTTTTATAATTTTGACAAAAAACTTTTCTCCTGTTGAGTCTTATCTCTTGCAAAGTTTGCCAGACCTACATGCTCTTTGTGAGACTAATTTGAGTTCCGCTGTCTCATCTTGTGATCTTAGTGTTTATGGTTATCTTTCTTTAATTTGTAAAAACTCCAATAGTCACATACTCAGCCTGAGTATCTACATTTGTAAGAATTCACCAATTTGTTGGGAAACTAGGTTTGAACCCACATACTCTTCTTTTACGTGCTTTCATTTAGCACCACTTCAATCTATTGCCAATCTCTTTGTTCAATATCAATCTCCTTCATCTCAAAAATTTCATAACTTTTTAATTTTAATTATTTCATTTTCTATTGATTTTAAATCATATATGTAACACTAATTATAAATAATTAAGTTAAAAGGTTTGAAACAAATGCTCAACATTATTTTTGCTTTTTAAACCAAACAATTGAACAAAAATTAAAATGTTTAAAACAAAGTTCACTCAAATTATGAACCAATCAAAGGTCACTCTAAATGCAGACTAAAATTTTTATAATTAATAAACGATAATGTAATCAATAGTTAAGTCTTAATTATGCTAATTTTTTATAGCATAATACAATTACATTCTGTTTGAAACAGCCTTTGTTCTCTGCAGTATTGATATTGCTTAAATTACCATTTGTGTGTTTATTCAAAAATATTTAATAATTAGAAAAAATAAAAAAAAAATTAAACATTTAAAATAACACACTTACTTTAGGGTAATCAACTCAGTTGCACCTAGATATAAAAGTTAAAACTTAAATGAAAGCAAGATCATTTTTACAAGGACAATGGATAGTAAGCGACCAGGGTTGATATTTGATCGTGGCCGGGGCTGGGTTCGATAAAACATAGCCGGGGCTGGGTTTGTGACCGGGGCTGCATTAATACTGATATTCCTTATAAATATATTATTGTTATTTAAAATTCATGATATATTTTATATAAAGGTATATAAATCATCTCATTGTCATTGTCATCGTCATCATCATCATCATCATCATCATCATCATCATCATCATCATCATCATCATCATCATCATCATCATCATCATCATCATCATCAAGCAAAGTTAATGATGATGATTAAGATGATTCTAATGATGATGATGACAATGATCATCATCATCATCATCATCTTAATCATTGGCATCATTATCATCTTCTCTGATACACACTATAAATATAATTACTACTCTCATACTATCTCTAAGATCATTGCTTTTTGTCCGATCTTTTAAAGACACCATATATCCATCTGATCTACTTTGTTCTTTCTATATTCTAGAAAAGTCAGTGGCCATCATGTAATAAATTGATTATTTAAAATTTTTAAACAAAGTTAATAATTTCAAGAAATATTTAAAAATTGCTAACAATCAGGGTGTTGAAAATATCCTAAAATAAATTTCATAAGATAAATTTATTGTAAAATTGCATTTACATTTAAAATGTAAGTAACTTTTTAATTGTAATTTTAATCATTAGAATTACATAGTTGAACTGTTCAAGTATTTAAATGTAAAGAAATTGATAAATACTAGAAAATAGTTGAATTTATTTTTGTTAGCCCCGGCTAGTAACCCCTGCAAATTGCGTTTGTTTAGCTGGGGCCGGGTTTGCAAAAACCTCTGTTTTTAGCCAGGGCCGGGGCCAGGGATCCGGTCACTTACTAACAATGGATAAACATTTTAAGTATAATAACTAGGTCAAACATTTTAAATTTAATGCATAAAAAACCTTTTTCTTTTTGAGCCATGTAATTATATGTCTTTTGAAGATTAGATTTCCAGTTAAAATATTCAGTGAATATTAAAAGAACAGATTGTTTTCCAGGGTTGGAAAAACTTTCATCAGTTAGTGCTGTAAACCAAACATCTAATCCAACACCACACCTGTAAATGACAAACATAAAATAAACAAAGCTGGGATACACAAATCTATTTTATAATTAAAGTCCAAGAAATTAATTTTATCCCCATGCTTGATTTTAGAAAGTTTAAGAAATTAGGAGCTTTATTTATCAATGGCTAATAGTTAAAAAAAAAAAAAACAATTTGAATACAAAAATCAAAGAACAAAAGGTTGACTTGTAACATTACATAACATACAACTAATTATCATATTGATGTTATTTTCATTTTGTTATAAATATTTTGTGCTCAGTTGTATTTTTTTTGTGTAATAATAACAATTTAATTTTTAATAACAAAATAATTTTTTTTTAACTTTTAATGGAAACAATGTTATTATAATAATGTTGTATATCTTTAGTACATTTTCTACATAGTAGAAAATGTACAAAATACCTTTTACTCCAGATCTTCAGGTTTTTACCATTTAGATTTTAACATTTTTTTTAACATCTTCAATTCCAACAAGGCTGCAAGCAACCACTATTAGAGTTGGAAGTTACTGGAAGAGAAAAGACGAAGAATGTGAAGCAAGATAATGATTGATAGACAACTTAAAAGATTGCAAATTATATGAATCAGGAAAGCAAGATGAAGGAAGCGAGTTCTGAAGAACTGATGTTCCAGTTCCAGTCCTAAAAATGTGACTTTTTGCAAATCCACCAATGGCAGAATTATGAGATTTAGCAGGGGTTAATAGCCAAGTCTAGGAAATAAATTTATAATACTTAATATATTATAAAATAAAGGGTAGGTTGATTTTTCACTTTTTTAAAAATTTTGTAATAGTTATGGTACTGAAAGGAGTATTTATATAAACAAAAAAAAAAAAAAAGTTGAAGGTGTTTAGTCAAACAGCGGCTTGTAAATTAGTGATCAAAATTAAAATGTACTCATAAAATTTGCTATAAAAATGCTATTAACTTTGTTCCTTGTGGTTCTATACTTTTCAATACATTCACATAATACTTTACACAAAAAAAAAATTGATTTAAAAATATTTTTAAATTATATTTAAAATTATTAATACGGTTTGTTGTTTCATTTTATTAAGCAAAAAGTCTAACTTATATTTAAATATAAATTTTTTACTTATTGTATTACATCCATTATCAAATTAAAAGCTTAATAAAATCCAATAAATATGCATTATTAATTTAATATGTCATTTGAAAACTGAAAAAAAAAATTATTCTTAGAAATGTAACAAGCAAGTTAGGCAAATAAATCATTGTATGGCTAAGAACAATATCCTATTTACATAACCCATCATCTACATAAAAAAAAAAGACGTCATATGCTGGCATATATCTTTACATATTTATATAAACTTTAGTATTAATATGGTGCAGTATTTGTTGAAAGAGAAGATGATGATCAGATGGATGTTTGGTATCACTCTAACAAGGCAAGGAAAAGAGCCATAGTCTTAGACAGAGAATAGAAAAAACACTGTATTGAAAATTTTTTGCTGAAAATATTAAAGTGGTTTGAGTCTCAGCATGTAGAGCAGCTTCAGGAGAAAATGGTATAGATAAAAGTAAGAAAACACGGAGAACGCATTTATTATATTATATTACAATATTTAGTATGAACAATAATATTAATTAATATTACGATAATAAATATTACAATATTTAGTATGAAAAAGATTTAGTTAAGAAAAAAAATGCTTGAGATGTTTATATTAGAGAAACAGCATTAAAGGGGACAGTTAAAGCTTGATAACAATAATGAATGATAATGATGATGATAATGATGATGATGATAATGATGATGATTATAATGATCATGCTAATGTTTATATATAAATATACATGCATATATATATATATATATATATACATATATATATATATACATATATATATATATATATATATATACATATATATATATACATATATATATATACATATATATATATATATATATATATATATATATATATATATATATATATATATATATATATATAATATATATATATATATATATATATATATATATATATATATATATATATATATATATATACATATACATATATATAAAATATAACATAAATTTAAATTTAAAGAAATATAGTCAGAAACACAGGCCTGGCTATTTTTTATTCAACCCAACCCCTGCTCAAGTCAAATTTTAATGCCAGTCACTTACTACAGCAAAGCTAGCACAAAAAAAAAATCTTGATGCTAACTTGGACAAGCTCTTCAATATTTTTGCATGTTCCTGTTCATTAGTTGTTTATCCTTGTAGTGACAGAAAATTGTCTTGTAGTAAATAAAACTGCATTGAAGAACATACTGTGTGTCTTTTCTTTCAAAATACTAAAGTATCTCTTGAAGACAGAACTTATCTTCATAATCAGAGGAAAGGAATCTGTCCGAAGGATGCATATCAACTTTCATCTGTTGATAGATTAGCTGTAAAGAAAAACAAAAGGATTGATAAATATCCACAACAAATATCTCATGTGATAGCTGAGATATTTGTTGTGGATATTTATCAATTCCTTATACCAAATGTAAGTTCATGTTAAAATAAATATAAATTTTTTATAACTGTAATAAATATTTGTTGTAAATCAAATGGAAAACATTCTCTTTTTTTTATGACTTTTATCAGGATGTAGGTAAATGACAACCAACAAATAGTTCCTCAATAAAGTACAAACTAGTGAAACTCCTAACGCTTGCTATGGAACTGTAAGAAGCAAGTGTTTGTTTAATGTAGATGCAACTCTTGCAAGTGCTTAACTTATGACATTAAACATCTCTTGAAAAATGATGTTCATATCAATCACATCTTAGTTGACAGATGTAGGGTAGAGTGGGGCATATCGGGACAGCGGGGCATAACGGGACAGTTATGCCTGAAACCTTATATCTCAGCCAAAAATAACTTTTTTTCAAAAATTTTTTTTGATAAATCATTTTAAATTATTGTGCTTTATTATTGTAAAAAAAAATTTGATTTTAGAAATACCAAAATGCATTAAAAGTACCAAAATGCATCAGCAAGTTTGCGAAAACCAAAATTTGCGTATTTTCTTAAGCGATACAGCGACAAAAGATTTATCTTGAACTCTTGCGAATTTGCTTTATTTATAAAAAGTTTATATTTTTCAGACAGTATTTTTTATCCTCTTTTAGAATCTGATTTAAAAAAAAAATTTGGAATTGAACTTTTTGAATAGTATTATTTTTAGTAAATTGACTTTTGTGGGGCATATCGGGACAACACTAATTTTCATATAATTGAGTATAATACTACCATTTCGCAATGCTGTTTACAGTTTGATAGTTTTATTTTTAATTTAAGGTATTGTTTTTTTTATTTATTTAGAATCAATTTTAGCAATAAATTTAAAGAATTTCTTATTTTTATAACTTAACTTCAATGATTAATAGTGTTTAATGTAAACAATGAAGGTAAGAAATTATATAAGAAAGATCAATCATCCAAAACGGGATGAAATTCAGTTTTAGTGTGAGTAAACAGAAACTTAGAACTAGAAGAGCTGCTGATACATATGGCGTATTTAAGTTTGTTCTACATTGGCATATTGCTAATAAGCCAGCTCATCAAAAATGTTGCCGAACAGTTTCAGGATGTTCTTTGTGTAATTTATGTGATCCATAAAATTTTTTGTTTAAAAAATTTT